>OU342733.1:3892322-4268274 GCA_910589765.1 Avena atlantica
CCAAACATGTAATGGGTCTGCCAGACCATGCTAATCCGCTTGGAACGCAAAAACTCTAGGAAATAACTCATGAAAATGGCCATAACCACGAAAACAAGGAGTCTGTGGTTATATATCTCAAACATGTAAGGGTTCTTATGAGGCACACAAATCCGCCTAGAACCCAAAACTATGGGCAATAGCTCCTGAAAACGGCCATAAAACACGAAAATTAGACTTTTTAGTCATATATCTCAAACATGTAAGGGGTCTTACGAGCCTTGCAAATTCAACTGGAACCTAAAAACATGGGAATAACTCATTAAAAGGCCATAAACACAAAAACGACGAGTTTTCGGTCATAACTCTCAAACATATGTGGGTCTTAAGGTCGTTGAAATCACCATGGAACCCCAAAAACTGTGGGCAATAGCTCATGAAAACAGCCATAAACGCAAAACGATGAGTTTCTAGGTATATCTATCTACATGTAAGGGTTCTTACGAGGCATGCAAATTTCCTAGAACCCCGAAACTGTGGGCAATAGCTCATGAAAACGCCCATAAACGGCATAAAACGTGAAAGCGGCGAGTTTCTGGTCATATCTTCCAAACATGTAACGGGTCTGACAGACCATGCAAAATCCGCTTGGAACACAAAAACTCTAGGAAATAACTCATGAAAATGACCATAAACACGAAAATGACAAGTTTTTGGTCATATATCTCAAACATGTAACGGTTCTTACGAGGCATGCAAATCCGCCTAGAAACCCAAAACTATGGGCAATGGCTCATGAAAATGGCCAGAAAACACGAAAAGTACGTGTTTTTAGTCATATATCTCAAACATGTAAAGGGTCTTACTAGCCTTGCAAATCTAACTGGAACCTAAAAACTGTGCGCAATAGCTCAGGAAAATGACCATAAAACACGAAAACGACAAGTTTTTGGTCACAACTCTCAAAAACGTCTCGGGTCTTAAGGTCGTTGTAAATCGTCCTGGAACCCAAAAAATGCGGGCAATAGCTCATGAAAACAGCCATAAAACGCGAAAACGGCGGGTTTCTTGTCATATCTCTCAAACATGTAAGGGTTCTTACGAGGCATGCAAATATGTCTAGAACCCCAAATCTGTGGGCAATAGCTCATGAAAACAGCCATAAAACACGAAAACGACGAGTTTCTGATCATATCTCTCAAACATATAAGGGTTCTTAGGAGGCATGCAAATCCGTCTGGAACCCCAAAACTGTGGGCAATAGCTCATGAAAACGGCCATAAACCGTGAAAACGACGAGTTTCTGGTCAAATCTCCCAAACATGTAATGGGTCTGCCAGACCATGCACATCCGCTTGGAACACAAAAACTCTAGGAAATAACTCATGAAAATTGCCATAAACACGAAAACGACGAGTTTCTGGTTATATATCTCAAACATTTAAGGTATCTTACGAGGCATGCAAATCCGCCTGGAACCCCAAAATTGTGGGCAATAGCTCATGAAAACGGCCATAAAACGTGAAAACGACGAGTTTCTGGTCATATCTCCCAAACATGTAATGGGTCTGCCAGACCATGCAAATCCGCTTGGAACGCAAAAACTCTAGGAAATAACTCATGAAAATGGCCATAAACACGAAAACGACGAGTTTCTGGTTATATATCTCAAACATTTAAGGGTTCTTATGAGGCACGAAAATTCTCCTGGAACCCCAAAACTATGGGCAATAGCTCATGAAAACGGCCATAAAACGTGAAAACGACGAATTTCTGGTCATATCTCCCAAACATGTAATGGGTCTGCCAGACCATGCACATCCGCTTGGAACACAAAAACTCTAGGAAATAACTCATGAAAATTTCCATAAACACGAAAACGATGAGTTTCTGGTTATATATCTCAAACATTTAAGGGTTCTTACGAGGCATGCAAATCCGCCTGGAACCCCAAAACTGTGAGCAATAGCTCATGAAAACGGCCATAAAATGTGAAAACGACGAGTTTCTGGTCATATCTCCCAAACATGTAATGGGTCTGCCAGACCATGCAAATCCGCTTGGAACGCAAAAACTCTAGGAAATAACTCATGAAAATGGCCATAAACACGAAAACGATGAGTTTCTAGTTATATATCTCAAACATTTAAGGGTTCTTACGAGGCATGCAAATCTTCCTAGAACCCCGAAACTGTGGGCAATAGCTCATGAAAACGCCCATAAACGGCCATAAAAAGTGAAAGCGACGAGTTTCTGGTCATATCTCCCAAACATGTAACGGGTCTGACAGACCATGCAAATCCGCTTGGAACACAAAAACTCTAGGAAATAACTCATGAAAATGACCATAAACACGAAAATGACAAGTTTCTGGTCATATATCTCAAACATGTAACGGTTCTTACGAGGCATGCAAATCGGCCTAGAAACCCAAAACTATGGGCAATGGCTCATGAAAATGGCCAGAAAACACGAAAAGTACGAGTTTTTAGTCATATATCTCAAACATGTAAAGTGTCTTACTAGCCTTGCAAATCTAACTGGAACCTAATAACTGTGGGCAATAGCTCAGGAAAATGACCATAAAACACGAAAACGACAAGTTTTTGGTCACAACTCTCAAAAATGTATCGGGTCTTAAGGTCGTTGTAAATCGCCCTGGAACCCAAAAAATGCGGGCAATAGCTCATGAAAACAGCCATAAAACGCGAAAACGGCGGGTTTCTTGTCATATCTCTCAAACATGTAAGAGTTCTTACGAGGCATGCAAATATATCTAGAACCCCAAATCTGTGGGCAATACCTCATGAAAACAGCCATAAAACACGAAAACGACGAGTTTCTGATCATATCTCTCAAACATATAAGGTTTCTTAGGAGGCATGCAAATCCGCCTGGAACCCCAAAACTGTGGGCAATAGCTCATGAAAACGGCCATAAACCGTGAAAACGACGAGTTTATGGTCATATCTCCCAAACATGTAATGGGTCTGCCAGACCATGCACGTCCGCTTGGAACACAAAAACTCTAGGAAATAACTCATGAAAATTTCCATAAACACGAAAACGACGAGTTTCTGGTTATATATCTCAAACATTTAAGGGTTCTAACGAGGCATGCAAATCCGCCTGGAACCCCAAAACTGTGGGCAATAGCTCATGAAAACGGCCATAAAATGTGAAAACGACGAGTTTCTGGTCATATCTCCCAAACATGTAATGGGTCTGCCAGACCATGCAAATCCGCTTGGAACGCAAAAACTCTAGGAAATAACTCATGAAAATGGCCATAAACACGAAAACGACGAGTTTCTGGTTATATATCTCAAACATTTAAGGGTTCTTATGAGGCACGAAAATTCGCCTGGAACCCCAAAACTATGGGCAATAGCTCATGAAAACGGCCATAAAACGTGAAAACGACGAATTTCTGGTCATATCTCCCAAACATGTAATGGGTCTGCCAGACCATGCAAATCCGCTTGGAACGCAAAAACTCTAGGAAATAACTCATGAAAATGGCCATAACCACGAAAACGAGGAGTCTGTGTTTATATATCTCAAACATGTAAGGGTTCTTACGAGGCATGCAAATCCGCCTAGAACCCGAAAACTATGGGCAATAGCTTATGAAAACGGCCATAAAACACGAAAATTACGACTTTTTAGTCATATATCTCAAACATGTAAAGGTCTTACTAGCCTTGCAAATCCATCTGGAACCTAAAAAACATGGGAAATAACGCATTAAAGGGGCCATAAACACGAAAACGACGAGTTTTTGGTCATAACTCTCAAACATATGTTGGGTCTTAAGGTCGTTGTAAATCACCTTGGAACCCCAAAACTGTGGGAAATAGCTCATGAAAACGCCCATAAACGGCCATAAAACGTGAAAACGACGGGTTTCTGGTCATATCTCCCAAACATGTAATGGGTCTGACAGACCATGCAAATCCGCTTGGAACACAAAAACTCTAGGAAATAACTCATGAAAATGACCATAAACACGAAAATGACAAGTTTCTGGTCATATATCTCAAACATGTAACGGTTCTTACGAGGCATGCAAATCCGCCTAGAAACCCAAAACTATGGGCAATGGCTCATGAAAAAGGCCAGAAAACACGAAAAGTACGAGTTTTTAGTCATATATCTCAAACATGTAAAGGGTCTTACTAGCCTTGCAAATCTAACTGGAATTTAAAAACTGTGGGCAATAGCTCAGGAAAATGACCATAAAACACGAAAACGACAAGTTTTTGGTCACAACTCTCAAAAATGTATCGGGTCTTAAGGTCGTTGTAAATCGCCCTTGAACCAAAAAAATGCGGGCAATAGCTCATGAAAACAGCCATAAAACGCGAAAACGGCGGGTTTCTTGTCATATCTCTCAAACATGTAAGCGTTCTTACGAGGCATGCAAATATGTCTAGAACCCCAAATCTGTGGGCAATAGCTCATGAAAACAGCCATAAAACACGAAAACGACGCGTTTCTGATCATATCTCTCAAACATATAAGGGTTCTTAGGAGGCATGCAAATCCGCCTGGAACCCCAAAACTGTGGGCAATAGCTCATGAAAACGGCCATAAACCGTAATATCGACGAGTTTCTGGTCATATCTCCCAAACATGTAATGGGTCTGCCAGACCATGCACATCCGCTTGGAACACAAAAACTCTAGGAAATAACTCATGAAAATTGCCATAAACACGAAAACGACGAGTTTCTGGTTATATATCTCAAACATTTAAGGGTTCTTACGAGGCATGCAAATCCGCCTGGAACTCCAAAACTGTGGGCAATAGCTCATGAAAACAGCCATAAAACGTGAAAACGACGAGTTTCTGGTCATATCTCCCAAACATGTAATGGGTCTGCCAGACCATGCAAATCCGCTTGGAACGCAAAAACTCTAGGAAATAACTCATGAAAATGGCCATAAACACGAAAATGACGAGTTTCTGGTTATATATCTCAAACATTTAAGGGTTCTTATGAGGCACGAAAATTCGCCTGGAACCCCAAAACTATGGGCAATAGCTCATGAAAACGGCCATAAAACGTGAAAACGACGAATTTCTGGTCATATCTCCCAAACATGTAATGGGTCTGCCAGACCATGCAAATCCGCTTGGAACGCAAAAACTCTAGGAAATAACTCATGAAAATGGCCATAACCACGAAAACGAGGAGTCTGTGGTTATATATCTCAAACATGTAAGGGTTCTTACGAGGCATGCAAATCCGCCTAGAACCCGAAAACTATGGGCAATAGCTTATGAAAACGGCCATAAAACACGAAAATTACGACTTTTTAGTCATATATCTCAAACATGTAAAGGTCTTACTAGCCTTGCAAATCCATCTGGAACCTAAAAAACATGGGAAATAACGCATTAAAGGGGCCATAAACACGAAAACGACGAGTTTTTGGTCATAACTCTCAAACATATGTTGGGTCTTAAGGTCGTTGTAAATCACCTTGGAACCCCAAAACTGTGGGAAATAGCTCATGAAAACGCCCATAAACGGCCATAAAACGTGAAAACGACGAGTTTCTGGTCATATCTCCCAAACATGTAACGGGTCTGACAGACCATGCAAATCCGCTTGGAACACAAAAACTCTAGGAAATAACTCATGAAAATGACCATAAACACGAAAATGACAAGTTTCTGGTCATATATCTCAAACATGTAACGGTTCTTACGAGGCATGCAAATCCGCCTAGAAACCCAAAACTATGGGCAATGGCTCATGAAAAAGGCCAGAAAACACGAAAAGTACGAGTTTTTAGTCATATATCTCAAACATGTAAAGGGTCATACTAGCCTTGCAAATCTAACTGGAACCTAAAAACTGTGGGCAATAGCTCAGGAAAATGACCATAAAACACGAAAACGACAAGTTTTTGGTCACAACTCTCAAAAATGTATCGGGTCTTAAGGTCGTTGTAAATCGCCCTGGAACCCAAAAAATACGGGCAATAGCTCATGAAAACAGCCATAAAACGCGAAAACGGCGGGTTTCTTGTCATATCTCTCAAACATGTAAGCGTTCTTACGAGGCATGCAAATATGTCTAGAACCCCAAATCTGTGGGCAATAGCTCATGAAAACAGCCATAAAACACAAACGACGAGTTTCTGATCATATCTCTCAAACATATAAGGGTTCTTAGGAGGCATGCAAATCCGCCTGGAACCCCAAAACTGTGGGCAATAGCTCATGAAAACGGCCATAAACCGTAATATCGACGAGTTTCTGGTCATATCTCCCAAACATGTAATGGGTCTGCCAGACCATGCACATCCGCTTGGAACACAAAAACTCTAGGAAATAACTCATGAAAATTGCCATAAACACGAAAACGACGAGTTTCTGGTTATATATCTCAAACATTTAAGGGTTCTTACGAGGCATGCAAATCCGCCTGGAACTCCAAAACTGTGGGCAATAGCTCATGAAAACAGCCATAAAACGTGAAAACGACGAGTTTCTGGTCATATCTCCCAAACATGTAATGGGTCTGCCAGACCATGCAAATCCGCTTGGAACGCAAAAACTCTAGGAAATAACTCATGAAAATGGCCATAAACACGAAAATGACGAGTTTCTGGTTATATATCTCAAACATTTAAGGGTTCTTATGAGGCACGAAAATTCGCCTGGAACCCCAAAACTATGGGCAATAGCTCATGAAAACGGCCATAAAACGTGAAAACGAGGAATTTCTGGTCATATCTCCCAAACATGTAATGGGTCTGCCAGACCATGCAAATCCGCTTGGAACGCAAAAACTCTAGGAAATAACTCATGAAAATGGCCATAACCACGAAAACGAGGAGTCTGTGGTTATATATCTCAAACATGTAAGGGTTCTTACGAGGCATGCAAATCCGCCTAGAACCCGAAAACTATGGGCAATAGCTTATGAAAACGGCCATAAAACACGAAAATTACGACTTTTTATTCATATATCTCAAACATGTAAAGGTCTTACTAGCCTTGCAAATCCATCTAGAACCTAAAAAACATGGGAAATAACGCATTAAAGGGGCCATAAACACGAAAACGACGAGTTTTTGGTCATAACTCTCAAACATATGTTGGGTCTTAAGGTCGTTGTAAATCACCTTGGAACCCCAAAACTGTGGGAAATAGCTCATGAATACGCCCATAAACGGCCATAAAACGTGAAAACGACGAGTTTCTGGTCATATCTCCCAAACATGTAACGGGTCTGACAGACCATGCAAATCCGCTTGGAACACAAAAACTCTAGGAAATAACTCATGAAAATGACCATAAACACAAAAATGACAAGTTTCTGGTCATATATCTCAAACATGTAACGGTTCTTACGAGGCATGCAAATCCGCCTAGAAACCCAAAACTATGGGCAAAGGCTCATGAAAAAGACCAGAAAACACGAAAAGTACGAGTTTTTAGTCATATATCTCAAACATGTAAAGGGTCTTACTAGCCTTGCAAATCTAACTGGAACCTAAAAACTGTGGGCAATAGCTCAGGAAAATGACCATAAAACACGAAAACGACAAGTTTTTGGTCACAACTCTCAAAAATGTATCGGGTCTTAAGGTCGTTGTAAATCGCCCTGGAACCCAAAAAAATGCGGGCAATAGCTCATGAAAACAGCCATAAAACGCGAAAACGGCGGGTTTCTTGTCATATCTCTCAAACATGTAAGCGTTCTTACAAGGCATGCAAATATGTCTAGAACCCCAAATATGTGGGCAATAGCTCATGAAAACAGCCATAAAACACGAAAACGACGAGTTTCTGATCATATCTCTCGAACATATAAGGGTTCTTAGGAGGCATGCAAATCCGCCTGGAACCCCAAAACTGTGGGCAATAGCTCATGAAAACGGCCATAAACCGTGAAATCGACGAGTTTCTGGTCATATCTCCCAAATATGTAATGGGTCTGCCAGACCATGCACATCCGCTTGGAACACAAAAACTCTAGGAAATAACTCATGAAAATTGCCATAAACACGAACGACGAGTTTCTGGTTATATATCTCAAACATTTAAGGGTTCTTACGAGGCATGCAAATCCGCCTGGAACCCCAAAACTGTGGGCAATAGCTCATGAAAACGGCCATAAAACGTGAAAACGACGAGTTTCTGGTCATATCTCCCAAACATGTAATGGGTCTGCCAGACCATGAAAATCCGCTTGGAACGCAAAAACTCTAGGAAATAACTCATGAAAATGGCCATAAACACGAAAACGACGAGTTTCTGGTTATATATCTCAAACATTTAAGGGTTCTTATGAGGCACGAAAATTCGCCTGGAACCCCAAAACTATGGGCAATAGCTCATGAAAACGGCCATAAAACGTGAAAACGACGAATTTCTGGTCATATCTCCCAAACATGTAATGGGTCTGCCAGACCATGCAAATCCGCTTGGAACGCAAAAACTCTAGGAAATAACTCATGAAAATGGCCATAACCACGAAAACGAGGAGTCTGTGGTTATATATCTCAAACATGTAAGGGTTCTTACGAGGCATGCAAATCCGCCTAGAACCCGAAAACTATGGGCAATAGCTTATGAAAACGGCCATAAAACACGAAAATTACGAATTTTTAGTCATATTTCTCAAACATGTAAAGGTCTTACTAGCCTTGCAAATCCATCTGGAACCTAAAAAACATGGGAAATAACGCATTAAAGGGGCCATAAACACGAAAACGACGAGTTTTTGGTCATAACTCTCAAACATATGTTGGGTCTTAAGGTCGTTGTAAATCACCTTGGAACCCCAAAACTGTGGGAAATAGCTCATGAAAACGCCCATAAACGGCCATAAAACGTGAAAACGACGAGTTTCTGGTCATATCTCCCAAACATGTAACGGGTCTGACAGACCATGCAAATCCGCTTGGAACACAAAAACTCTAGGAAATAACTCATGAAAATGACCATAAACACGAAAATGACAAGTTTCTGGTCATATATCTCAAACATGTAACGGTTCTTACGAGGCATGCAAATCCGCCTAGAAACCCAAAACTATGGGCAATGGCTCATGAAAAAGGCCAGAAAACACGAAAAGTACGAGTTTTTAGTCATATATCTCAAACATGTAAAGGGTCTTACTAGCCTTGCAAATCTAACTGGAACCTAAAAACTGTGGGCAATAGCTCAGGAAAATGACCATAAAACACGAAAACGACAAGTTTTTGGTCACAACTCTCAAAAATGTATCGGGTCTTAAGGTCGTTGTAAATCGCCCTGGAACCCAAAAAATGCGGGCAATAGCTCATGAAAACAGCCATAAAACGCGAAAACGGCGGGTTTCTTGTCATATCTCTCAAACATGTAAGCGTTCTTACGAGGCATGCAAATATGTCTAGAACCCCAAATCTGTGGGCAATAGCTCATGAAAACAGCCATAAAACACGAAAACGACGAGTTTCTGATCATATCTCTCAAACATATAAGGGTTCTTAGGAGGCATGCAAATCCGCCTGGAACCCCAAAACTGTGGGCAATAGCTCATGAAAACGGCCATAAACCGTGAAAACGACGAGTTTTGGTCATATCTCCCAAACATGTAATGGGTCTGCCAGACCATGCACATCCGCTTGGAACACAAAAACTCTAGGAAATAACTCATGAAAATTGCCATAAACACGAAAACGACGAGTTTCTGTTTATATATCTCAAACATTTAAGGGTTCTTACGAGGCATGCAAATCCGCCTGGAACCCCAAAACAGTGGGCAATAGCTCATGAAAACGGCCATAAAACGTGAAAACGACGAGTTTCTGGTCATATCTCCCAAACATGTAATGGGTCTGCCAGACCATGCAAATCCGCTTGGAACGCAAAAACTCTAGGAAATAGCTCATGAAAATGGCCATAAACACGAAAACGACGAGTTTCTGGTTATATATCTCAAACATTTAAGGGTTCTTACGAGGCATTAAAATCTGCCTAGAACCCCAAAACTATGGGCAATAGCTCATGAAAACGGCCATAAACGGCCATAAAACGTGAAAACGACGAGTTTCTGGTCATATCTCCCAAACATGTAACGGGTCTGACAGACCATGCAAATCCGCTTGGAACACAAAAACTCTAGGAAATAACTCATGAAAATGACCATAAACACGGAAATGACAAGTTTCTGGTCATATATCTCAAACATGTAAGGGTTCTAACGAGGCATGCAAATCCGCCTGGAACCCGAAAACTATGGGCAATGGCTCATGAAAATGGCCATAAAACACGAAAAGTACGAGTTTTTAGTCATATATCTCAAATATGTAATGGGTCTTACTAGCCTTGCAAATCCAACTGGAACCTAAAAACACGAAAACGACGAGTTTTTGGTCATAACTCTCAAAAATGCATCAGGTCTTATGGTCGTTGTAAATCGCCCTAGGACCCCAAAAATGCAGGCAATAGCTCATGAAAACAGCCATAAAACGCGAAAACGACGGGTTTCTTGTCATATCTCTCAAACATGTAAGGGTTCTTACGAGGCATGCAAATCTGCCTAGAACCCCGAATCTGTGGGCAATAGCTCATGAAAACGGCCATAAAACGCGAAAACGACGAGTTTCTGATCATATATCTCAAACATGTAAGCGTTCTTACGAGGCATGCAAATCCTTCAGGAACCCCAAAACTGTGGGCAATAGCTCATGAAAACCACCATAAAACGTGAAAACGACGAGTTTCTGGTCATATCTCCCAAACATGTAATGGGTCTGCCAGACCATGCAAATCCGCTTGGAACGCAAAAACTCTAGGAAATAACTCATGAAATGGCCATAAACACGAAAACGACGAGTTTCTGGTTATATATCTCAAACATTTAAGGGCTCTTATGAGGCATGCAAATTCGCCTGGAACCCCAAAACTATGGGCAATAGCTCATGAAAACGGCCATAAAACGTGAAAACGACGAGTTTCTGGTCATATCTCCCAAACATGTAATGGGTCTGCCAGACCATGCTAATCCGCTTGGAACGCAAAAACTCTAGGAAATAACTCATGAAAATGGCCATAACCACGAAAACGAGGAGTCTGTGGTTATATATCTCAAACATGTAAGGGTTCTTATGAGGCATACAAATCCGCCTAGAACCCGAAAACTATGGGCAATAGCTCCTGAAAACGGCAATCAAACACGAAAATTACGACTTTTTAGTCATATATCTCAAACATGTAAGGGGTCTTACTAGCCTTGCAAATTCAACTGGAACCTAAAAAACATGGGAAATAACTCATTAAAAGGGCCATAAACACGAAAACGACGAGTTTTTGGTCATAACTCTCAAACATATGTTGGGTCTTAAGGTCGTTGTAAATCACCATGGAACCCCAAAACTGTGGGCAATAGCTCATGAAAACAGCCATAAAACGCAAAAACGACGAGTTTCTAGGTATATCTATCAAACATGTAAGGGTTCTTACGAGGCATGCAAATCTACCTAGAACCCCGAAACTGTGGGCAATATCTCATGAAAACTCCCATAAACGGCCATAAAACGTGAAAACGACGAGTTTCTTGTCATATCTCCCAAACATGTAACGGGTCTGACAGACCGTGCAAATCCGCTTGGAACACAAAAACTCTAGGAAATAACTCATGAAAATGACCATAAACACCAAAATGACAAGTTTCTGGTCATATATCTCAAACATGTAACGGTTCTTACGAGGCATGCAAATCCGCCTAGAACCCCAAAACTGTTTGCAATGGCTCATGAAAATGGCCAGAAAACACGAAAAGTACGAGTTTTTAGTCATATATCTCAAACATGTAAAGGGTCTTACTAGCCTTGCAAATCTAACTGGAACCTAAAAACTGTGGGCACTAGCTCATGAAAATGACCATAAAACACGAAAACGACAAGTTTTTGGTCACAACTCTCAAAAATGTATTGGGTCTTAAGGTCGTTGTAAATCGCCCTGGAACCCCAAAAATGCGGGCAATAGCTCATGAAAACAGCCATAAAACACGAAAACGGCGGGTTTCTTGTCATATCTCTCAAACATGTAAGGGTTCTTACAAGGCATGCAAATATGTCTAGAACCCCAAATCTGTGGGCAATAGCTCATGAAAACAGCCATAAAACACGAAAACGACGAGTTTCTGATCATATGTCTCAAACATATAAGGGTTCTTACGAGGCATGCAAATCCGCTTGGAACCCCAAAACTGTGGGCAATAGCTCATGAAAACGGCCATAAAACATGAAAACGACGAGTTTCTGGTCATATCTCCCAAACATGTAATGGGTCTGCCAGACCATGCACATCCGCTTGAAACACAAAAACTCTAGGAAATAACTCATGAAAATGGCCATAAACATGAAAACGACGAGTTTCTGGTTATATATCTCAAACATTTAAGGGTTCTTACGAGGCATTTAAATCCGCCTGGAACCCAAAACTGTGGGCAATAGCTCATGAAAACGGCCATAAAACGTGAAAACGACGAGTTTCTGGTCATATCTCCCAAACATGTAATGGGTCTACCAGACCATGTAAATCCGCTTGGAACGCAAAAACTCTAGGAAATAGCTCATGAAAATGGCCATAAACACGAAAACGACGAGTTTCTCGTTATATATCTCAAACATTTAAGGGTTCTTACGAGGCATGCAAATCCTCCTAGAACCCGAAAACTGTGGGCAATAGCTCATGAAAACGGCCATAAAACGTGAAAACGACGAGTTTCTGGTCATATCTCCCAAACATGTAATGGGTCTGCCAGACCATGCAAATCCGCTTAAACGCAAAAACTCTAGGAAATAACTCATGAAAATGGCCATAACCACGAAAACGAGGAGTCTGTGGTTATATATCTCAAACATGTAAGGGTTCTTACGAGGCATGCAAATCCGCCTAGAACCCGAAAACTATGGGCAATAGCTCATGAAAACGGCCATAAAACACGAAAATTACGACTTTTTAGTCATATATCTCAAACATGTAAGGGGTCTTACTAGCCTTGCAAATTCAACTGGAACCTAAAAAACATGGGAAATAACTCATTAAAAGGGCCATAAACACGAAAACGACGAGTTTTTGGTCATAACTCTCAAACATATGTTGGGTCTTAAGGTCGTTGAAAATCACCATGGAACCCCAAAACTGTGGGCAATAGCTCATGAAAACAGCCATAAAACGCAAAAACGACGAGTTTCTAGGTATATCTATCATACATGTAAGGGTTCTTACGAGGCATGCAAATCTTCCTAGAACCCCGAAACTGTGGGCAATAGCTCATGAAAACGCCCATAAACGGCAATAAAACGTGAAAGCGGCGAGTTTCTGGTCATATCTCCCAAACATGTAACGGGTCTGACAGACCATGCAAATCCGCTTGGAACACAAAAACTCTAGGAAATAACTCATGAAAATGACCATAAACACAAAAATGACAAGTTTCTGGTCATATATCTCAAACATGTAACGGTTCTTACGAGGCATGCAAATCCGCCTAGAACCCCAAAACTGTGGGCAATGGCTCATGAAAATGGCCAGAAAACACGAAAAGTACGAGTTTTTAGTCATATATCTCAAACATGTAAAGGGTCTTACTAGCCTTGCAAATCTAACTGGAACCTAAAAACTGTGGGCAATAGCTCATGAAAATGACCATAAAACACGAAAACTACAAGTTTTTGGTCACAACTCTCAAAAATGTATCGGGTCTTAAGGTCGTTGTAAATCGCCCTGGAACCCCAAAAATGCGGGCAATACCTCATGAAAACAACCATAAAACGCGAAAACGGCGGGTTTCTTGTCATATCTCTCAAACATGTAAGGGTTCTTACGAGGCATGCAAATATGTCTAGAACCCCAAATCTGTGGACAATAGCTCATGAAAACAGCCATAAAACACGAAAACGACAAATTTCTGATCATATCTCTCAAACATATAAGGGATCTTACGAGTCATGCAAATCTGCCTGGAACCCCAAAACTTTGGGCAATAGCTCATGAAAACGGCCATAAAACGTGAAAACGACGAGTTTCTGGTCATATCTCCCAAACATGTAATGGGTCTGCCAGACCATGCACATCCGCTTGGAACACAAAAACTCTAGGAAATAACTCATTAAAATTGCCATAAACACGAAAATGACGAGTTTCTGGTTATATATCTCAAACATTTAAGGGCTCTTACGAGGCATGCAAATCCGCCTGGAACCCCAAAACTGTGGGCAATAGCTCATGAAAACGGCCATAAAATGTGAAAACGACGAGTTTCTGGTCAGATCTCCCAAACATGTAATGGGTCTGCTAGACCATGCAAATCCGCTTGGAACGCAAAAACTCATGAAAATGGCCATAAACACGAAAACGACGAGTTTCTGGTTATATATCTCAAACATTTAAGGGTTTTTGACGAGGCATGCAAATCTGCCTAGAACCCGAAAACTGTGGGCAATAGCTCATGAAAACGGCCATAAAACATGAAAAAGGGTCTTACTGGCCTTGCAAATCCAGCTGGAACCTAAAAACCTTGGGAAATAACTCATAAAAAGGGCCATAAACACGAAAACAACGAGTTTTTGGTCATAACTCTCAAACATATGCTGGGTCTTAAGGTCGTTGTAAATCACCATGGAACCCGAAAACAGTTGGCAATAGCTCATGAAAACATATATAAAATGCAAAAACGACGTGTTTCTAGTCATGTCTCTCAAACATGTAAGGGTTCTAACGAGGCAGGCAAATCCGCTTGGAACCCCAAAACTGTGGGAAATGGCTCATGAAAATGGCCATAAAACACGAAAAGTATGAGTTTTTAGTCATATATCTCAAATATGTAATGGGTCTTACTAGCCTTGCAAATCCAACTAGAACCTAAAAACACAAAAACGGCGAGTTTTTGGTCATAACTCTCAAAAATGTATCGGGTCTTAAGGTCGTTGTAAATCGCCCTAGAACCCCAAAAATGGAGGCAATAGCTCATGAAAACAGTCATAAAACGCGAAAACGACGGGTTTCTTGTCATATCTCTCAAACATGTAAGGGTTCTTACGAGGCATGCAAATCTGCCTAGAACCCCAAATCTGTGGGCCATAGCTCATGAAAACGGCCATAAAACGCGAAAACGACGAGTTTCTGATCATATCTCTCAAACATGTAAGGGTTCTTACGAGGCATGCAAATCCGCCAGGAACCCCAAAACTGTGGGCAATAGCTCATGAAAACGGCCATAAACGGCCATAACCCCATGCGCAGCCGCCGCCGCCGGCCCGTCGTCGCCCTAGACGCCGCCGAGTACTCCTCCACCTCTCCGGCCTTCTAAACCTAGATCGCCGGAAAACCCTAGATCCACCATAACTCGCACCGGCTTAGGCGAAGCCCTGCGGGATCCCTCTACTTCCGACACCACGTCGGCGTGCTGCCGGAATCGCGAGGGGAGAACTATAACCTCCGCTGACTGCTGGAACAAGGTAGAGGAAGGTCTTCATCGAGTACTGAACGTGTGACCGACTGCGGAAGCACTGCCGAAACGCAGCCCCGGAAGGATCATCTACGCGATCTTGAGATCGGCAAGTGTACGACTACATCACCCACGAGAATCTGCTCTCATTAACCGCTTTGGAATCTTCGAGGGTGAGTACTCTAATCGACTCGTTTCTACAATCTAGTAGATAGATCTTTGCTTGTGTGTGTGCATGCGGTAGAAATTTTTTTTCCATGCTACGAACCCCTACAGTGGTATCAGAGTCATGTCTATATGTAGATCTGTTGCATGAGTAGAACACAATGGTCATTGTGGGCGTTGATGCTTTTGTTGTCGATTGCTTCTTGTGTACTTTGCATCTTGCGGGATGGTGGGATGAAGCGGCCCCGGCTAACCTTACATGACATCGTTCATGAGACTTGCTCCACGCTTGACATGCAACTTGTATTGCATAAGTGGCTTTGCGGGTGCCTGTTTCTCCCAACATAGTTAAGATTCAATTTACCAAGTGATGATCGGGTGTGTTAGATTCTGCAAGTGTATACAACGTGGGCAAGCCAGATTTGCTCATGCGAAAGCTAAGGTTTGATCTTGACGAGCCTAGCATGTACAGACATGGTCTCAGAACACGGATCACCGAAAGGTAAAGCATCAGTCATATAGTAGATATGATGAACATGTTGATTGTTCGCCATTGAAGTTACATCAATTCTCGTGATGGTCGGTTTTGATGTGGTGGATTTGGTTCGTGTGATGACTAAAACAATGCGAGGGGTATTGTTTTGAGTGGGAGTTCACCTAGATTAATTTAACTATTAATTAGAACTCAATTTGTCATAAACTTAGTCTAAACTATTGCAAATATGTTGTAGATTAATGGCGGCCCCTACCATCAATTTTAATGCGCTCCTAGAGAAAGAAAAGTTGAAAAATAATGGAAGCAACTTCGCGGATTGGTTCCACAATTTGAGTATTGTCCTCAATGCTGGTAATTTGACCTATGTGCTAGATGCACCGCTGGGTGACCCACCTGCAGCTGATGCTACCGATGAGGTAAAGAATATTTTCCTCACTCGGAAGAATCAGTACTCCACAGTTCAGTGTGCTATCTTGTATGGTTTGGAATCGGAGCTCCAGAAAAGGTTTGAGAACCATGACCCACATGATATTGTCCGTGAACTCAAAATGATATTTGAGGCTCACGCGGCAGTTGAGAGTTATGAGGCTTCTAAAAAGTTTTGTAACTGCAAGATGGAAGAGGGCAGCTCCGTCAGTGAGCATGTGCTTAAGATGTCTGGGCACGCAAACAAGCTTCAAAGCTTGGGTATAGTGATTCCTAATGCTTTGGGGATTCATCGTGTCCTCCAATCACTACCACGAAGTTACAAGAACTTTGTGATGAACTACAATATGCAAAACATGGACAAGTCGTTGCCCGAACTCTTCTCCATGTTAAAGTTTGCAGAAGTGGAGATCAAGAAAGAGCACCAAGTGTTGTTGGTCAATAAGACCACCAAATTCAAGAAGCAAGGCAAGTCTAAGAAAAAGGGAAACTTCAACAAGGGCGGTAAGAAAGTTACCGTGCCGGCGAAGAAGACCAAGGCTGGGCCTAAGCCTGATACTGAGTGCTTTTACTGCAAGGGAGAAGGTCATTGGAAGCGGAATTGCCCTCAGTACTTGGAGGATTTGAAGAACGGCAACATCAAGAAGAAAGGTATATCCGATATACATGTTATTTATGTGTATCTCACTAGTACTCATAGTAGTGCTTGGGTATTTGATACTGGTTCAGTTGCTCATATTTGTAACTCGAAGCAGGAGCTGCAGAATAGACGGAAACTAGCGAAGAACTTGGTGACGATGCGCGTTGGAAATGGATCAAAGGTTGATGTGATCGCGGTCGGCATGCTACCTCTTCATCTATCGTCGGGATTAGTTTTATACTTAAATAATTGTTATTTGGTGTCTGCGTTGAGCATGAACATTATATCAGGATCATGTTTGTTGCGAGACAGTTACTTGTTTAAGTCTGAGAATAATGGTTGTTCGACTTATATGAGTAATATGTTTTATGCACATGCACCTTTGATAGATGGTCTATTCTTATTGAATCTCGATTGTGGAAATACACACATTAATAACATTGAAGCTAAACGTTTGAAATTGAGCGATAACTCGACCTATATGTCGCACTATCATCTTGGTCACATTGGAGTGAAGCGTATGAAGAAACTCCATTCCTATGGACTTCTTGAATCACTTGATTTTGAATCACTTGAAAGATGCGAAGCATGTCTGATGGGTAAAATGACTAAGACTCCATTTTCTGGTATGATGGAGCGAGCTACGGACTTATTGGAAATCATACGTACCGATGTGTGTGGCCTAATGAGTGTAGCATCACGTGGTGGTTATCGTTATGTTCTTACCTTCACAGATGATTTGAGTAGATATGGGTATATCTATTTCATGAAGCATAAGTCCGAGACTTTCGAGAAGTTTAAGGAATTTCAAAGTGTGGTAGAGAATCAACGTAACAAGAAGATTAAATTTCTATGATCTGATCGTGGAGGTGAATATCTAAGTTACGAGTTTGGCGAGCATTTGAAGAAATGCAGAATACTTTCACAATTGACACTGCCGGGAACACCACAACGTAATGGTATGTCCGAACGTCGTAATAGAACTCTCTTAGATATGGTTTGTTCTATGATGTCACTTACAGATTTACCGCTATCGTTTTGGGGTTATGCATTAGAAACAGCCGCATTCACTTTAAATAGGGCACCATCTAAATCCGTTGAAATGACACCGTATGAATTATGGTTTGGGAAGAAAACTAAATTCTCGTTCCTTAAAGTTTGGGGTTGCGAAGCTTATGTAAAGAAGTTACAACCCGACAAGCTTAAACCCAAAGCGGAAAAATGCGTCTTCATAGGATACCCGAAGGAAACTATTGAGTATACCTTCTATCATAGATCCGAGGGCAAAATCTTCGTTGCCAAGAATGGATCCTTTCTAGAGAAGGAGTTTCGCTCGAAAGAAGTGACTGGAAGAAAAGTAGAACTCGACGAGGTTGATGAACCTTCTCTCGAACTTGCGAGTAGCGCAACACCCGAAGTAGTTCCTGTGGCGCCTACACCAATAAGAGAGGAAGCTAATGATGTTGATCATGAAACTTTGGTTGAAGTTACTACGCAACCTCGCAGGTCAACAAGAACTCGTACCACTCCTGATTCGTATGATCCCGTTATGAGTGTCATGTTAGTGGACAACACCGATGACCCTGCGACATATGAGTAAGCGATGATGAGCCAGGATTCGAATAAATGGCAAGAAGCCATAAATCCGAGATTGGATCCATGTATGGAAACCAAGTATGGACTTTGGTGGACTTACCGGATGGCCGGAAGGCTGTCGAGAACAAATGGATTTTCAAGATGAAAACAGATGCTGATGGTAATGTTACTGTCTATAAAGCTCGACTTGTTGCAAAAGGGTTTCGACAAATTCAAGGAGTTAACTACGATGAGACTTTCTCACCGGTAGAGAAGCTAAAGTCTGTGAGGATTTTGTTAGCAATCGCTGCATCTTATGATTATGAGATATGGCAGATCGATGTCAAAACGGCGTTCCTCAATGGAGACATTGATGAAGAGTTGTATATGGTACAACCCAAAGGTTTTTTCAATCCTAAATATGCTAACAAGGTATGCAAACTTCAACGGTCTATTTATGGATTGAAGCAAGCATCCCAAAGTTGGAATCAACGTTTTGATAAGGTAATCAAGAGCTTTGGTTTTATACAAACTTATGGAGAAGCTTGTATTTACAAGAAAGTGAGTGGGAGCTCTGTAGCATTCTTAATACTATATGTAGATGACATATTGTTGATTGGGAATGATGTAGACCTTCTTAATAGTGTCAAGGATTATTTGAATAATAGTTTTTCAATGAAAGATCTTGGTGAAGTAGCTTACATATTAGGCATAAATATTTATAGAGATAGATCGGGACGCCTAATATCATTGTCACAAAGTACATATTTGTACAAAGTTGTAAAGAGGTTTGGAGTGGAAGATATCAAGAAAGGGTTCTTGACCATGCTGCTCAATACGACCTTGAGTAAAACTCAAAGTCCTGCAACGGCAGAAGATAGAGAAAGGATGAGTAAGACTCCCTATGCCTCAGCCATAGGATATCTTATGTATGCCATGCTATGTACAAGACCCGACATTGCATATGCTGTTAGTTTGACTAGCAGATATCAAAGTGATCCAGGAGTGGATCATTGGACAGCAGTCAAAAACATCCTTAAGTACTTGAGAAGAACTAAGGATATGGTTCTTTCTTATGGAGGTGATGAACAGCTCGTTGTTAATGGTTACACCGATGCTAGTTGGAACACCGATCTGGATGATTCTAAATCTCAATCTGGATACATATTTACTTTGAATGGTGCAGCAGTTAGCTGGAGGAGTGCAAAGCAAAGAGTTGTGGCGAGATCTTCAACTGAATCAGAATACATAGCTGCTTTGAAGGCTTCACAAGAGGCGATATGGATGAAGGAATTCATTACAGAGCTCGGTGTGGTTCCAAGTGCGCTGGACCCAATGTCTATCTATTGTAATAATATGGGCACCATAGCCAATGCACAAGAACCAAGGTCACACAAGAAGCTGAATCACATCAAGCTACGTTTTCACGCTATTCGAGAGCATGTCCAAGATGGTGACATAAAGATTTGCAAAGTACACACAAATCTGAATGTGGCGGGTCTGTTGACTAAACCTCTCCCAAGGGCAAAACATGACCAGCACCAAACCGCCATGGGTGTTCGGTATATTACCATGTAATCTAGATTAGTTGATTCTAGTGCAAGTGGGAGACTGTTGGAGATATGCCCTAGAGGCAATAATAAAAGTGGTTATTATTATATATTTGTGTTTATAATAAATGTTTACATTCATGTTATAACAGTATTAACCGGAAACATTAATACTTGTGTGATTTGTAAACAAAATTAGAGTCTCTGGTAAAGCCTCTTTGTAATACTAGCTTGTTGGTTAATAGATGATCATGGTTTCCCGATCATGAACATTGAGATGTTGTTAACAACAAGATCATATCATTAGGAGAATGGTATGATGGACATACTCCTATAGATAAGCGTAGCATTAAGATCAAGTCATTTCAATAGTTCATTTGCTATAAGCTTTCTGATACATAGTAACCTAATTTCTTTGAACATGAGATCATGCTAATCACCATTACCAGAAGGATGCTTTGATGACATCAAACACCACACCGTAACTGACGAGGTTTGATCTCATCAATGCCCATTGTTATGGACTTGGGTTTTGGAGAATATGGGGATGCTGGAGATCGTGGAACGATTAGCAAACAAGCAACACAGGGACACAAGGTTTACCCAGGTTCAGGCCCCCGGAGGGAAAACCCTACTCCTGCTTGTCTGCTCTTGATTACGGTGGAACCGAAGGTTACAGGGGTGCGTAGATGCAATCTGGCGTGGTGGTGTGTATGCGAAAGTATGAGTCGAGAGATCTAGGTCGTGCCCTCCTGGCCTTTATATAGACTTAGGCAGGTCCTGGGCATAGACCTAGTCGGTTACAGGTTCTAGGGTTTTACCCCTTTGAATTTCCTATCTACTCTAGTCTTGCTCTCCAAGGATCCGAATGCGTCATGGGCCTGGGCCACCCGAAAGTCTTCATGGGCCGGCGTACATCTACCGTGGGCCTTCCTTAGGCTGGACCAGGTATGCTGAGATCACGTACTCGTAGGGTATAACCATGTCAGTAGCCCCCCGAGTGATTAGTCGAATCGTAGATTCGGCTGAGGACTCTTCAATCCTTCGGCTGCAACCATGTATTAGCAGTACGTGTGTAGGGATTGTTGATGCGTGTGCCTGACTCACCCAACGGATCAGGGTCAGTTAACTGTCTTAGGACAAAACAACACGATCTTCCTTAGGTTCGAGTCCCCCAACTCGAAACTGGAACATATGCTGGCGTAATTCGACTCAGGCCGCGGAGGACTTACAGGAGTGGAATTCCAGTGATTTTAATTGATGTACCCAACGCGTCCGTCGGGATTTTTCATCGCGCCTGATGGCACAGGTTTATACTAGCAGAGCGCAGCCGTGTGCGTTGCCAGGCCATCAGATGATATCCGTAGGTCTTATCTTTGTGTCGTAGACACAGCATCCGAATTTTTATCACCGCGGAGGTGTTTTGGGTGGCCAAGGAGAACGTTGCTCACTTAGCGTTTTGTTGGGGCAGAGTTGCCGAAAAGTTTTTTGCATGCTGGTCCGAAAGATCGCAGTCGAAGAATTCATAGGGTGTGCGACCAGTGCTCCCTATGGGAGTAGCCCCCGAGTATTTGTTCGAGTCGTAGACTCGAGCGGAGACTTTAGTTCAAACATTGTTCAGTTGTTAAGTCCGTAGGACACAAAAAAATTCGGATGCTTAAATCCATCCTCCCTATGGGAGTAGCCCCCGAGTCCGTAGTGGAGTCGTGGACTCGACGTAGGACTCGAAGAAACAGTTCGTTGTAATTCATCTTTCGGGTGCGCGGCCAGCGCTCCTAATAGGAGTAACCCCCGAGTATTTAGTCGAATCGTAGATTCGAGTGAGTACTCTTAGCTTTGAAGCCGAAGAAATTGTAGTTGCTGCTAGTATAGCTTTTGATGACATCAGTGCTGACGATCAATGACCTCAAGCGCCAGAGATGACTTGACTGGACGAACGTGGGTCCCACTTGCTGACCTTGAATTGACCGGTCACACGCGCCATGGAGATAATTACGGCGTCTCCTCGATTTCCGCGCGTAGTGGACGGCGTGGTAATGACGATTCGTTGTGCTGCTGACACATGTATGGCCAGATCTGCCGCTGGCGTTAGGTCTTCATGATGGACGGTTATCGTGCATCGTCTTCTCTATTATAATCATCGGGGAAAGCTGCAGTTTGTTTTCACCGCATCAGTTCTTGTTTTCACTGCCTCCTTGTGCTCTAGTGATTCTTGCTGCGCGCTGGAATTTCCTTCCACATTTCCATCTTCCCTTCTACGCTCTCACCGCCGGCGCCTCCGTAGCGCGATGGGGAAACCGAAGAAGTCATCGTCTGCGGTTGGTACCAGCGCCACCGGAGGAAAGAAAGGCGCCACCGCTACCCGTGTCACCGACGATGGTTGGCGGTGTTCAGAGACGCGGGAGAGTGATCTCCGCCAGCTTCGCGAGCGGGGCTTGATCCCGCAGGATAGGGAGGCCGTCAGACTCCCCGGCAACGAGGTAATCCCCCGTCCCCCCGCTGGGTATCGGGTTATGTTTCTTGCCTTCGTTATGCGTGGGTTTTCCTTCCCAGTCCACGACTTCCTTCGTGGGCTGCTCTTTCTCTATGGCATCCAGTTGCATCATCTTTCGCCCAATTCTCTTCTTCACATTGCTTGTTTCATCACTTTCTGCGAGTGCTGGCTCGGTATCGAGCCGCATTTTGGCCTCTTCCGGAAGCTTTATTCCGTGAAGAGGCAATCTGGTTCGGATGGTGTTTATCCCATTGGGGGTTGCATCATCTCCCTCAGTCCCAATCTGCTTTTCTTTTCCTTTTCCATGTCCGAATATGTCCAGTACTGGCGGAGGCGATGGTTTTATATCCACGACTCCGTAGTGCCTGGGCAAGATTTTGGTCTTGTTCCTTTTGACCCCTCCCAAAAAATTGAGCCGAAAAGGTCTTGGAAAAACAAGATCTTGGATGGCGAGGAGGCGGAGATAGAGGCGCTGTATCGTCGAGTGGAGGATCTCCAGTTGATTCCGGAGAAGGAAGTTAATGGTGTGGATATCATCCGCACGTTTCTCGAGCGTCCGGTGGAGCCTCTCCAGGCTAGGACGCACCCGATGTTTCTTTATTCTGGGCGCCGTGATCCGATGAGAGTTTCGGCTGAGAAAATCTCCGAGGGAGATCCGACGAAAACGAGGAGTCTGTGGTTATATATCTCAAACATGTAAGGGTTCTTACGAGGCATGCAAATTCGCCTAGAACCCGAAAACTATGGGCAATAGCTCATGAAAACGGCCATAAAACACGAAAATTACGACTTTTTAGTCATATATCTCAAACATGTAAAGGGTCTTACTAGCCTTGCAAATCCAACTGGAACCTAAAACACATGGGAAATAACTCGTTAAAAGGGCCATAAACACGAAAACGACGAGTTTTTGGTCATAACTCTCAAACATATGTTGGGTCTTAAGGTCGTTGTAAATCACCTTGGAACCCCAAAACTATGGGCAATAGCTAATGAAAACAGCCATAAAACAAAAAAAACGACGAGTTTCTAGGTATATCTATCAAACATGTAAGGGTTCTTACGAGGCATGCAAATCTTCCTAGAACCCCGAAACTGTGGGCAATAGCTCATGAAAACGCTCATAAACGGCCATAAAACGTGAAAACGACGAGTTTCTGGTCATATCTCCCAAACAGGTAACGGGTCTGACAGACCATGCAAATCCGCTTGGAACACAAAAACTCTAGGAAATAACTCATTAAAATGACCATAAACACGAAAATGACAAGTTTCAGGTCATATATCTCAAACATGTAACGGTTCTTACGAGGCATGCAAATCCGCCTAGAACCCCAAAACTGTGGGCGTTGGCTGTTCCACAGGTGTAGATTTGTGCGTGTAGCGCTTTTCGTCGACTGCGTATTTATTTTCCTTTGTTTGCTAACAAAGTCTCTTATTTTTTGCAAAGCTTCAAGGTGCCGGGCATGGTGCCGCCATTGCCTGAAAAATATCCAAATGCTCCGGATAATGACGTGGTGGATTCCGTGTCCGAGCTGCCGTCGGCGCGATCTCCGGCGGAAGATGCCGACGAGTCGAGCGAGGACCACACGCGCAAACGATCACGGAGCTCCAGCGAGTCTTCGGATGCCTCGACTCCTCCGACTCCCCGAAACCCTCTGTGCCTTGAGCGTCACAGTGACGGGCATGGAGGCTCTTCCTCTCCCATTCCTGCCATTCCTGTGTGGGCTGTAGCGCCGCACCCGCCAGCGAAGCGGAAGAAGGAAGAAAAGAAGGAAGAGAAGAAGGAAGAGAAGAAGGGGGAGAAGAGAGCCCGAAGGACTCCTCCTGTCTTCGACCTGAGCTCTCTGGACTCGTAAGTTTCCTTCATACTGCTGTCTTTCTGCTGTTGACTTTTTGTTCTTGTGCTAAATATTTCGTGTGCAGGCACTCCTCCCACGACTCCTCCAGCGATGGTGCTCGGGAGATGATTGGAGAGTCGAAGGTTGCGTCTCCTCCTCCTCAGACAGTGGCAACTTCGGGGGGCGCTGCTCCGAACCCTCCTCTGCAGGAGGTGCAGGTGGTTGCACCTCAGAATTTCGCCAGCGGGCCTTCGGCATCACCGTTGGATCATGTAAGTCGTCTATCACGGGGGGAGCCCCCGAGCGTGTGTAAAAGAGTTTTCTTAGTTTGTTCTTCGAGTCTCGGGGGGAGCCCCCGAGTGTTTTCGTGTGAGTTTTTTTCTTCTGCTCTCTCCTGTTGGGCGTAGCCCCCAGAGTCCTTTTTGTGAATGGTTGTTCTTCTTCCTGCAGCCTTTTGTGCAGGAAGCCAAGCGGCTGGTGCAGGAGCGCCTGGTGCTGGAGGCCAACCTCCAACAGCTTCAAGGTACCCGTATGCTTTGGGTGCTTCTTTCCTTTATTCCTATCCTGCTTTCTGACGTTTGATTGTTTTGAATGCAGAGGAGCATAATACTTCTCTCCATGAGATCGACGCTCTCAAGAAGAGCCTTGGTCAATCGGAGAAGAAGGCTGAGGACGCCGCTGATGCGAAGGAGCGCCTTGAGCTGGAGCTGGCCAAGGCAGTCGAAGCGAGGAGCAGCTAGCCATGGCTGCGACTGCGCGTGAAAAAGAGGTGGCAGGCAAACTCATGGCTGCTGCCAAGGTTGTTTTAGGTGAGTACCTTATTTTTGCTCCTTTCTTTTCATTTTCTTGTCTTCTTCTGTGTCACTTTATTCATTCCTTCTCTTTTTGTCTCAGATGCCGCAGGCATCGAGTTTGACCGCGGCGCTCTCGAGCATGGGAGTGCTCTAGATGATGCTACTGCAGCGGACGAAGATCGCTGCAGCACCGTCGTCAACTCCCTTGCCAAGGCGAAGGAGGTTCTTGGCCGCTTCTACAAGGAGCTTGTCCCCAAGGGTGCGGCCCTTGATGATGTTGACGCCCTGGCGGAGGCTTTGTCAGCCAAAGCGCTTGCGGCGTACAAGCGCAAGAAGAAAGGCATCGACGCGTCCATCGGGCTGGCGATGGCCTTGGCGGCTGGGGCGGAGATGGATCTTCCCCAGATCACCTCCCGGATGCCGACGACCGCGGATGGATCCGAGGTAGCCTTTGTTGCCTATTCTGCTCGCTGCAAGCGATATGGGCCAAAGCTCATTGATCTGCTGTCTGAGTATGCGCTGCGGCAGCAGGGGGAGGCCAAGGCTAGGCAATCCGGCTCCGAGGCGACTCAGGGTGCCGCGTCTTAGGCGTTGTAGATGTAGGATAGTTTGTAGTCTGTTTTTGCTGTAAATATTTTGAGGAACGCAATCATTGTGCCACGAAGTGGCCTTTATATGCTTAATGAATTCTTCTGAGTTGTTCTCTACCACTGTCTGAATGTTTGTGTCCTTTGCTTTTCTGCTGTTCTAGGTTCCTTCGGGTGCTGACCCTATTGACACCTCGCCTACAGCGCAGCTGCGGCCATCTTTGGATGATTCCTCGCAACTCACTTTTCTTCGGGACCGTGTTCGTAGTCTTGAGAGGGAGTTGCTTGGGTTGTGTGGTCACGCCGATGTTTGGAAGTCCAAGGCAGATCGCGGTGCGGCCAGGGAGGAGTACTTAATGGCGGAACTGCTTCGGCTGTCTGAGCAACTTCAATGTAAGTTCTTCTTTGTTTCAGGCTGCCGCTCAGGTTTTCGGATGCGCCTACTGGCCTTTCGTCTTATGTTCTGCGAGTGTCGCAGGTGCTAACCTTGCTCCGAGGGCAGAGAAAGAGCGTGTCGCTGTTCGGGTCAATTGCTTGACTCAACAAGACATGGAGGCTGGCGGCTTCTTCTGGATGGATCGGGACCGTGTTATTGCTTTGGTGACGGTGCAGGATAGTGTGCACCAGGTTTCACGGGTGCTTTGTCAAGTGCAGATGTCGCTTGCATCGGTGTTACATGTCATGTTTCCTTTGGATGCCATGCCAACAAGCCTTGTGGGTCTTCTGTCGAAGTTTCGGAGCGTGAGCAATGTCAAGGAGTTGGTGAGGCAACAGCTCGTCGCAGGAGTGAAGGCTGCTTTGTCCCTTGTGAGGCTGCACCGGCCTGATGTAGATTTGTCTGTTGTAGCAGCTGGGCCACCTCTTCGGCCGGATGGTGGCGAGTGGGATATGCGTCCGCATTGTGCGGCTGTAAGGCAGTATGCCAAACATGTAGTAGATTTGTTTGAGCAGCGTGCTCAAGTTATTCTGCAGAATAGGTAGTACCTGTAAAAGAGATAGATGTAAAATTTGTATATTTCGACTGGGCGTGTTGTGCCCTTTGTTATAAAGGTTTATGTTTATTGTGAGCACGTAATGTTTTGTTTGAGTACGTGTCCTTTTCGTTTGTCTGACATTGTCAGCTACTTAGGTGTACACGTGTGATCCTCGTCGATGAAATCGTGAGGTTGGGGGAGCCCCGAGTGCGTTTGTAGCATAAAGTAAAGTTGCAAGTAGCGAACAATATTTTGGGGCGGAACACTTAGCTTTATTTATATCATAATGGAGGAAGTACATTGTTCGGCTGAAAAGCCTTATTGAAAGTAAAAGGGGTAGGTAGCTATGGGTAGAATCGCCGCAAGTGTGCGATGTTCCATGGGTTGGAGTATGCGACTCCAGACTCCACGTGCTTGAGGCGATAGGCGCCACCTGGGATGACTTCGGTGATGATGTAGGGTCCTTCCCATGGCGACTCGAATTTCTTCGGTCGTTCTTGCTTGAGTTGCAAGACGAGGTCTCCTTCGACGAAGGACCTTGGGCGTAGCCGTCGGCTGTGATAGTTGCGGAGACTCTGCTGGTACACCGTTGATCGAGTTGCTGCTACGTCTCTTGCTTCGTCGAGTGTGTCCACGGCATCTTCGAGTGCAGCCGTGGATTCGGCTTCGCTGTAAGCGACGACCCGGGGGGCCTGGTGGCGTACTTCGGCTGGTAGCACGGCTTCGGCTCCGTGCACCATGAAGAACGGTGTGTAGCCGGTGGAGCTGTTTGGCATAGTGCGCAAACTCCATAGGACGGATGGCAGCTCTTTTGTCCAGGCTCCGATCTTTCGATCGAGTGGGCTCATGAGGCGCTTCTTGATGCCCGTGCCGATTAGGCCGTTGGCCTTTTCCACTTGCCTGTTCGTTTGCGGGTGTGCCACTGAGGCGTACGTGATGTTGATCCCGAGGCCTTCGCGGAAGTCTTGGAATTCCTTGGAGATAAAGTTCGATCCATTGTCGGTGATGATGCTGTGCGGTACGCCGAACCTGTAGACAATGGATTCGAAGAACTTGACGGCAGTCTTGCCCTTCTAGTTGGTGACCGGCATGGCCTCGACCCATTTGGTGAATTTTTCGAGTGCGACCAGGAGGTAAACGTGCCCCCCTTTCGAGGACTTTGGTAGTTTGCCGATCATGTCGAGGCCCCATTGAGCAAAGGGCCAAGCTATAGGGATGGGTCTGAGCTCTGACCCGGGTGCGTGCGGTTTGTCGGCGAACCGTTGGCACCCGTTGCATCTTCGGACGATGTCCTTTGCATCGCTCATGGCCGTTGGCCAGTAGAATCCGGCTCGTAGAGCTTTGGCAACAAGGGAGCGGCTGCCTGCGTGATGGCCGCAGATGCCCTCGTGGATGTCTTGGAGGATGGATTTTCCGTCACCGATGGTGAAGCACCTTTGTAGTACACCCGTAATACTGCGCTTGTACAGCTCGCCATTGATGATGGTGAAGGCTTTTGACCGACGAGATATGCGTCGGGCATCTGTCGGACTGTCAGGCAGTTCTCCGTTTATCAAGAACTGGAAGTATGGTTGCGTCCAAGTTTCTTCGACTGCCATGACCTGCATCAGGTTGACCATGGAGACCTCTGTGTCCAGTTTTTCGGGTCCTTCATGTCCTTCGGGCAGCGTAGTCCCCAAGTGTTTTGCTTCTTCGGGTGATCCCTTGGGGAATTTCCTCTTGATATATGGCACGCAGATCTGTTCGAGGAACACACCCGGTGGCACATTTGCGCAGGCGGAGCCGATGTTGGCGATTCTGTCGGCTTCCTCGTTGCTTTCTCTTCCGACGTGCCCAAGCTCGCAGCCGTCGAATTCTCCTTCGAGTGCATTGTAGAGCGCGCGGTATGCGATCATGTTTTCGGCGTGTGCGTCGCACTCGTTCATCGTCTGCTGGACGACGCGGTTGGAGTCACCGTAGATGACCAGGCGTGTTGCGCCGCAGATCTTTGCCATCCTCATGTCGTGGATGAGGGCTTCGTATTCGGCCTCGTTGTTGGAGGCTCGGAATTTCATCTGAAGGACGTACTTCATCTGGTCGCCCTGCGGGGAGGTCAGTATGACCCCGGCTCCTGCTCCAGCTTCACGCTTGGAGCCGTCGAAGTGCATTGTCCATGACTGCGACATGTCTAGGGTGTCTAGCAGCTGCAGCTCCATCCAATGTACAAGGAAATCCGGGAGGACTTGAGATTTGATTGCGAGTCGCTTCTCGTAGATGATGTCCAGAGGTGACAGTTCAATGCCCCATAGGGCCACGCGTCCTGTGGCCTCAGGGTTATTCAGGATGCTGTTCAGGGGTGCCTCGTTGACGACCATCACCTAGTGCTCCTGGAAGTAATGGCTCAACCGTCGAGCCGTCATGAACACACCGTAGGCGAGTTTTTGGTAGTAAGGGTACCTCTGTTTTGTTGGCGTCAGTACCTCGCTAAGGTAGTAGATTGGGCGTTGGACCCCGTGGGTCTTGCCTTCTTCGGGTCGTTCGACCACTAGCACGGTGCTGACCACCTGGTGTGTGGCTGCTATGTACAGCAGCAGAGGTTCGCGCTCCTTTGGTGTGACCAGGACGGGCGAGGTGGAGAGTAGCCGTTTGAGGCTTTCGAACGCGACGTCGGCTTCGGGCGTCCATTCGAATTTATCTGCCTTGCGTAGCAGCTGGTAGAATGGCAGGGCCTTCTCGCCCATGCGGCTGATGAATCTGCTTAACACCGTTATTCGTCCTGCGAGCTGCTGGACGCCCTTGAGGTTTTTCGGCTTCTCCATCGCCATGATGGCTCTGATTTTCTTCGGGTTCGCCTCGATCCCTCGCTGAGAGATGAAGTACCCAAGCAGCTGACCCGATGGGACTCCGAAGGCGCACTTTTCGGGGTTGAGTTTGATCCTGTAGCAGTAGAGGTTGTTGAATGTCTCGCGGAGATCGTCGATAAGCGTCCTCGCCTCCCTGGTTTTTATGACTATGTCGTCGACATAGACTTGAACATTGCGACGGATCTGGTCCTTGAGGCATGCCTGCAGGCATCGCTGGTATGTGGCACCTGTGTTCTTTAGCCCGAAGGGCATTGTGTTGTAGCAGAACACTCCGAACGGTGTTATAAACGTCGTTTTCTCCTGATCTTCGACCTTGAGTCGAATTTGATTGTAGCCTGAGTAGGCGTCAAGGAAGGAGAGTTTCTCACAACCTGCTGTCGAATCGATGATCTGATCGATCCGAGGAAGAGGGAAGTGGTCCTTTGGACAGTGCTTGTTTAGCGACGTAAAATCCACACACATCCGCAGGATGTCCGTGTCCTTTTTTGGGACCATCACTGTATTTGCAAGCCACTTGCTTTCTTTGATTTCCCTGATGAAGTCTGCAGCGAGTAGCCTGTTGATTTCCTTGCCGATAGCTTCGGCTCGTGGCTCGGACAGTTTTCGGATGGACTGCTTGACGGGCTTGGTGTCTAGAAAGACGTTGAGTGCGTGCTCGGCGAATTCCCTGGGAAATCTTGGCATGTCCGCAGGACACCAGGCGAAGATTCTCAGCGCTCACGGAGGAATTCGACGAGCGCGCCTTCCTATGCGGGGCTGAGGTCGTTGGCGATCAGCGCCGTCTTGGAGGCATCCGTCGGATGGACCTGCACCTTCTTTGTGTTGACGGTGGAGTCGAAAGACATGTCGGGCGTGTTTTGTCGTGCGACTGGGGGTGCCCCATTGTCTGTCACTTCGCGGAGCTTTAGGAGCTCCTCCTGCATGCCGAATGACTGGGAGATTCTGTTGAAATCCCTGTCGCATTGGTCCGATCGGGTGAAGCTCCCGTGGATTGTGATGACGCCCTTCGGCCCTGGCATCTTGAGTAGCAGGCATGCATAGTGTGGGACAGCCAGGAACCTTGCGAATGCTACACGCCCGAGGATGGCGTGGTACTGTGATGGCCAGTCCACCACTTCGAATTCGAGTCGCTCCAGCCGGAAGTTGTCCGGCTTGCCGAAGATGACGTCGAGCCATATTTTGCCCAGGGGGAATATGCCCTTCCCTGGAACGATGTCGTGGAACGTTGTGTCTGACTGTTCCAGGATGCACTGCGGGATCCGCATTGCTGCTAGAGTGCTTGCGAACATCAGGTTGATGCCGCTGCCGCCATCCATGAAGACGCGACTCATCTCGAAGCCTCCAATCTGCCCTCCAACACCAGGGCAGCATGGCCTGGGCGAGGGGTCTGGCAAGGGTGATCTAAATGACTGAACGTGATGCAGGACTCCGATCCATTGAGGTACTCAAGGATGGCGGGTGGAGTTGCTACGGCCCGGTTGATTTGTCGGGTGATTTTCTTCTGCACCCTATTCGTGGGGCGCCCCTTCTGGATCATCAGTGCTCCTTTCGGCGGGGGATACCCATTCCCGGTGTTGTTCTGTGCTGGTACGACTGGTTGGTTCGGGCCTCCAACGGGTGGCGGTGGAGGAGCTCCATGCGCTATTTCACCTGGTGCGGGTGCGTTTCCGAACGCAGGGATTGGGGCTTGCTGCCTCATCTGCACCATGCTTTCGCTGAGCTTCTGGAACTCGCGGCAGTCCTTGAGCATGTGGCTCGCCTTCTTTTTGCCATCCTGCTTGTCGATGTAGAAGTGGATGGTGCATGGATCCGATAGCTTTTCGTATACTGAGGGTCTGTTATCGCGGTCGCGGAGTTGCCACGACTGTGTTGGGCGCCCCCCATCGCGGAAGTTTCCTCCACGGTATCCTCCGTTGTTGCGGTTGGCGTCGTTGCGGCGATCGGTGTAGCCAGCCGCGACCATGTCGGGTCCGTCGCAATCGTCGTAGACGCGCGATCTTCTCTTGCTACGGCGCTCTCGCCGTCGACCGTAGTCGTCTTCTTCTTCCGATTGTGCTTGGTGAATGGAATCTTCTCCGTCAGCCCACCTGTTGGCGATGTCCATGAGGTGGTCGAGTGTTTTGGGCTTGACGCGCCCAAGTTCCTCCTTGAAGTCTTGGCACTTGACGCCGTCCCTGAAGGCGTCGATGGCCCTCTCTTCGGAGATGTGGGCTGCGAAGTTCTTTGTGTTGGACCAGCGTAGTATCTACGAGCGAATGGATTCGCCCGTTCGTTGAGTGCAGGCTCGCAACTCTTCGATTGAGGCGGGCCTCTTGCTGGTGCCTTTGAAGTTTCGGATGAAGCTGTAAGCTAGATCATACCAGCTTCGGATGGACCCTAAAGATAGGCTGCTGAGCCAGATCCGGGCTGCGCCTGTCAGCTGCAGCTGAAGGCATTGCATGGCAGTCTCCTTGTTTCCACCGTGTAGTTTGACGGATGATAAGTGGTCGCTGAGCCAAGCTTTTGGGTCCTGAGTTCCGTCAAACTTCGGAGTATCCGAAGGAAGCTTGAATTTGCGCGGCATCCGTGTCCGTTGGACGGATCTGCTGAAGCATCGGGCTCCGCAGAGTTCTCCTTCATCTTCGTCCATCTCGGATTCAGACGAGCATGCGTGCTTGGCGCGCACTTTGTCGATTTTGCGCTGTGTGAGCGCATCTCTGGCGTTGTAGTCGCGGTCGCGGCGGCGCGAACTCTTCTTCCTTCGAGGAAGGTCATGTTCCTCTTCTTCGGATGAAGGGGTGGGGCTACGATCGAACCTGACCGGAGCCTTCTTCTTCGGCTCCGTGGGAGCTTCCTGGTGGAGCGCAGCTCCGACGAGTCCGAGTCCGGTGAGTGCGGACTTGTGCATGGCTCTCTTCGGGTCCGCCTCCGGAGGTGGGTGGGCCGCGAGGTACGCAGTGGCTGCCATGATCGCAGCCTGTGGCGTCTTCGGGATGACGTTGCCGTCGGCGTCCATCTCCATGAAGGATGTGTGGAGAGTTCGCGTCAACTCACGGCGCTCCTTGGGATCCATGTTCTCCATCCGAGAGCGGTGCTTGTTGCCTGGGTTGGCGTTCGAGCTGGAGCCAATGCCCATGGCGGAGAGCGCGGCTCGTCGCGCGCTGGACTCTGAGGCTGCTTGCTTGCGTTTGTCAAGCACCTCCTGCATCTTGACCTGCTTCTTGTGCTCCTCGATCAGGAGCAGGTGGTAAGCCATCAGCATATCCCGCGAGGCGTCTGCAGGCAGTACTATGTTGCCTGCCACGGCTTTGCGGACCTGGGTCCATCCTTCTTTGCTAAGGCAGATGACATGGCCGTCGTTGTTTTCCCCTTCGGGTGGGGGGGCTGGCTTCTTCTGTTCCCGACGTTTCGTTCTGGCGGGTTAGGCGTTTGCTGATCCACGTCGCTTTGGATGACTGCGGCGCATTGGTAGCGCTCGCAGATTAGTCCGCTGCTGCCGCAGCTTTCAGATCCGAAACCGTAGGTTCCTGCATCCGATGGCGGATCACACAGATCGGAGTTGCAGCTGTTGCTGTCGTAGGAATCATCTGTTGATGATGTTGTGCGTAGCACGGGGTGTAGGGTCCACGAAGCGGGCCTGATTGATGGTAGGGGCACCCGCTCAGGGAGGCGGAGGGTGCCGGTTTGCCCCACCTGGAAGCAGAAGCTCCCGAACAGGATTTCGAGTCCGTTGCCTACGGGCTCGAAGTCCTTCATGGTGGCCGGTGAGTGGGCGGTGAAGTCGAAAGCACCGAAGAGGAGGTGACTCTCCGTCGCCACAGAGTTGTAGATCGATCGGGTCGGGACCGTCACGATCGCACAATCAGCGTCCCCAGTTCCCACAGACGACGCCAATTGACGAGGTTTGATCTCATCAATGCCCATTGTTATGGACTTGGGTTTTGGAGAAGATGGGGATGCTGGAGATCGTGGAACGGTTAGCAAACAAGCAACACGGGGACACAAGGTTTACCCAGGTCCAGGCCCCCGGAGGGAAAACCCTACTCCTGCTTGTCTGCTCTTGATTACGGCGGAACCGAAGGTTACAGGGGTGCGCAGATGCAATCTGGCGTGGTGGTGTGTATGCGAAAGTATGAGTCGAGAGATCTAGGTCGTGCCCTCCTGGCCTTTATATAGACTTAGGCAGGTCCCGGGCATAGACCTAGTCGGTTACAGGTTCTAGGGTTTTACCCCTTTGAATTTCCTATCTACTCTAGTCTTGCTCTCCAAGGATCCGAAGGCGTCATGGGCCTGGGCCACCCGAAAGTCTTCATGGGCCGGCGTACATCTGCCGTGGGCCTTCCTTGGGCTGGACCAGGTATGCTGAGATCACGTACCCGTAGGGTATAACCATGTCAGTAACTGGGTGGCTATAACGGTGGCATTGAGTGTTCGGAAAGTATGGGTTGAGGCACATGGATCAAGAGTGGGATTTGTCCATCCATATTACGGATAGATATACTCTGGGCCCTCTCGATGGAATGTCATCCAATTGGCTTGCAAGCATGTGACTGGATCGCAAGGTATCACATATCACGGGAACGAGAAAAGAGTACTTATCGGTAACGAGGTTGAACTAGGTATGCAGATATACCGACGATCAAACCTCGGATAAGTAAACTATCACGAGACAAAGGGAAATTGGTATCGTATGTAAGTGGTTCATTCGATCGCAAAGTAATCGTAGAAATATGTGGGAGCCATATGAATTTCCAGATTCTTCTATTGGTTATTGATTGGAGAAGTGTCTCGGTCATGTCCGCATAATTCACGAACCGTAGGGAGACACACTTAAGGATTCGATGTTGTTTAGTAGATATGGAATATAAGTAGGGATACCGAATGTTGTTCGGAGTCTCGGATGGGATCCGGGATATCACGAGGAGATCCGGAATGGTCCGGATAATAAGATTCATATAAGGAAAGTCCGATTCCGGAGTTCGGGAAAGATTCCGATGTTTTCATCGGAGAGGTTCTAGAAGGTTCACCGGACCGGAAGGGGAATGGTCTATGAATGTGTCATGGGTAAGTGGAATGGTTGGACCATATCCTAGGTCACTTGGTTTGGGCATTTGCAAGAGAGAATTAAAGTTCTAAATTGAAAGTCAAACGGGAGGTTTGAAAAGTCAAACTGGAACAATGGTTTCCTAGTGGAAGAAATAAAGAGTCCTTCCTTCTATCCAACTTGGGTTAGGGTTTGGGTTCAAACTCTCCCCTCCCAAGGCTGCCCCTCCCTCTCATAAATAGAGGGGGAGGGCTGCCCCAAACAACACAAGAGCCAGCCCTCCCACCCCGTGCGCCGCCGCCGCCGGCCCATCGCCGTCGCCCTAGCCGCCGCCGACTCCTCTTCCTCCTCTCCGGCCTTCTAAACCTAGATCGCCGGAAAACCCTAGATCCACCATAACGCGCACCGGCTTAGGCGAAGCCCTGCGGGATCTTCCCTCTACTTCCGACACCACGCCGTCGTGCTGCCGGAACCGCGAGGGGAGAACTACAACCTCCGCTGCCTACTGGAACAAGGGAGAGGAAGGTCTTCATCGAGTACCGAACGTGTGACCGACTGCGGAAGCGCTGCCGAAACGCAGCGCCGGAAGGATCGTCTACGCAATCTTGAGATCGGCAAGTGTACGACTACATCACCCATGAGAATCTGCTCTCGTTAACCGCTTTAGAATCTTCGAGGGTGAGTACTCTAATCGACTCGTTGCTACAATCTAGTAGATAGATCTTGGCTTGTTTGTGTGCATGCGGTAGAATTTTTTTGTTTTTCATGCTACGAACCCCTACATCCGGAGGACTACATCTCTCCGGTGAACCCCTACGACACCAGCATCGATGACCCATGTTCGGAGGTAACTAGGTTTGCTCCCATTCCCTTGTTCTTCTCTCATTCCCATCATTGGATGCTAGATCTTGTGTTATTAGGATTCGGTTGTTCGCATTTCAGTCGTTGGATGCTAGATCGATCTTCTTACATCAGCTAATCCTATTGTGTTGGATGCTAGATTGATCTTATGTTTCGATGAATCTGCCTGTTCGAATTCAATCATATTTTATTTGTGCTTCGAGTTGTAGTTAAGGGATTCCATATTTACTACTAGCGGCAATCTTTAGTTGGAATCAATACTTGATTTTGTTTGAAATTTGGGGATTGAGGAATTTAACTCACTCGGTTAATTTATGCAAACAATCAATCCAGATATTCAAGGGATCCTAATCGATTAATTTATGCAAACAATCAATCCTGACAATTAAGGGATCACAATCATATCCTTATTATCATGCACACTACTATTTTGTTCCAATAGGTGCACAGTAGCGACGTCTACAGGGACGATGAGTCCAAGCACACCAAGACTCGTCAGGTGCTGAGGAGGCATCTGGCCGGCCAGTATGACACCTACTTTGCTGGCAGCGTCTACATGTCCCCTTCTACAGGAGGAGACTCGTCGCCACCGACTTCAACTGCCTCATGATGAATGCAGAGGGCTCGAGCTCCAGTAACCCCAAAGTCGGCACGACCGTGAACATCAACGCCTTTAGCGCTCAGCACAAGGCGCTCGACCTTCACCTCCGCAACGTCCAGAAGGTGGTCATCAAATAGGGTCGCATGCCTCCAATCAAGCCCAAGCTCTCCAAGATCAAGGGGCTGGTCTACATGACGTGGAGGAAGCGTTAGAGGGAGGATGCGGAGGTGGCGGCCAGGAGGGGCTGAACCTGTGTGCTGCTACTGTTGTAAAGAAGCTTCTTTTATTTTTGTATGTTGTGTGTTGGCTGCTGAGCAACTAATGTATCAAACCTTGTTAAGTACCCTACTATCTATCGCCATATCCTATATTAGTTGCACACAACTTTATCTACATGTGCTTTGTTTCTGAATATATGTATTATGCTGGTGTTATTTGTTGTTCTAGATTTGCTACCAGATAGGGCAAAAATAAGGGCCAAAAGGAATGAATGATCGAAGAGAGAAGTTGCTCTAGATTTGCTACCAATTTAAGAAAAAAGAAACATAAGTGTTAGCGAGAGGGGAAAATGGTACTCTAAAAACTGCCAATTAATAATAATAAAAAATATGAAACTGCCAATTTAGGCGAGAAGAGACAGAAACCCACTCGTGCACACTACCAGACGAGGTGGTTGATGTAGGTGCAACCACGGTGACGGCGAGCTCAGATTCGGGAGGATAGCAGGACCGACCAGGTTTGGCAAAGTCCTCCGTACGTGTCCCTGAGCTTGAACCCCCTTGACAGAGCAAGCTCGAGTGCCTCACAGTTGACGAGGTGCCATCGACTGCCTATAGGGCTGCACACCATGGAGCAGCAAAAAAGGGCAAAAATCACTGTTTTGACCTAATTAACGTTTGATCTCACAAAATGACTTACTTTTTCGAAGATATCCTGATCTGACCTGTTTTCATGGCGCTTTACCAGAAAGCGCCATGGTCAATAGCACGGCGCTCTCTCCAAAAGCGCCATGCTACCATGACGCTCCCCAAGAAAGCGCCATGGCCCCGTCCGACGTGGCTGCCGCCGTGGCACAGGCGGGCCCGTTTTAATGTTTGGCGCTTTCCGCGGGGGCGCCATGCTACTGGGCATGACGCTTTTGCGGAAAGCGCCATGGTCCTATACCTAGAAAACGGCTCGGGCGCCCTCCCCCCACCCCTCCCAGCGCCATACCCCCCTGCGCCATACTCCCTCACAGCACACAGACGACGGCGGCGGCGGCTCCTCCCCCCAATCCCCCTCAAATCCATGCTCCCCCCTCATATCTGAGGCAATTTCTTGGTGGAATTTCTTCCTCTCCCCCCACTTGAGGTATTCCCCTTCAATTTTGCTTGTTTTATTGGTTGAAATCATCACATGGTCCTCTTCCTCCTAACCCTAGTTCTTGTGAAATGATGCATGTATTTTGTGCAATGTGTAATTTGTTTGAAGAAACTAGTGTGGTAGAATGATATTGTGGTAGAATGTCTAATCCTAACCCTAGAAATCATCACATGATCCTCTTCCTCCTAACCCTAGAAATTAGTGTGGTAGAATGTCTAATTTGTTTGAAAAAATTAGATGGGCTATTGTTGGCATATATGGCTTTGTGTAGATGATATGCAATGAATGTATTAATACATGGATTATTGTTGGCATATATGGCTTATAGGATAATATGTTGTTGGGCTATTGTTGGATAATATATAGTTTGGCTATTGTTGATATGGAATGCATGGTGTATTCATGAATGTAGTCATATATGTATTCATATATGCATATTGTGGTGGATGGTGTATTTACTTGGATTTTTGCAACCACTTGTAGGATGGAAGGACAATCTATTTTGCATGGGCATTATGATCAACGGCACCGTGGGCGGTACATCGCGGAGAATAAGCATGTCTTCAAGTGGTTGCACCTAAGGTCCAAGGAGGTGCATAGCAAGAAGATGCCATATGATGAGCGCTACACACCATATGTTGAGCGGACTGGACTTCTCCCTTTCATCCAGCTTGTCTCGCGTTCGACGCCGCATATGAACCCTTGTTTGATCACAGCTCTTGTTGATAGATGGAGACCGGATACACACAGTTTCCACCTCCCTTGTGGTGAGATGACGGTCACTCTGCAGGACGTCTCCATGATTTTTGCGCTTCCCATCAAAGGACAGCCTGTGTGTATGAGCTCAGATTCGGGTAAGTGGCGTGAAGTGATGATTGGCTTAATTGGTAAGGCGCCAACGCAAGAGAAGATGTCTGCCGGTGCTACTTACAAATGGATACAACAAAATTTCAGCAAGTGCCCCGAGGACGCCGATGAGGAGGTGATCCAGATGTATGCCCGTGCATACTTATGGTATGCCGTTAGTAGGACACTTTTCTCAGATGGCACTGGAAGGAATGCTTCATTCATGTGGCTCACTCTATTTGCGGAATGGGGCTATATGCACAGTTGGGGTTCGGCGGCACTTGCTTACTTGTATCGACAGGTAATAAACCATATATATTGCATGGTAGTAGTACATATGCTTGATCGACCGGATACTTATATATGCTTGTTGTATGTGCAGCTGGACGAGGCGTGTTGTAGAACTGGAAAAGGAGCAAGTATTGGTGGACCTATGGTGCTACTGACCATATGGTCCTGGTTGCGCATACCAGTTGGTCGACCCATTCCGATGAAGGAAAAACCGTGGGATGATCATGGCAATAGCCGTCTCCGCGCTCCTACATGGGCGTACTTGTGGGATAATACCGAAATATTCCACGGTGAATCTGAGGAATGCTACTTGCGTTACACTAACCAAATCGACTTGCTAACCCCGGAGAAGGTAATAATTTGATTGTTCTCAAGAACGCATCTTTTCCACCATACATACTTCGAGTCGACATGCTAATATTGTGTTCCTCGCTCAGGTGGAATGGGAGCCATACGGAACTAGAGGGAATGTGGGTACCGGTGTTTGGTTCCAGGCGGACTTGAATCGCAAATGTATGCAAGAAGCACATCTCTGGAGGATTCGTGCCCCGTTGATTTGTGTCTACGCTGTTGAGTTCCACCTTCCACAACGGGTGATGAGGCAATTTGGATTATTTCAGGAGACCCCGCCGCCATACAAGGACACTAGCATAGCTCTTCACGGGTGAGTGATCCTTATACACCCAGTATCTAATTTTCTGGGCATCTCATGATACTTGCTAAGTCGATGAATTTGATTGTAGATTGGACAAGATCAAGCAGAAGAGGGAAAAAGATTGGGCTGCATATCATCACAAGTATGTTCAGAAGTTTTATGCAAGGATTGAGGAGATCGAAAACCCGAATGCGGTCTCTCATCCTGAGGCGCCGCATGATGCTGCAGCGTTCAATCGGTACCTTGTGTGGCTTGGGAAGGTGTCTCGTTTGTACCTGCAGTCGGCGTCGTTTGCATCTCATGACATAGTGGAGGATCCTTATCCTGCTTTTGATGATCTGAGCCAGCTAGAGTACAACAGACTTGTCCGAGGCGGCAGGGGTGCAAATTCAGCGGGGGTTGTCCGCTTTGTTGTCAGGGGAGTACGTATATGCGATTATAGCGACATAAAATTGACTTTTTGTTCTCTTGCTAGCGCGAGGAGATCTCGAAACACGTGGACGAGGCCGAGGAAGCACTTAAACATCCTCCTGGCAAGGAGTCTGAGTCGGCCCTTCGAGCATTTGTGGAGGTATGTGTTTATACCGTTCCTAGTTGTATTGTATTTTTATGGGTGTTAAAATGTTCTAACATATTCGTCAATATCATAGCGTACCAAGCGTTGGGGCCGTGGATTAGGTGTCTTGCTTGGTTGCCGCACCGTCGATGCCGCATCGCCAGTTAGGTCTTCCAGCCTAGAAGATGATGCACAAGATGAACATGATGAAGAGGGCGAGTACGAGGAGGAGGAAGCTGGCCATGATGAGGATGAGGAGGAAGATGGTGAGGACGAGGATGAACAGGAGGAGATAGGCATGTCTCAATTACACGACGCCCCGCAGTCTAGTCAACGGGTGAGGAGGAGGAGGCTACCGAGGAATCCATACACGCCAAGTGAATGGGAGAACAAGCGTCGGGCACATGTGTCACGTCGTGAGGAGGAGGATGAGGGGGAAGACTCCGATCCTCCACGGAGGGTTAGGAGGCAGGAGGGACGGAGCAAGGCGAATGAGGATCGAGTGGCCAAAAGGGGGAAAGGGAGAAAGTGAACTCATAGCTTGAACTAGTGCTTGTGGTCATTATGAACTTGTAAGTTAAACTTGTTGTTTGGTGTTGTCGTTTTGAACTTGTTGGTGTGTTGATGCCTTCTGAGAAACTCTTTCCCACCATCATCTGTTGGCGCCCGAGCCGTTTTCTAGGTATAGGACCATGGCGCTTTCCGCAAAAGCGTCATGCCCAGTAGCATGGCGCCCCCGCGGAAAGCGCCAAACATTAAAACGGGCCCGCCTGTGCCACGGCGGCAGCCACGTCGGACGGGGCCATGGCGCTTTCTTGGGGAGCGTCATGGTAGCATGGCGCTTTTGGAGAGAGCGCCGTGCTATTGACCATGGCGCTTTCTGGTAAAGCGCCATGAAAACAGGTCAGATCAGGATATCTTCGAAAAAGTAGGTCATTTTGTGAGATCAAACGTTAATTAGGTCAAAACAGTGATTTTTGCCGCAAAAAAGGCAAGTGCCCACTGCGGACCGACTGTGCACAACCCAGTTGGTGCCTATATCACGCTCTCTAGCTCTAGCTTCTTTGCCCGATTGATTAAACCCCCCCCCCCCCCCCCCCCCCCCCCCCCCCGCCCCCCGCGCCCGCTAGAAAATAGTAGTATGTGTAACGGTACGTGTTTGTTTTAATTCCTGCAGGCAGGGAGTTAGCAGCATAATTGAGAGATGGTGAGTAATTCATCAAGTCCATTCTTTCAATTTGTCAGATGTATGGTACATGATGCATTCCCTACAAGTGTCCAATGTCCAACATTTAAAAAATATAAAATGATAATAATATTGATAAAACGTCTCTTGACTAATTCATAATTAATACTACACTGTAACGTCGCAATCTTTTAATTTGCTTGATGCCCTTGGTAGATGTTGGGGCTAAGAGTTACATGCGGCTAAGAGTGGAATTGGATGTGAGCAATCCCCTTATACGCGCGGTGACAGTTTAGGTGTAAGGCTTTTCACAATTCGGAGTGTATTTTAGGTATATTTTAGCTTACCAAGGTTAGAAATAAGCTCTAAATTTTATTTCTTTGCAGCGCGCTCAAGTTCTCCAGAATTTCCAAAACGATCTGATGAAGTGTTTGCGAAGTACTATGTATTTTTTAGCAAATATTTCTGAGACAGCCTAAAAAGCTCTTCACATATTTTCATTACTATCTGACCATTTGTTTATGAGGTGTTGTGAATGTGTAACACAAAAAAAAACCCAAGTGAATTTGAACACAACAATCTCAGCCGGAACCAGGACCATAAAAAGATCCTAGAAGACACGCTAAAAAGTTGTTCATTTTTTTCATAACGATCTGCCCGCATGATTACAAGGTAATGCGAATTTGTAATATAAGAATCCACATTGTGAGTTTGAACACAACAAATCCAGCTGGATACATATAAAAACCCCCCAAGAAATCTATACAAAAGAGCAAACAAAATCTAAAAAAGGGGATGAAACAAGGACCTCCGGGGCCCAGATCCGACGAACCAAGAGTATGGGAGGGGGGCGCCACGACAACAAGCGTCTTGGGAGCAGCACGCGGTCGGGGAAGGCGATGGAGACCAACGTCAGCTGGCGGCGTGGGCAGGATCTAGTCGGGACGGGGCGGTTCGAGCGGCGCTGTAGCACTGGGTCGAGGCAGCGGCGCAGTATGTGGGCAGGGACAAGGCGAAGAACAGGGCCAGCATCGGTAGCGTCGAGACGGGAGAGGCAGCGTGGGATGGGATGGAACTTGGAAGGAGTGGGCGAACGGGGTCTCGATGGGATCTGGGAGCTACGGTTCTCCCCTCTTATCCACTTCCTGACAGGACTGCAGTTTTAGAGGGATTCAATTGCAAAACGACCGATACGAATCTCCAATGATGGACGGACGGTCTTGGATTGGCGCTGGACACGCAGACTGCTGGAGATGTTCATTTTTTTGGAGTACTAATGTATGCTAGACGGGTTGTCATCATATTCGATTTTTTTACAAATATACCTTTCTGCTTATTGTCAATGTCAAAAATACACCCCTGCAAAATCTATTGTCAAAACTATCCTTGCGGGAAGAGCAAAAAGCGAATCTTTTTTCAGGCCGACTGCACTAATCGGCTTCCTCTAGACCGACAAAGTACTACTTTTGTAAAATCTAAAGAACACGTAATAGGTTTGAAAAATATTAAAAAGTGTGTATTATTTTAAAAAAAATCGACGTCCAGCCATGCGGACTGGCGGGAGGTTCTTCCTGCCATTTGGACTGGCGGAAGTCTATTCAGTTAGGCGGGAGATACAACCTGCATTAGAATTTACTGAGCTGGTTCTAATCGTGCAAGAAAAGGTAGAGCCCATCCAATCATCCCCCTTGGGGAGAGATGGGGCCATGCTCCACGGGAGCACCTCGAACACAAGAGCACTAGGCCAGCTCGCATGCATCCACTTCCCGCCACCTGATAACGCCCAGGCCACCAACTTTCGTCAAACCCAGTGGCGGAAGAACTTTCGCCAAATCCACGTGGCAGTGTGAGCCCTCCGCCACTCCTTACGGCGTGAGCATGTAGGTGTCGCTTTACGGCATGAGCATGTAGGTGCCGCTTTGTCCGCTATCCGTCGGGGCAATTTTGACAATCGGTTTTGAAGGGTTATTTTTTATATTGATAATGCACAGAGGGTTATATTTGTAAAAAAATTCATCATATGCGAGCTTGTGTTCCATCTCAGTTACAGCCTTTAGATTCTTATAAATGCTTCGAGCGCAGGAGTACGACCCACATATATCTCTAGTAGTCATCTATCACAAGGAAAAAAATGCTTCTTCCCCCGTGAGTTGCTAGAGTGATAGGGCCACATAGGTCGATATCAGGAAAAAAATGCTTCTTCCAACCATGCATCCATCACATAGTCGATTAACATGGTCGATTAATGGCATTCCCGATACCATCTTTATCTTGGACACCTTCAAGGTATGAAAGTTAACATGTCCAAATCTAGCATACCATAACCACGAATCAAGGTACTCTTGGCGAGCCAACATTGAGAATGAAAAACAAGTCTGATAAATTCTGGTACGGAGTAAAAAAAAGTCTGAAATTTTGGTTTATTCTGCTGGAGAGCAAAGCTAGCACGGACTCGAGCGATGCCGATCGAATATTTCTGTTCTGCTGGAGGAATCTGAAGTGAAGAGCTAGCTAGCTAGCTAGCTAGCTAGGCACCTGCTCTCTCTCCAGCTTAGCTGCGACGAGATCGTCAACGAGGCGGCACAGATCACGGTGCGACGAGCCTCCTTCCGCCATGGCCGCACGAGACTCGGCGGCGAGCTCCATCGCCCTCTGCCTCTTGGCGTCCCCTGCTCCTCCGGGGCACATGAACGTTGTCACCGCCCGCGCCACGTCCTCCGCCGGGACCAGCCCGTGCTCTTCGTACCTGGTGCTCCGCCGTCCGGCGCCCTCCGGCCAGAACCGCTCCCCGATCCCCATCACCTCCGTCACCAGCCTCTCCGTGATGAACTGCTCGAACACCATCGGCCACGTCAGCACCGGCAGCCCCGCCGCCACCGCCTCCAGCACCGAGTTCCACCCGCAGTGCGTCACGAAGGCACCCACGGCGCGGTGGCCCAGGATGGCGGTCTGCGGGGCCCAGGCGGTCAGGAGCATCCCCCTGTCCTGCACGCGCTCCGCCCACCCCGCCGGCGGCCGCCACGCCTCCGCCGCCCTCACCACCCACAGGAACGCCTTCCCGGACGCCTCCAGCCCGAGAGCCAGCTCGTCCAGCTGCGCGTCCGAGACGTGGGTCAGGCTCCCGAAGCACAGGTACACCACCGACCGGTCCGGCTTCGAGTCCAGCCAACGGATGCACGTCGGCGACTGTGTCTCGCCGCCGCCGCCGGAGGCAACTGCTTCGGCTCCCAGCGAGAGGGGCCCCACGAAGTAGGCTCGCTTGATTTGGCCGCCGCTGGTGTGCATCTCGCAGTACTTCTGCTCCAGGTGCGACGCCGTGTTGATGGCGAGGCCGAAATTCTGTCCCACCGAAACTTTGCCAATGCTATCGACATCCTTCCCGTCGCGCTCCAGCAGGTGCGTCCTCAGGAACTCCGGCAGCTCGGTCACCGGTATCCGTATCTCCGGAAGGGGAAACCGGGGGATCGTAACGGCGTCTTCCCCTTCCTCGACGGCGCCGTAGGCCATGAGATTGCCCATGACGAGCCCCGAGAAGGCGCCCACCACGCTGAACGACACCAGCGGCACGCCCAGCTCGGCGGCGATGCCGGCCTGCCAGGAGAAGTGCGGGTCGGCGACCATGGCGTCGGGGGACTGCGCCCTCACCAGCGCCTCCTGCGCGGGCCGCATCAGGGCGTCGCTGATGGCGGCCGCGTCGATGCGCCAGGCGTCGGCCGCCGCCACCTTGCCCAGGTTCTCCACGCCCGCCGGGAGGCCCTCCACGGCCGGGAACGGGTACGTGGCGATCTTGATGCGCCCCTGCTGTCCGCGTCGCTCCAGCAAGGACTGGACGATTGGGACGTTCGCCGGCGTCACAGCAATTGTTGGCTCCACGGCGTAGTCGGGCCTGGCGCCGGCGAGGCGAATGGCGAGCTCGGTGTAGGGCTCGATGTGGCTGGTCGCGAAGAAGGGAATGAGCAGGACACGCAGCTTCTTCACACGGCTGGCAACCATTTCTACTACTGCTGCTGGCTTTTGTGTGTATGTAACGAGCGTCACTCCTGCCTCTAAATAGAGCAAGATCGTATGTTAGATTTGCGTATTAACTCCTCCCTCCCTTTTTTTTTACACAGGACTAGATCACCATCAAAAAATAATTTTGCAACTATACAATAGAGGTAATTGCATCACATATACAAAACCTTGTCATCCATGTGCATTTTCATATTTCACTCATACAAAATCTTGTCATGCATGTGCAAGTTCATACGGTATAAAATTTCTCTTAGCCGACACGTGTCCCTGCTACGACTAGAACGGAAATTTGCAACAAAGACCCTCCAAAATAGCAACATCGGGAGAGCAACATGGTTGTCAGAATTTTATAAAAAGGACCTTGTCACATTCCCTAACTCTACTTCTACATGTTATACACGTGAATCTCAGCACTATCGCTGGGCAGCTGTCTCCTTGGCCAAAAGGATGAAGTCGATCTCGAGATGAAGATGGTGTTGATAAAGATGATGTTGTAGACAACCCCCCCCCCCCCCCCCCACCTTACGACAAGGAGGAGTTGGTGCCGACGATGGCGAGACTTCCCTTCGGTGGCGGCCACTGGACAACATGATCTTCCCTCTCCCATGGGTGGAAGAAGATTTTCGCCTCCGCCGCCTCAGAAATAATGGCATAAGGTTTTCTCCTGAGATGAATAAGTACATGGAAAGATGAAGACGGAGTGATGACCGACGACCAAATGAACTCGCTACCACGTCTCTTTCAGGCCTCATGTATCCCCCCCCCCCCCCCCCCCCCACACACACACACACACTCTGGTGTGTGTCAACTGCGCAGGGTCTTCGTATGGATGAAAATTTTCCGTTGCAGCGGTGGTGGCTATATCGTCAGTTGTGGCGTTGGTGAAAGCTGTCGTGGCGCTGCAGCAATGTCGCCTGTCGCGACAAGCAGCGAACGTGTCCTTTTAATTTCTTATATTCGACATCACACACGATGAGTGTGTGTGTGTGTCTTGACACCATAGATCACAGTTTTGTTTTCTAAGGCTCGTGTGTAGTAAAACGCATTGCACACAACTTTTTTCAAATGTGTGCACCATTATCGCACACACTCTTTTTAAACCGTTTGAGTCAAATATAAATGAGCCCTACTTTTTTCATATTTACAAAAAAATCAGATTTCAAAAAAATATTCATGTTTAAAAAAAATAGATTTCAAAAAATTCAGATATAATAAGAATAAAATAAAAAAACACCTACTTTTTGGGCCACATTTCCATGCAGCCCGTGACAAAGTTGCTGCGGGCGGGTGCTACTCCGCCGTGAACTTGGATCGATCCGGAGCAGTGGTGCACCTCCCTGCGAGTTCAAATTGATCGGAAGCCGCAGAAATTGGATATATGTTTGTGAAAAACAAAAGGAAAATGATATGGATCCCCCGGACGATGGGGGTTTCCATCGTCCTCCTCCCCCCAAAATCGACCAAATTTCTATTTTTGCTGCAAAACGGTCTGTTTTTGCTACATATGTCCCCGCTTTTGCTTTCGAAGCAAAAAAAAAGTTCGTTTTAAAAACAGAACGTCTCGCCGGAGACCTCGCCGAAGATCATGCAGCAAAAAAATTGTGCTAATGCAGCAAAACCGACTTCGCCGGAAACTTTTTTTGCTGCATGGTCTCCGGCGAGGGTCATCAACGAGTTGTTTCCAACGATGTCTCCGGCGAAAACGGTTTTGCTGCATTAGCACAATTTTTTTCTGCATGGTCTCCGGCGAGGTCTCCGGTGAGGTCTCCGGCGAGACGTTCTATTTCTAAAACAAACCGTTTTTTTTGCTTCGAAAGCAAAAGCGGGGACATATACAGCAAACGCGGGATGTTTTGCAGGAAATAGACACGTGTCAGCACGGGAAGCAGGACGATGGGAGCTCTCCCATCGTCCGAGGGACGCCTAGCAGTTTCCAAAACAAAGGCCTTATTGGAAACAGAACAGCTCTTTTCATATATGTACAAATTATTTCCTGAACTAAAATCTTCTTCCTCTTCGTACATTTGACGTAGGTAACGGTGAAGCTAAGGATGACGACCTTTTTTTTAAACCGAAGGCAACAAGTGTCAAACTTAATTAAATTAATAAAGTCAAGAACGACTAATGATGCAAGATGCTGAGGAATCAGCTTACAAGACAACAACGCATATAAGCAAACATAGAATACACAAGACACACACAGCTTGATCGTCGAGGTCCTCATCCACCTAGTTGAAGCCATACACGTGAGGCAATGGAAGCACTTGGGTGAAACTCGCCGTCGAAGAGAATCCAGCCCGCATCTACACCAAATGGCAGGAGCAATGACATGATACATCTCCGATACCGAAGAGAGCCCCAGATCTCTCTCGCCCTGGTTCAAAGGACACCGTAGCGTCGGTCAGAGTCGCTCCCCTGGAGCTCGAACGACAACGTAGACATTGTTGCCATGGATAGATGCCGAACACGACGAAATAGATCAGGTGAGATCACCACTAGGGAAACTCCACCACCGGTCACAAGAGCTCATCTGTTCTTGACGTAAGCATCTGGTGCATCACGAAGGGACAACAACACACAAGAATGTTACCCTCACCGGAGATCCGAAGAAGGGCGCCGCTAAAGGAACCGCCGATGTCCACTTGCGGGAATTGGACTAGCACATCTCCGCCCCTTTGCCCAAAGCGGCGCCTTCAAGAAGGTCACAAAGCCTAAGCGATGCCGCTACCAATTGGATTTTCATCCGGGTAGCAAGGGAAAGGTAGGAGGGAGGAGAAAACCTCGAAGGAGCCTCCAGCGAGGAAGATGATGTCCGCGGGCGTAGTCGCCGTCATGGCCATCCTGGCCAGGGTTTCTCCTAGAGCCCCCAACCCTCGGCCCACCTTGACACACCCAGCCAATTTTCAGCGGCTAGGAGAGGTCAGGGATCTCAAGAGACGTGCCGAACCATCCAACAACGTTCAGATCTGGCACAAGCGATGCCGGAGAGCTCGCGCGCCATACCAACACCTACTATCGTGTCACTTCCCACGCAGCCGATGACAGCAACCATCATCCACACAAATGCACCCCGCCGAAGAGTCGCCGCAGCCCACCGTGACCAGGGCAGCTGCCACGGCGTTTGCTGTTCGCCACATGAGACACAACACAACAAGAATCCTCGCCTCCACCTTCACTGGCCGGCAACACATGCTTGCTCGGGGCCCTTCTCAGGCGGCAACAGGGCAGAGGGAGGGGCTGGCGACGCAGGGAAACCCTAGTCGCCCTCCGGAGGACGACACGAGGGCCACGCGTTCTTTTCACCTGCTTCAAGGATGACGACTTTGAAGAAACCTTGTCATAACTTTTAATTTCATGCAATGGTAAGAAAATCGGTAATCGTTAAATGATCGAGCTTGGGAGTGATTAACTAATTTAATCGGTATGCTATTAATCGGTATGGTGTACCTATAAAAATTAGCACTTAAAACACGTGCATATAAAAGAAATAGTATATGTCCCTCAATATGCACGGCAGTACTTCTCTAGAGCCCATTAAACATGTACTTCTCCTCCCTGACCTAACCAGCAAGGTCACAAGCGACTCAGGGTCCACCGGCTGGCACCATGTGCGCTCCTTTCGCTTATCCTCCTCTGACCTCCTCCTCTGGAGTTGCTCTTCTCCCACCACCTATCCAGGGTACGACACTTGTTGCACCTAAACCACCTATCCTATTAAAGGTAGCCTCGAGCTCTTGTATCTGAGGTATGGTCGACAACTGTGAGGAACTGGTCAACGGAGACAAAAACTAGCCGGTGACAATAGAAATCAAGCTCCTGGCGGAGGGAATCAAGCGGGAGCTTCGCAAAACCTACTTTATTAGGGTGGACTAGAGGCTGGATGGGCGATATGCATTGAATTTTTTTATTTTTGAGCAAGTGTAGTAGTTAACCGGGAACATACCTACTAATTGGACTATCAGAGCTATTAATCGGGCTAAACGATTAACACAACCAATTAGTGGTAATTGACACAATTAGATCCTAGTAGCAATTAATCGGCCTATTAATCTCTGATTCGGCCGATTTTTTGAACACAAGGCAAAGTGCCGATTTCCCCTAGTTCTTGTTCGGTTTTGTTAAAAAAACATCTATTTTAGTTTTTCCAATTAACGTATTGGATTTATATAGTTTGCTAAAAAAAGATCAAGACCATCCTAAGTTAAGTTGTAAATGCAATAAATGTAACATCGATGAAGTATATGGATCTTGCCTTCTCGTGGAGCGCGTGCAGACAGCTCTTAGTGGGCACATCAATGCGGCTTTCGGTTGGTCAAAAAATAAAAAAATTATCCGGAACATCATTTTTTTTCTAGTCACTAGTAATTGTGCACATGCATTGCACGTGTTGACTATTACAACTTTTTTTAACAAGGGAAGGACCCGGAAGGGTCTAAATTAAACGGTGGGCTCAAAAATTACATCGAGGACCTTAGAAGAAATGAAAAATACAACCAAGCCCTTGGCTTTTACAGAACGGACCTTATCACAGGATTTGCAAAAGCAATCAGGCCCTCCTACACCGCTGAAGAAGACGAGCTCTCCACACGCGACCATCGGCACCATTGCCGGGGACATCACCACTTGGAAACGGTGCGACGAAAAGCGCCGCAGCATGGCCGTTGAGAGGCCTCCCTGATGGCACGCCGGCCTAGAGGTTGAACAAAATGCGGTACACATAGCACCGCAACGCGGAGTGGCCGCCTTGACCTTGGATAACGGTAGCGCGAGGTCGCCGCTGTTGAGAATCTCGACCGGTTGCAACACCTTATCTTGGAGCACCCGAAACCAACACGTCCTTCCTCCTTCCGCCACCTCGGCGACGAGGAAGAACAGAGGCAACAAATCCGAGCCCTCCACCATGAACCAACACGAGCTTATTCAGCGAGCCCTCACCAAATACACCCACCAGCGACAAATCCCACCATGGAATTGAGCCCAGAGGTGGACAGGGAGACCTCCGACCACCGCTCGCCGACGCTGGAGTGAAGCTTAGACTTGGCATGATGCCATACCCCACTTGGGGAAACTCAACCTAGACCTAGCCCTACGAAACTACTGCTGTACAGGGGAGGGACCCTCACCAAGTCGTCGACGACCGCTGTGGGAGAGGAGAGGTGAGGGGCGTCGGCCCTCGATTTAGCGGAGACCCAAGCACAACGGTGTTGACTATTACAACTTAAATCATGAATGCTAAAAATAAAAGAAACATAAAGCATAAAATGTTTGCATTCATCAAGTCAACGCTGAAAAATATCATCATTTCAAGAGATTGATGAAAAATAAGAGTTACTAATGTGATATCGTCATTTCAAGAGATTGATGGAAAATAGCATCGTTATAAAAGATAAGTGCAAATTATATATCATTTGTAGTATGTATTTGTTAGGAATAGATAACTTGTATTAATCTGGGGGCCAAAGGCCATAATATATAGTATAGGTACAGGGCAAATATGCAGGAAGCCCCCTAACATATGGGGATACAATATACAAATATATACATCTAACACCCCCCCCCCCCTCAAACTCATGGTGGATCCACAACACTGAGTTTGGAGAGTAAGAAATCATGTCACGCTCTGGTTCGTGCCTTCGTAAAGAAATCCGTCAACTGTAAATCTGAAGGCACGTACTGACGCGCAACAACCTGAGCCTGCACCTGAGCACGTGCATAGAAAGCATCAACACCAATATTCTTGGTAAGCTCATGCTTGACCGGATCACGTGCAACACTAATAGCACTTGTACTGTCAGACAAAACCAGAGTGGGTATGGTAATAGAGACCCTAAAATCCGCATATAACAATTGTAACCAGGTCACCTCAGCAGTCAACAAGGCCATAGGACGCAACTCAGCCTCAACACTCGAACGGGAAACCGCTGTCTGTTTCTTCGTCTTCCAAGCAATGAGCGAACCACCAAGAAACATACAGTAAGCAGAAAGTGAACGGCGATCCGAAGGATCACTCGCCCACGTAGCCTCCGAATAGCACTAGAGCTGGAGGGAGCTGGAACGAGGAAAGAAAAGGCGACGAGTGATAGTACCACGAAGATAACGAAGAACACGGATCAGATGACTATAGTGAACAGTGGTAGGAGCAGAAACAAACTGACTCAGAATATAAACAGGATAAGAGATGTCAGGACGAGTGACAGCAAGATAAACAATACTTCCAACAAGATGACGATAACGCGTCGGATTAGGAAGAGGATCACCATCAGTAGGTTGAAGCTTAACATTAAGCTCCATAGGGGTCTCAACAGTGCGCTCATCCCCAAGAGCAGCACGACCAAGAAGATCATGAATATACTTTTCCTGGGAGATGTAAAAGCCATCAGAAGTGGAGGAACCTCAATCCCAAGAAAGTATCAAAGAGGACCAAGATCAGCCATAAGAAACTGATCACGAAGACGAGCCTTAGCAAAGGAGATATACTCAGAATCATCACCAGTAATGATCATATCATCAACATAGAGAAGAAGAAGAGTGCGTCCACGAGGAGAAGTGTGAACAAACAACGCTGGATCATGGGCACTGGGGGAGAAACCAGCAGCAGTCACTACAGAGACAAAGTGCTCAAACCAGGCACGAGGAGCCTGTTTGACGCCATAAAGAGAGCGGCGAAGACGACAAACCATCCCCGCGGGAACAAAATAACTAGGAGGAGGCTGCATATAAACCTCCTCGCTCAACTCACCATTGAGGAAGGCGTTCCGAACATCAATCTGGGACACAGACCAGTGACGAACAGAAGCAACGTCAAGAAGAGTACGCACAGTGGTCATATGAGCCACATGAGCAAAGGTCTCATCATAATCACGACCATGCTCCTGCTGAAAACCGCGAGCCACAAGACGCGCTTTATAGCGCTCAAGAGATCCATCAGAGGGGGTCTTAATCTTATAGACCCACTTACACGTGATAGGACGAACACCAGGAGGGGAAGAGACAAGATCCCAGGTGTCAGTGCGCTCAAGCGCAGCAATCTCCTCAGCCATGGACAGCTGCCATTCAGGACGATGCTCAGCATCCTGATAAGAAGTCGGCTCGGAGGCAATAGAAAGACCATACTGACTAGGAGAGTAACGGTTGGGGTCACGACGCTGACGAATAGGACGAGTAGAAGGAAGCTCATCAGAGGAAGACGACTCAGGAGACGATGATGAGGAAGAAGGAATAGCAGAGGAAGGCTCCAGAGAACGAGGAGAACTAGGAGAACTAGACGAAGCAGAGGAGGATGGTTTCGAAGAAGAGACATCAGGAGGAGGGGATCCTGAAGAAGACACAACATGAGTAGAAGGAGGTGTGTTAGGAAAAAGAAGAAAAGAGATATCTTCCACCGGGTAGGTACCAGCGGTGGGACGAGGATAGAAAGGACGCGTCTCATCAAAAGTAACATCACGAGAGGTACGCATCCGACGACCAACGGGGTCCCAACAGCGATAGCCCTTATGCTCATCACTGTATCCAAGGAAGACACACTCAACAGACTGAGCGGTCAGTTTGGTGCGTTCGCGAGGAGCAAGGAGAATATAGCAAACATAACCAAACAAGCGAAGCATGGAGTACTCTGGAGAATGTCCAGATAGACGCTCAAGAGGAATACCACCCTACAAAGCGGCAGAGGCCTGAATATTGATAAGGTAAGTCGACGTAGCGATAGCCTCAGCCCAGAAATGCAGAGGAAGGAAAGAAGCAATCATCATGGCACGAGTGGTCTCAAGAAGATGACGATGCTTACGCTCAGCAACGCCATTCTGGGCATGTGCGCCAGGACAGGAGAACTAAGCAAGGGTACCCTGCTCATCAAGAACACCTCGCAACATCTGGGAGATATACTCACCAGCAGAATCAGCACAAAACACACGAATGGGTGTAGAATATTGAGTATGGACCATGGCCGCAAAACGCTGATATATGGAGAGCACTTCACTGCGAGAGCGCATAAAATACAACCAAGTATACCAAGAAAAATCATTGATGAATAAAATATAGTAGCGACGGCCTCCTTTCGAAGCGAAAGGAGCCGGACCCCAAACATCGGAATGAACTAAATCAAAAGGTCGCTGAGATACAACCGCGCTAGTAGGGTAGGTAAGCTGAATCTGTTTGCCCAACCTACAACCCTGACAATGTAAAGACCCATCTCCTGAGACAGACCCCAGAAGACCACGATGAACTAATGACAACAGGAGAGAGTCACAAAGGTGACCAAGACGATGATGCCACTACTGAAAGGAGCTGGTAGCAGAGGCGACGATCGAAGAAGAACTGGCAGATGAAGTGGCAGCGAAAGGAACACGAAGCCAGTCTAACTCCCAAAGCCCTGAAGAATCACGGCTGCGAGGGCCAGATCCAACCAGGGCCTGTGTGCGACGGTCCTGAACAACACAAGAATCAACATCAAGAATGACGCGACAACCAGAGTCAGTAAGCTGGCTAGCAGAGAACAGATTCACCTTAAGACGAGGAACATGAGAAATACCAGGAACAGAAAAAGAAGAAGTAGAAAGGGTGCCCTGACTAGAAACAGGAAGAGAGGTACCATCGGCCGTGAGAACACGAACATGAGAGGGGAGAGAACGAAGAGCGGACAAAAAAGAAGACTCAGAGGTCATATGAAAAGAAGCTCCAGAATCCAGATACCACGGAGGCGTACCTGACTGTGTAGAAGGTGGTGGTCGCGCAGTGCCTGAAGAATCAGCCATAGAACCAGCAGTTCCCGTCAAAGAAAAGCCTGTAGCAGCAAGCAGACCGCGAAGACTCGTGATAATGTCCTGATCAGAGAGAGCAACTGCGGAAGGTCCGGAAGAAGCCGACTGCCCACGAGCCTGGTGCTGCTGACGTAAACTGGGATCCCGTGTATAACAGGTGGCCCAAGTGTGGCCATCTCTGTTGCAGTAAGAGAAGTGACGAAGAGAACCACGACGACCCTGGCCACGAGCCTCCTGGTGCTGAAGCTGACCCTGACCTGGAGGAGTGGGTAGTATCGGCGGTGGCACAGAGGACCGCGGCCGAGTCAAGGGACCAGGCGACAAAGGAGGACCACGAGTAGTAAGCACAGACGGTACCGCAAGAAGACCAGCACCACGGAGACGAGTCTCCTTAGCCCGAAGCTCAGACAACACCTCAGAGAGCGGACACGACCACGAGCATTCAACTGAGCACGGCGAGGCTCGAACTCTTGGCGGAGCCGAGACAGAAACTCATAGATACGGTGGAACTCCAAATCTGAGCGCACGATCTGACAATACATACATGTGCCACAAACAGCAGTATGGAGAGAATCAAGCTGACGCCAGATAGCAACACTCTGAGTATAGAACTCATCAATAGTAGAATCACCCTGCTGAAGAGCATGCTCCTGGCGAACCACGGACAGGTAAAGAGCATCCCCAGACGGCTGATAGCGCCGACGAATATGTGCCCACTGAGCAGCAACAGTAGGGAGACTCATGAACTCAGCAGCAAACTGGGGCAGAACACTGGAGGTGAGGACAACAGCAGCACGAGCATCTTCATCGACCCACTGAGTGTAGGCAGTCAGATCGTGGTGATAGGCCTTGAGATCAGAAGAGTACTTCTTGAACTTTAGGTCATAAGCAGCAACAACACTATCATCGGCACTCTGAGCAGCATCCTTGGCCTCCTGGGAAGCATTAGCGCCGAGAACAATCGGCGTCGGCGGAAGAGGAGCCACAGGAGCGGGGGGCACGACGGACAGGAGACCTCACCGGAGAGCACACCCCAAAGACGGAGACCGCGCATGTGAACGCGCATAAAGGCAGCGAAATCAGGATAATTCGCGCCATCGAAGATCACCGGGCAGCGAGGAATCACAACATAGCCCGATGCAGAAGACATCTCTCTCTCTCTCTCTCTCTCTCTCTCTAGATCTGGTCAACCCGAGCAGCAGGCAGAGGCCGACGAAATTCCGGCTAGTCGGCGCGAGAGGCGGCGCCTAAGGGCCTTGTGAGGCTAATTCCGGCCGCCGGGGATCGATTCCCAGCGGCGGCGACAGCCGACGGTGGCGGAAATCCGGGCGGCTGGGAGGAGCTCGGGGGAGATCTGCGGGCGGGCGGGTGGCAGCAGGTCGAGGCGGGCGAACGTCGATAGATCTCGCGCGGACGGGTGAGCTCCCGTCTGGATCCCGCGCGTTAAGAGGCAGCAGGTCAACGAGATCCCGTCTGGATCCCGCGCGTGGAGGACAGTCGACGAGCAGACCCCGCGCGTGGAGCAAGTCAGCAGGTCGACGACGGAGAGAAGATCCCGCTCGCGATCTGGAAAATCGATCTCTATCAGAACTGTCTGGATCGACTGGGTAGACGACGGGCGGCGACCGGCAGCGACGACGACGGCAAGGCCAGCGGCGACAGGGAGGACGAAGTTGCGAGAAAGAGGATGAGACTAACATGGCTCTGATACCATGTTAGAAATAGACAACTTGTATTTCTTTGGGGGCCAAAGACCACAATATATAGTACAGATACATGACAAATATGCAGTAAGCCCCCTAACATATGGGGAAACTATAATATACAAATATATACATCTAACATTATTAAATATCAACTAATGTGCTATCATCTTTTCAATAGATTAACATGAGTATAGTGAAAAATATTCAACAACAATGTTGTCAAAACTATTTTTCATTCTACTAAAGTTTAATATTTACAGTTGATGGTAATAACCCTTTTTCTCATATCTCTTGTATACATGTTGAGCAGTACCGTAGTGCACGATCCATCTTTGATACATACCCTTTTTCTCATACCCTTTTTGCACTATTCATTTCTTACTTTCTCTTTTCGTACATCAGATATTTTTATAGAGCATCATCAACTCCTAAATTCTACAATAGCAGCAGTTGACTGGCATAATTGTAGTGAGTGCAGTATGCAGTACTCAAGAAAATAATATTACGGAAGAACTAAATATATAGATGACAATTGCCCAGTCAAAAGGAGGTGACAAACGTGGAACTGAAACAATTAGACATTCAGAGTCAAGTTCAGTACCTGCAATGGAGCCAACTGTACTGAGGGTTGATGCAGCCATCGTTGATATATCAAGTACTTCCTCCGTTCTAAAATAGATGTCTCAAGTTTGTCAAAATTTAGATGAATCTATATACTAAATAGTGTCTAGATTTATTCAAATTTTGACAAATCTAAGACATCTATTTTGGAACGGAGGAAGTAGTATTATTCATTGTTGACAAATTGTCCCGAACATCATCTTTTTCTAGCCATGTACTAGTACAATTGTCCATCTCACAGATGTTAACAGTGACGTCCAATATACAATAATTACACATCAATTGAATAGTACACAATTTGAACCGGCCAGATCTTCGTAGCTGGGGGGATCTCACTCATCGATTTTCTCTCTGCTCGCAGTTGCCAATCTGGAAGGCGATGCAGACGTGTTTCCTCCATCGATCTCGGCCGCGTTGAATCGATCGAGAGGCGGAGCATCTCCACCGACGTCGGCAGAGGTAATTCCTGTCTGCAAACAACACGCCTCCCCTCCACGGTGGTCGGGACAGCGGGGTCAGCTTGGGACTGAATAGGAAACGGACCTGGCAAGCACATTAGGTGCTTGCTAGCTTGGTCAGTTAATCTAGAGATTTCATTTTAAATACTATTATCCCATCCAATCTGATCCCTTCTTCAGTAGTAATTACGTGCTAATCATCTTCCCCATGCCATCTAATAATAAATAATTGGACTTACACAATGTCACAAGATCTGGAGGTGTATCAGGTCCACATTTTTGTCCTTCTTTTCACATATCTACGATAGAAGGTCACCTTAGACATATGTGCCAGCAACTCATTGACTGCCCTATATGCGTCGTCTTGCATTTTGATCAATGCAGTCATAAACAACCTATTGTTGGATTATTAGGCATAATTTTCACGATTAATTTCAGAATATAAATCATGACAAAACCAGCTACTAGCACATTTAACTCGAACATACTAGATGTACTAAACAACAGGATGACCGGAAACAAACAGCAGCTTAACATGTACTCGCAGAACATGATGAATAACCAAACAGGAGCACGTAGCACGTACCGTTCGGTTGTCGTAGTAGAAACTTTGGGGAAGAGTGATCGCAGCAGATGTCGACGAAGACGGCGGTAGGCAGCACCGCCTGACTTGGATGGAAGATGATCCGTGATGAAGAACTCGAGCTTCTGCGCGTCCCAAAAACCTTATTCACCCTCTACGGTTATATGACTTGGATGGAAGACGATCCGTGATGGAGAACTCGAGCAGTCGCGTGGAGCGTTTCCCAAAAACCTTATTCGCCCTCTACGGTTATATAGAGCGGCTCAGGAAACCCTAGTAGCCCACGATCCGGGAGCGACCCGAATAAGATGACTGTTTGACACGTCTGTCAATTTTCCTGAGCAGCAAAATAAAGCTCGGCTCGGCGAGATTCCCGCAACCCGCGTGACGTGACGTGACGTGACGTGACGAGCGTGCGAGCGGCGGCGTCGTCGGAGGAGGAGAGCCCGTGTGTATCTCTCTTATTGCCACTCACTTACAAAGTGTTGCAACACTCCACCTTATAAGGTGGTGCAACTCTTCTCCAACTTTCCATGTGGGACTAAACTTTAGCTCCCACTCCACTCCTATGTGAGCTGCCACAAACATGGGCCCAAACACATATGGGCTGCCACAAATTTGGGCTTTGAGATTTAGGGAAAATCTGAAATACACATGGGACTAAATGGATTAGCCCCATTATTTCTAACAATCCCCCACCAGATCTCAAATGCCCATTTGAAGATTTGCCAATCCTTGATATTTGTTTATATACCAGTGTTTCAGCAGAGACTGTTAAGTTGAACTTCCGCCTAGAATCTTTAACTATGTCTATCAACAACTTGAACAATGGACGGACCTTGAATTGCAAGTTTGTGCCAATAGATTTCTCTCAAAATCATAACTAGTACTTGGCTGTCAGTAGCCTACCCCGCGGGTTGGAGCATATGCGTCATACTCCCTGGTCTCTTCATGAGTTGACTAGAGATCACCCAAGTCTCATAGACCGTGACGTTTACAGTCGAGCTCATATAGGTGTGTTCTTTCAAGAATGCCCTGTAGGACGACATCTTTGCTAATTAAAGCCAACAGAAACACATTAAGGCATGTTGCCAACCTGCCTTACAGATTATGAGAGTCATGCATCTTCACATAGAGAGGGTTACAAAATACTCTCCTCAGTCAAACCACTACCTTGTTCTTCCCAGGTCCTAATTCACGGGATCTCCGATCACATAGGTTGGGTTACCACTAAGGTGTGACATCCATGGGTCTCAACCCCATCTCCCTCGATGCACTTTCTATCACATTTCGTGATAGTCCCTTTGTAAAAGGATCTGCCAGGTTTTTGTCTGTTTGAATATATGTAACAATTATTACTCCGGAGTTTCTCAATTTCCTGACAGATTTCAAACGTCTCTTCACGTGTCTTGATGACTTCGTGTTATCCTTAGAATTGTTCACTTTGACAATAACAGTTTGGTTGTCATAATTCAAAAGGATTGCTGGCACAGGTTTCTCAACCACAAGCAAGTCCATCAAGGGCTCACGCAGCCATTCTGACTCAACAGTGGCTGTGTCTAAAGAAGTAAGTTCTGCTTCCATAGTTGACCTCGTCAATATGGTTTGTCTACGAGACCTCCATGACACTGCGCCACCTCCAAGGGTAAACACATACCCGCTCGTGGCGTAGAGTTTATCAACGTTAGAGATCCAATTCGAATCACTATATCCTTCAAGCACAGCAGGATTCCCTGAATAGTGAATCCCATAGCTCATTGTACCACATAGATAGCGCATGACCCTTTCAAGTGCATGCCAATGATCAATACCCGGGTTAGACATGAACCTACTCAACTTGATCACAGCAAAAGAGATATCAGGTCTTGTAGCGCTTGCTAAGTACATGAGAGAACCAACAACTTGTGAATATTTCAGCTAATCTGTTGGTTCCTTCTAATTCTTTCGTAATGTCAAACTAGGATCATAAGGTGTTGGAGAAGTCTTGAGATCATTAAAGCCAAATCGTCTCAAGACCTTCTCAACATAATGAGATTGCGTTAAAGTAATCCCATTCTCGCTCTTAATAAGCTTGATGTTCAGAATGACATCAGCCTCTCCCAGATCTTTCATATCAAAACTCTTTGACAGGAAAGACTTGACTTCATTTATCACTTTCATGTTTGTACCAAAGATCAGAATGTCATCCACGTACAAACATAATATAACGCTATCGCCCCCACCATGGCGATAGTAAACAAACCTATCAGCCTCATTAATGACAAAGCCAGCAGAAAATAGAGTTCTGTCAAACTTCTCATGCCATTGCTTAGGTGCTTGTTTCAGGCCATATAAAGATTTCAATAACTTACACACCTTTGTCTCTTCACCTTTTACCACAAACCCATCCGGCTGATCCATATAGATCTCCTCTTCCAACTCTCCATCAAGGAAAGCTGTCTTCACGTCCATTTGATGAACGAGAAGATCATAAGAGGCAGCCAGGGATAGTAGTACTCGAATGGTGGTCAGTCTAGCGACAGGTGAATAGGTGTCGAAGTAATCTTCGCCTTCTTTCTGTGTGTAGCCCTTAGCTACAAGACGCGCCTTATACTTCTCAACAGTACCATCAGGCCTTAGCTTCTTCTTGAACACCCACTTACATCCCACAGGTTTACAACCATAGGGTCGTTCTGATAATTCTCAAGTTCCATTAGAAAGAATCGAGTCCATCTCATTTTGGACAACTTCTTTCCAATCATCTGCATCAGGAGATGCATATGCCTCAGTAATGGATCTAGGAGTATCATCCACAAGGTACACGATGAAATCATTGCCAAAGGATTTTGCAACCCTCTGTCTCTTACTCCTCGTGAGAGGTTCATCGTCATCCTTCTCAAGAAATTCCTCATGTGGTTGTTCAGAATTATCAATAGATGCACTAGATTCAGGAAGTATTTCAGAAGAAATCCTACCAATGCTATGCATATCTTTCATAGGAAAAATATTCTCAAAGAATGTTGCATCACGAGATTCCATTATAGTATCAACATGCATATCAGGTACCTCAGATTTAACCACTAGAAATCTATAGCCTACACTCCGTGGAGCATATCCTAGAAAGATACAATCCACTGTCTTGGGTCCGAGCTTGCGTTTCTTGGGAATCGGTATGTTGACCTTCGCCAAACACCCCCAAGTGCGCAGATACGAAAGTGATGGTTTTCTCCCAACCCACTCCTCATAAGGGGTCTTTTCTTTATTCTTGTTAGGAACTCTATTCAGGACATGACATGAAGTCAACAAGTCCTCCCCCCACCATGCCTTTGATAAACCAGCAGTGGCTAACATGGAATTCACCAAGTCAGTCAGCGTGCGGTTTTTCATGTCAGCAACCCCGTTTGATTGGGGCGAGTAGGGAGGCGTCCTCTCATGAATAATTCCGTGTTCCTGACAGAATTCATCAAATATTTTGGGAAAATACTCACCACCACGATCCGACCTAAGACACTTGATCTTTCTCTCTAGTTGATTTTCAACTTCAGCCTTATAGATTTTAAAGTAGTATAAAGCCTCATATTTAGTTTGCAACAAGTAAACATAGCAGAATTTAGTAGCATTATCTATCAACATCATGAAATATCTCTTTTCACCTTTTGTCAACACACCATTCATCTCGCATAGATCAGAATGTATGAGTTCTAGAGGTGCCAAGTTTCTCTCTTCGGCAGCCTTGTGAGGCTTTCGAGGTTGCTTTGATTACACACAACTATGGCACTTAGAACCTTTGGCAATAGTGAAATTCGGAATTAAACTCATGCTGGACATCCGAGATATCAAACCAAAATTAATGTGACATAAATGAGAATACCAAATACTGGTCATTAACACCACCACAAATATGATTCATGGATTTATTACAAAACTCTGAAAGTGAAAATCGGAACAAGCCTCCGAACTCATAACCTTTACCAATAAATTGTCCATGTTTTGAAACAACGACTTTATTAGACTCTAAGACAACCTTAAACCCATCTCTACAAAGATGGGAGCCACTAACGAGATTCTTGTTCATAGTAGGTACATGCTGCACGATCTTTTCGGAAGTAAACTTCAGATCCACCGTGCCAACACCACGAACAGAAGCATGTGATCCATTCCCCATTAGGACGGATGAATCCCGAGCGACCTGATAAGAAGTGAACATAGAGATGTCAGCACACACATGAACATTAGCACACGTATCAAGCCGCCAACACGGTGATTAAAATACTGAAAGAACAGTAAATAAATTACCATACCCATCAGTATTGCTAGCGGTCACGACGTTGACAGTCTTGGACTTTTTCCCTCTGCGTTCTGCGCGTTCTGGACAGTCCTTGGAAAAATGGCCGGGCTCTCCACAAGTGTAACAAGACAGTTCACTCTTGTCCCTGTTCGCCTTCTTCTTCTTGAAGGTTGTAGTCTTTACAGGCTTGTTAAAGGAGGGTTTGAAGTTCCCTTTGTTCTTGCCTACGGATTTGCCTTTCTGCACAAAGTTAGCAGTAGCAAGACCCTCTTCTTTCTCAGTAGTGTCCTTAGCCCGAGCCTTCTCCTCAACATCAAGGGACGCTATCAGATTTTCAACTGATATCTTCTGTCTCTTGTGTTTGAGAGTTGTGGCAAAGTTCCTCCATGAAGGGGGCAACTTAGCAATAATGCATCCCGCCACAAACTTGTCGGGTAAGGTACACTTAAGGAGTTCGAGCTCCTTGGCAATGCACTGTATCTCATGAGCTTGTTGAACCACGGGAAGGTCCTTAGTCATCTTAAAATCATGAAAGCTCTCTATGATATACAGTTCACTGCCAGCATCTGCAGCACCAAACTTGGCATCCAGTGCATCCCAGAGCTCCTTTCCGTCTTTTATGTGCATAAACACATCACACAGACGGTCAGCAAGAATGCTCAGAATACATCCCACAAAGACAGTATTGGCATCCTCGAACTTCTTCTGATCCTCGTCAGATATAGTTCCTTCAGGTTTGCCTTTACTGATCTGGAACACTTTTATCGTGGTTAGCCAAAGCTTAACCTTGTACTGCCACCTCTTAAAGTGCACACCGGTAAACTTATCCGGCCTCAGTGCATCGGTAAAACCAGCCATTGTTAATTCAGGAAATTGCCTAAAATAAGGTTTTTGGATTATTGGATTATTAGGCATAATTTCCACGATTAATTCCAGAATATAAATCATGACAAAACCATCTAGTAGCTCATGTAACTCGAACATATTAGATGTACTAAACAACAGGATGATCGGAAACAAACAACAGCTTAACATGTACTCGTAGAACATGATGAATAATCAAACAGGAGCACGTAGCACGTACCGTTCGGTTGTCATAGTAGAAACTTTGGGGAAGAGTGATCGCAACAGATGGCGACGAAGACGACGGTAGGCAGCACCTCCTGACTTGGATGGAAGACGACCCGTGATGGAGAACTCGAGCAGTCGCGCGGAGCGCTTCCCAAAAACCTTATTCGCCCTCTCCCGTACAAGATCACAAGGGCGAGTGGTTCCGAAGACCTGCTCTCCCGTCCGCCGGTGCACGCCGGCAAACGGGATGGAGTAGACTACGGTGACCGCGCAAGTAGAGAAGATGGCAAAATGCTAGATTGGTTTTTGGTGGGGTTGTGGCGGTAGCCGCGCAAGACTTTATATAGAGCGGCTCAGGAAACCCTAACGGAGGCGAACGTGGGACAAGTCCACGTTACGCACGTTTGGGTCGGTTACAGTAGCCCACGATCCGGGAGCGACCCGAATAAGCTGATTGTTTGACACGTCTGTCAATTTTCCTGAGCAGCAAAATAAAGCTCGGCTCGGCGAGATTCCCACAACCCGCGGCGCGCGCGCGTCGTGTCGAGACGAGACGAGACGAGGCGAGCGTGCGTGCGAGCGGCGGCGTCGTCGAAGGAGGAGCGCGCGTGTGTATCTCTCTTATTGTCACTCACTTACAAAGTGGTGCAATACTCCACCTTATAAGGTGGTGCAACTCTCCTCCAACTTTCCATGTGGGACTAAACTTTAGCTCCCACTCCACTCCCATGTGAGCTGCCACAAACATGGGCCCAAACACATATGGGCTGCCACAAATTTGGGCTTTGAGATTTAGGGAAAATCTGAAATACACATGGGCCTAAATGGATTAGCCCCATTATTTCTAACACCTATAGTATTTTCTCGTCCCGAAAACGATGCCGTAAAGGGAGTCTCTTCACACGGTGGGCGGCTCCGGCGACGCTCCCCACAAGCATCGGGGGACAAACCCTAGCCCGCCGCCGGAGGGCGTGGCCAGGCAAAGCCCGCGCAACACTGGCGGCGACGGGGCTTCTCCTTCCTCCCAACGGCGTGGAGCAACGGGCGGTGCGCGACGGCTCTCCACGTCAGGGCTCTGGGCTACGCGAGGCCTCCCACGGCAGGGGCGTGGATTCGGAGGCAGCTTGGTCCCAGGAGGTGGTGGTGTTGGGTGTCGACGGGGGCCTGCAGTCGGTGGTGCTACGCATCAGCGGGGGCCTGCAACTTCTTAGCAAAGGCGGCAATGGGCGACGTGGGGGTGGCACGGTGGCGGCGCGGTGACGTCGACAGCAGCCGGAAGGGTGGCGACCAGCAGGCTAGCTCTCTCGGGCAGCTTCGGCTGGCCCAGATCTGGGCCTGATCTGGGTTGGGACGGGCTTCACGCGGTGCTGTCATTCTCTAGAGGTGGGGAGGTGGTACGGGGCATGTAGGAGGGCGGCTGCAGCGATATTGCAGCAACGTGGTGGCGGGGACTTTACGGGCCCTTTCTAGGCCCAGCCAAGCCAGAGGGCATGGGTGCCCATGCTGCCGCGTCTGAACGCCAACCGCCAATGGCGGTGGAGGTTGGTCTCCTTCGAGCGGCTGTGTTTCTGCCACCATCCTGTGTCGACCAGACCTACCCCCTCCGACTCGTAGATCACACAATGAACCTAGCTCAGTGGGTGCGAGTCCGTGGATGTCGGGGCGGCAGCCTCGGAACGTGGTCTGCAAGGGTGTCCCTTCGTCGGAGGCGGCCCCGAGAGGTGACTAGAGATGGTGATCCTCAGACCGGCGGAGGTCCGACTAGTTCGGGTGAGCTCAGTGGCGACATGGCTATTGCTTGATGGCTGGAATCTGCCGAGGTTACGGATCCCCTGGTACAAGATGGAGTTGGTCCTGGTGCTGGGGTTAGTGTGTACGGTGGCACCCTTGTTGCAGTGCGACAGCGATACTTCACGAGCCTAGTCGGGGTTGACCGGGCCAGAGGGCCTGGTTTGTCTTGCTGCTACATCCGGTCGGCTACTTCCTTCTGGCGGTGGAGGTAGTCCCTCTCGCATGTTGATGTGATGCCGACCCTCGCCAAAGTGTTCGCTCTCTCGGTCTTATCTGCCTTGCTCCGTGGCACATGGTGTGATGGCGATGGCGACTTCAAGATCGTGGTGGTGCATGCACGTGGATGGCGAGTTTAGTGGAGCATTGCAAAGTGTTAGAGAGTGTGATTTTGTTGATAGGTCGAGAAAAATCCTTGTCACTTTGACACTGATGCGGTGACGCTGCAAGTATCGCTGTCGTTCTTGAAGAGCGTCGAGTGTATTTGTCCCGCACCTTCCGCGGCATACCGGGGGAAACCCTAGGACCTTTCAGGGAATCAGTGTCGTTGTCGTCACCTCTCTTCTTGGAGGTGCTGCTTGGTATGTGGTGTTGTCAAGTTACCTTCAATCTTGTTGCTCCGCTGAGATCGGCTTTATTTTCTTTTCTTTCTTCTTGCTTGCTTTTCTCGTTTGGGCTTGCTTTGTGCAGTTATGCTCTAACATTGTTCGGAACGTTGTATTGCGTGATTGCTATATTAATAAAGGAGAGCGTAAAGCTTGTTTCGGAGTATTATAGATTTATATCTTTTGCATGTATGGGTAATATTTCGAAAAACGATTGTTTTCAAATACATTTTCAATTTTTACTGGATCGATAACCGCATTAATTAAGGAGACTCGAATTTGAAATAAAAATTCCTAAATCGACTAAGAAGGGAAAATACTCTAGGAGCAAATCACGAAAGTTTATTTGATCGCGCGCCGGCCGGTTACTTGTGCAGCGATTGCAGATGCAGCTTAATTAATTAGCTTGGGACAGTAGAGGCACCGGTACTGCGGCAGCGTTGTCTGCTCCTCTTGTTGCTTCTTCACAGGTCGCGTCGGCTGTCTCGAGCTGGAGCCTCCTCTTCCTGGACAGCTCCGAGACATGGCGGATCATGTCCGTCAGGTCGGAGTGGGACGTCCCGCCTTCCTCCATGGCCTCCTTGGCCTCCACGGCGATCTTCCTGGCCCTGGCCCTCCTCGCCGCTCCCTCCGGCCCGCCGTCCATCAGCTCGACGATGGCCCTCTCCACGTCGCCGCTCTCCACCTGCACCCCCTCGGCCTCCGGGGGCACGTACAGGGCCGGGATCTTGACGCCAGACCTGACGCCGACGTCGAGGACGTCCACGATCACCTGCTCGCTGCAGAACTGGTCGGCGTTGGTGGGCCACGTCAGCGCCGGCACGCCGTGTGAGAGGGCCTCCAGCGTGCTGTTCCAGCCGCAATGCGTGAGGAAGCCGCCCACCGCCGGGTGCGAGAGGATGGCCACCTGCGGCGCCCACCCCCGCACCAGGAGGCCCCTGTCCTTGACCCGCGCCTCGAACCCTCCCTCCTCGTCCAGCTGCGACCGCACCGCCGCGTCCGCCTTGTCCTCCTTGATCGCCCACACGAACGGCCGCCCCGACGCCTCCAGCCCGTCGGCGAGCTTCGCCAGCTGCTTCGCCGACAGAAGAGAGATGCTGCCGAAGCTGACGTACAGCACGGAGTCCGGCGGCCGGGCGTCGAGCCAGGACAGGATGCTGCTCGAGGCGGCGGCGGCGGCGGCGGCGGTGGTGGTGGTGTTGTTCACCAAGGCGGTCGGCCCGACGGCCCACGTCGTCTTGCCGAGCGCCGCCGCGTAGGCGTCGAGGAAGTCGGCCTCGATGGCGCGGAAGCTGTTGAAGAGCAGGCCAACGGCTGTGGCCTCGGCGTGGAGCGCTTCAATGTGCTCCTGCTCGACGCCGGGGTACTGGAAGAAGCCCCGCATTGTGGTCTTGCTCCCGACGGCGCGCACGGGGAAGCCCGGCACCTCGATAGGCGTGGGGTCGTAGTCCTCGACGCCGCCGTCGTACACGCCGTGCTCGTTCAGGCGGTGCACGGCGAGCTGGAAGTAGGCCGACGGGCAGTGCATCACCAGCCTCGGGATGCCGAGGCGCTCGCAGACCGGTGCCGTCCACGGGTTGCACAAGTCGGCGACGAGGCAGTCCGGCAGGCGCGGCAGCGCGCGGAGGTACTCCTCCAGCGGCCCGGCCAGGGTCCAGATGGCCTTGAAGAGGCCGATGGAGATCTCAGGTGGCTGCCCGTTCAGCTGGTCGACGGCCTCCAGGCCCTCGGGAAGGCCGAGCTGCGCGCTGGGGAACGGGAGCTCCAGGAGCTCGACGGCGAGGCCCGCCTTCCTGGCGCCGTCCACGGCTGCCCGGTTGCGCGCAGCGTTGACGGGCGTGGTAACGACGGTGACCCGCGAGCCACGCGCGGCGAGGAGGCGCGCCACGTCCACCATGGGGATCAAGTGGCCCTGCGCCGCCAGCGGCACGACCAGGAAGTGTAGATCCTCCGAGCTGGGTGCCATGGCTCGCAGTCGCACTAGTGCGATGAGAAAGACAGTCTGTGCACAGTGTGTTGCGCTTGGTATTACAGTACTGCCGCTAGTTGTCTGTCGAGGCGGTAATATATCACTGCATGAGGGAGAATTATGTCCACTCCATATAGTATATGCCAACTGCTTCACCAACAAAATATAGGAAAATTTATATATGATTTTTTCATGTAATTATAGGGGAAAAAAGAGAGATCTGTCTGTCTCTTTCCATATTAATGCACATGGATGGTTACCTAGAGGATTTCTGTGTCCAATTAAGCATCAATTCATCATGCGGTCCTCGGCGTATACAGAATGTAGGTAGCGTGTGGACTAGATCCCCCGATTTTTTTAATCCAAAACAAACACACGCTAACAAATACTACTATGTACAGATACTCATCTTAGGAAAACGCATGTACGCACGTTCTACCTCTACGAGCAGCTCTAAAAGATTGAGTCTAAAATGCTAATCCTACGAGTCTAGAAAGCTTGATCACAAATAATTTCAATTCATTTCAGCTAGCTAGGTGCACATTTCTTCCGAGAGCTCTAAGCTCCCTAGCTAAGACCAGGGCCCTCGGATTGCTCCATTGTGTCCGCTAGGTACACCCTTTAGCATTGTCGATGACATCAGTCAGTAAGAGGGTGTCCCAAGTTGGGTGGGGATGGAGTGTAACATCCCAATTTTTTAGAATTTTGGAATTGAATAGCGTTCACATGCATTGCATCAAAATCATCATGCAAAAATTTCAAATCCAAAATCCTCTAGTCAAAAACCCTAATTAAAATTCTCTATTTCTACATATTAAGGTTTTTAAGTGAAAACAATATTTTATATTTTCTTGGATAGGTATATGGTACCCTAATATCCTAAACATGTTGGAAATTGGGATACTTATTATACCATTCAATTTGGGAAAATCCAATCCCTTTTTTTATTTTTTTCCCAAAATAGCCATATGAGGCAACATATACAATGGCATATTTGTAATTTTGGTATTGACCAAAAATAGCCCTAAAATCTGTATTTTGATTTTACAAATTTTTATAATTTTTTCAATTAAATTGGAGCTCTAAATAAAACGATATGGATTAAATACAAAAAAAATGATAAAAAGGAAAATATAAAAAAACTAACTACCTAACGGTCCAGTCGAGCCGGCCCGATCCCTATCTAGCGTGCACATAGTAGATGCACGAGCCACAACGACGTAGCTTCATCCCACACCCACATCCCTCCACTGTTGCCACTGCCAGGTGGGGCCCACTTATCAGGTTTCTTCCGATGCCCAGGAGACCAGGATGAACAAGGGTTCACCCCATTTCGAACCTGCCTGTAAAGATCTCCGGTTTATGTTGAATCTATTCTCCCCCTCTGCAAGAATTATTGCCTAATAAATAGCCCTGAGCCCCCGCCTAAGAACCCCTTCGGAAACCCTAAATTTCACCACAGGATGCTCGAATCAACCCCATGTACACTGCTACCATTGATTGAACCCGAGCTAGAGACCAATAGGATGTCTGCATAGATCCTTTGGAGACCGACACCTCCATCCACTCTATTTCTTTATTTCTACATATTATGGTTTTTAAGTGAAAATGACATTTTATATTTTTCTTGGACAGGTATGTGGTTCCATAATATCCTAAACATGCTGTCGGGTAATTTGAGATACTTATTCCATTCAATTTGGAAAAATCCAAACCCTATTTTAATTTTTTTCCAAAATAGCCATATGAGGCAATATATACAATGGCATATTTGCAATTTCGGTTTTCACCAAAAATACCCTAAAATGTGTATTTCATTCCACAAATTTTTATAATTTTTTATTTAAATTCGAGCTCTAATAAAAAATATGGATTAAATACAAAAAAATGATAAAAAAGAAAATGAAGAAAAAAACTAACCTAACTAACGGTCCAGCTGAGCCGGCCTAGTCCCTATCTACCGCGTGCAGAGTAGACGCACGAGGGTTCATCCCATTTCGAACCTGCCTCCGGATCAACAAGGGTGATGTCTACGCACTTCTATTCTTGTAGACAGTTGTTGGACCTCCAAGTGCAGAGGTTTGTAGAACAGCAACAAGTTTCCCTTAAGTGGATTACCCAAGGTTTATCGAACTCAGGGAGGAAGTGGTCAAAGGTATTCCCTCTCAAGCAACCCTGCAATCAAGATACAAAAAGTCTCTTGTGTCCCCAACACACCCAATATAGGTGCACTAGTTCGACGAAGAGATAATGAAATACAAGTGGTAACGGTGCCAGAAAAGAGCTGATGGGGTGGAGGAAAAGACTGGAAGCAAACAAACATGCAACATATCTAGTAGCAAACGGTGTTTCAATATTTAGAAACAAGGCCTAGGGATCATACTTTCACTAATGAACACTCTCTCATATAAATATCCTCTCTTCATGATACTACTCTTAACTACTCTCCGGTTGGACACTCTAATCATCGGTAGGGCTATAACAACACTCCTCAAAGTCCGCCTTTCCCAATCTAGATAACCCCACACTATCACCTTGAGCGCTAGATGGTTCCAACAAACACTACAATTTTATAGAGACATCCGACTCCAAATATAACTCATAACAAATATTCAATCTAGCCAAAATGCCACATACAGTATGCACGATGTCACTTTCACACACATGGGGAAAAGCATAGATCTATTAAAGCACAAAGAGTATTTATATAGACTCAAACCTAAGTGTCACCATGACGTGCACGCTGTCACTTTTACACACATGGGGAGAGCAGAGATCTATGAAGCACTTGAGTATCAAGGTAGATCTACTTGATTACAAAGCTCATGACCACAAGATCATGCATAGAGAGAGAGAGATGAACACATAGCTACCGGTAGAGCCCTTAGCCCTAAGGAAGAACTACTCCCTCCTCATCATGGGAATCAGCAACGGTGATGGAGATGGTGATGGAGATCGATGGAGATGGATCCGGGGGAACTTCCCCATCCCGGCAAGGTGCCGGAACAGAGACTTTATGTCCCCCGAATCTCCCTTTCGGTGGCGACGGAGGTTTTCGTGGATTTCATCTGGATGCCCTAGGGTTTTTGGGTCGGAGGCTTCTTATAGGCGCAGGAATCAAGGTCGGTGGGGGTCCAGGGGGGCCACACCCCCTCCAGGCGCCTCCAGGGCTTGCTCGCACCTAGGGGAGTGCGGCCACCCTATGGCCCCCCTCCGGCTCTGCTTCGTGGTTCCGTGTTGCTCCGGGGAAAATATAACTTTGGCTTTTGTCCCGTCCAATTCCGAGAATATTGATTTTCTGCCTTTCTGAAACCAAAAACAGAAGAAAACAGGCAACTGGCACTGTGGCAACTTGTTAATAGGTTAGTTCCAGAAAATATATAAAAACACCTCAAAGTATAGACAAAGCAAAGTAAAGTAGATACAAAACAAGCATGGAGCATCAAATATTATAGATACATTTCCGACGTATCAAGCATCCCCAAGCTTAACTCCTGCTCGTCCTCGAGTAGGTAAGTGATAAAAAGAATAATTTTTGAGGTGACATGCACCATCAAAACCAAGATCAAAGCATTTGCAAGCATTGAAAGATGTGACCAAAGAACTCTAAACATGTGCATGAAAGATGGAGTTCTAACAATAGGACATAGTAACTATGCATGCAACATGAAAGGCTACAAACAAAGATCATGAATAACATGCATTGAAAAACGTTTGTTTGTTTCACATACAGAAAACATAGCATAGTGGCAATCAACTTGTCCCTCATAGAGTAGCAATATAGATGCATATGACACCTTCAAAGTTCACAAGGGTGACTAGAAACAAATAGCACAAGAACAAGTAATATCATAATATGCATCAATCAATAAGCTTTGGAACACTGCACACAGAATGACAACTATGCTCTTTTAATGGTGCCTAAAAGTAGAAGGTGGAGACTCAATGGTGGTGGAAGAAAAGCCTTTTATAAAGGAAGCAGGGATTTCAAGTTTCAAAAAGAGCTTCCAAAAATTATGGTACTTGTTAGCTTTCAACCCCCATTGCCCCTATCATAAGCATCTTGAAGTGATTAAGGTTAAAGTGAATAAAGATGGAGTATATGCTTGACGAAGTATAAGTTGGCAATCTCAAGTCCCTTGAATACGAGGGCCACACCTCATGCATACTCAACTTTGGGCCCAGGTAAGTTCTTGTCATTGTAAGTATTTGCATATCATTGAAAAACGCCAACGGGGTACCCCTTGCACATGGTACAGGAGCTTTCCCATAACCAAAATGAGAAGGCAAGCAGACAATGAGCATCTCAGCAATCTTTTTATTTACCATATGGTAGCTTTTTATTGAGGATGCTTCATAGATAGCTCATTATGGTGATCCTGCAAGTTTCCACCATGATTAGGCATGGCTTAGGCTAGCGGCCTAGGTGTTTCTATAACACAGGATACAAACTCCATGGACTTACAAGTTCCCTCTTTATTTCACACTGGTGACATCCATAGACAAAAGAGCATGATATCAACTGAGTACAAAGTACAAGTGTAATGTTGAAAACGTTCCCCGTGACAGCACGGTTCTGCTAATTCCAACTTATATGTGCAAGAATATACAACAAAGTTGTCACAATGGTTCAAGTTTATTAGGAGAAAATAATATAAAGTGTGCCATCAAGTTCGTGAGGGCTTTAATCACTAAGTTTTCACATAACAAAATAGCTTTTAATTGGAAGATAGTTGAAAACAAGAATATACTTGGAATGGTGTAACACACCATGCATAGGAGTTTATAGTGGACACTTTGGAAAAACTTGGTTTCTTGGGAGTTGGAAGCATGAGTAGAGGTTACTCATACAAGTGGAGGCTAGCAAAAGACTGGGAGCAACCAACTAAGAGAGCAATAATGGCCATAATCATGTAGAGCAACAAAACATTACTAATCAAAGCATAGAGTGGTACGTGGCTTTTTCATAGTCATAACATGGTGTGAGCATGTGCCAAGTCAACCCAAGCAAAACATCAAGGAGAATACCACAATACTATGCTTTTGCATGCTAAAACAACGCATAATTTCTTCAAGGCACATTAAGCAATCGTAATTGTTTGGAACAAGTCATGCTACAACAATAATCACTAATCATAAGGTCAAAACAACACCTAGCATGTCATGCTAAAGTCTAAGTCACAGTCAAAACAAGCTCCCCTTTGTACCACTATAAGCATGAAACTTTCTACTCTTTTCCAACACCAAACAACCTATTTGAAACAACTCACCAAGATAATAATCAATAAAGACCAGTGAGCTTGTCTCACAAACCCAAAAATAAGAACTAAAAAGTTCTAAGCTGAAAGCACAACAAAACTAAGGCTAAACACAGTGCTAGCAAAAGTGAACACTCACAAAACAATAAGAGCGAAAACTAGAGTGTTCTAGGCAATGGAAACAGAGGGTGTCTCTCTCCAAAAGAAGTGTGGTATAACCAACCAACTTACTCAAGCAAACTAAGCAAATTAAAACAAAAAACAAAAACTAAGACGCTCGAAGAACAACACAACAATGCATGAAACAATAAAAATGAAGTGTCTAGAAAGACCTGAGATTTTTATTGATGAAGAAGGGGATGCCTTGGACATCCCCAGGCTTTGACGCTTGTACCTCTTGAATATTTCTTGGGGTGACACGGGGTGGCATCCCCAAGCTTGAGCTTTTGTCCATTTTTCATATCATTACATCATTCTTTCTCTACACCTGCAAATTTTCCTTCATACAAAACTTCACACAATCTTCATTAGCAACATTAGTGTATTCAAAAGATAATAGAACTTTGGGTTTAGTTTCAAAACAGAAAAACTTTCACTAAATACACAAGCTACTGTAGCAACTCCTTCAAAAATCTCAATTTCCCAAAAATAACCAAAAAAGGAATCAATAAGAAGCAAACACAAATAATGGCAGAAATATGTCAAAACAGACCAGCAGGTAGAAACCGATTTTTTTGAAGACCTTCTGTTGATCAAATCAAACAGTTTTGAACTAACGAGAGTTAGCTAACATACTGGGGGATGTATTTGTAAATTTTCAGCTCAATCCAACTTACAGAGACTCCTCACAAATTTTTATGGTAGAGGACAGAAATCTATTTCGGGACAACAACTCCCCAAATCTTACTTCCCTCTCATTAGAGGTCATTCTTGGCACAAAAAGCAAACAAAAAGGATAAGTAGAGGTCATTACAGAAGTAATAACTTCCAAGACTCAAGAAAACTCTTGGGTTATCTCCCAACAAGTACTTTTCTTTAATGCCTTTAAGTTAGGCTTTATAGCTTGAGAAGATGCTCACATAAGAAATATGAATTGAATTAAAAGAGAGCATCAAGAAGCAAATTCAAAACACATTTAAGTCTAACCCACTTCCTATGCATAGGAATCTTGTAAAGAAACAAGTCATGAAATAACAAAGCACCAAGCATAGGAAAGCAAAACAAGTGCAACTTCAAAATTTTCAACATAAAGAGGGGAAACTTAATATTATTGAGATGCATAAAACCATGTTTCCATATCTCATAATAACTTTCAGTAGCAACATGAACAAAATTAACAATATAACTATCACATAAAACATTCTTATCATGAGCCACATGCATAAAATGATTATTACTCTCCACATAAGAATAGCCATTCTTATTAATTAGAGTGGGAGCAAATTCAACAAAATAGCTATCATTGTTATTCTCATCACCATAATCATCAAATATAGGAGGCATATTGTAATCACAATTAACTTTCTCCTCAATAGTAGGTGGACTAAAAATATCATATTCATCATTGTAATCATCAAATATTGGAGGTTTGGTATCATCATAAGCAATAGAATAGCTATCTTCCAAAGCTGGGGAACTAAAAAGATCATTTTCATAAAAACTAGATTCCCCAAGCTTAGACGTTTCCATAGAATTAGCAATAATGGTGTCCCAAGAATTCATACTAATAACATTGCTATTAGCATGCAAATAAAGTTCCATAGGTTTTTTAATTTTCTCTTCAAACACTTCATGTCCTAGCTCAAGATAAATGATATAAAGCTCTCTAATTTTGTTGTTGTTTTCCATTAAGCCTAACTAGTAAAAACAAGAAATAAAAAGACAAAATTGCAGAATCTAAAGGAAATAACTTCGAGCACTCACACTAGAGGATGTGAGTACCTTTTACCTTACCTCCCCGGCAACGACGCCAGAAAAGAGCTTGATGTCTACGCACTTCTATTCTTGTAGACAGTTGTTGGGCCTCCAAGTGCAGAGGTTTGTAGAATAGCGACAAGTTTCCCTTAAGTGGATTACCCAAGGTTTATCGAACTCGGGAAGGAAGTGGTCAAAGGTATTCCCTCTCAAGCAACCCTGCAATCAAGATACAAGAAGTCTCTTGTGTCCCCAACACATCCAATATTGGTGCACTAGTTTAGCGAAGAGATAGTGAAATACAAGTGCTAACAGTGCTAGAAAAGAGCTGATGGCGTGGAGGAAAAGACTGGAAGCAAGCAAACATGCAACAGATCTAGTAGAAAACGGTGTTTCAATATTTAGAAACAAGGCCTAGGGATCATACTTTCACTAGTGAACACTCTGTCATATAAATATCCTCTCTTCATGATACTACTCTTAACTACTCTCCGGTTGGACACTCTAATCATCGGTAGAGCTATAACAACACTCCTCAAAGTCCGCCTTCCCCAATATAGATAACCCCACACTGTCACCTTGAGCGCTAGATGGTTCCAACAAACACCACAATTTCATAGAGATATCCAACTCCAAATATAACTCATAACAAATATTCAATCTAGCCAAAGTGCCACATGCATGATGTCACTTTCACACACGTGGGTAAAAGCATAGATCTATTAAAGCACAAAGAGTATTTATGTAGACTCAAACCTAAGTGCCACCATGGCATGCACGCTGTCACTTTCACACACATGGGGAGAGCAGAGATCTAATAAAGCACTTGAGTAGCAAGGTAGATCTACTTGATTACAAAGCTCATGACCACAAGATTATGCATAGAGAGAGATGAACACATAGCTACCGGTAGAGCCCTTAGCCATGAGGAAGAACTACTCCCTCCTCATCATGGGAATCAACAACGATGATGGAGATGGGGGTGGAGATCGATGGAGATGGATCCGGGGGCACTTCCCCGTCCCGGCAAGGTGCCAGAACAGAGACTTCCTGTCCCCCGAATCTCCCTTTCAGTGGCGGCGGCGCTACAGAGGTTTTCGTGGATTTATTCTGGATGCCATAGGGTTTTGGGTCAGAGGCTTCTTATAGGCGCAGGAATCAAGGTCGGTGGGGGTCCAGGGGGCCCACACCCCCTCCAGGCGCCTCCAGGGCTTACCCGTGCCTAGGGGGTGCGGCCACTCTGTGGCCCCCCTCCGGCTCTGCTTAGTGGTTCTGTGTTGCTCCGGGAAAATAATAACTTTGGATTCTGTCCCATCCAATTCCGAGAATATTGATTTTCTGCCTTTCTGGAACCAAAAATTGAAGAAAACAGGCAAGTGGCACCGTGGCAACTTGTTAATAGGTTAGTTCTAGAAAAGATATAAAACACCTCAAAGTATAGACAAAGCAAAGCAAAGTAGATACAAAACAAGCATGGAGCATCAAAAATTGTAGATACGTTTCTGACGTATCAAAGGGTTCATCCCATTTCGAACCTGCCTATTAAAATCTCCTATTTACAGTGAACCTAGTTTCCCCTTGTGCAAGAATTCTTGGTCAATAGATATCCCCGAGCCCGCGCCTCAGAACACCTATGGAAACCCGAAATTTCCACCACCAGGCTGTTGGAATCAACCCCATCTATGCTGCTACCATTGATTGAACCCGAGCTCGAGATCAATAGGACGTCCGCACAGAGCCTCCGGAGACCGACGCCTCCATCCATGCGCCACCACTGTTCCATGAAGAGGAAGCGGTCGTCGAGGGTACCATAGTGATCTTTGTACTGGCGTTGCTTCTCGCCATACACTCCAAGGTTAAGGGAGATCATCAGATCCCACTTGACCATCGATATCGAGCCCCACCGTCCTTGTTAGCTGTCGTCGTTGACCTTCAGCCGTCGAGAAAGGGGTAACCCTTGTTCTGAAAAACAGGGTGTGAACAACAAGAACAAATAAGGAAAGTGAAACTTGCTTCTCTATGGTACATTTGCTATTCTATGCATGTGGTGTATGTTTAGCACAGATACATGGATAGAAGTAACTGTTTTTTATGTTAGGGATATGATTCGTTGGAAGGTGTGTTTTTTGACTTCATGAATGGAAGATAATTTTTTAGGTGGATGGAAGTGAAGATATAGTTTGAGTGTCATGGTAAGGTTCATGTTCCTTACTTACTGACATGTTCACTAGTGGTGGTTGAGTGCCATGGTAGAAACGTTAAACCTGACTATTGACATGAGTATAACATGTTTGGTTGAGTGCCATGGTAGGGACATTGAACATGACTACTAACATGAGCATAACTGAGTTATTTGGAGAGTGACATGTTAGGTATATTGGCCAAAAAAATTCATGTTGCGGGTTATTCTATTTTCGAGTGATTGTTCAAAGGTCACGAGACTTCACTCAACATATATTCATGTGTGGCACACATAAACTATGGACATCCTCTGATATAAATGCTAGGAGGAGCCGGCGGAGAGGCACCTTAGTTTTATCTCTAGCAATCTGCAATCCTCTGTGAGCTAGATCGCAACTAGTTGATATGTATTATTTACCTTGTGTTCCCAGATCTTTATGCAAGATATAAGAACATATGCTAAAAGATCTAGTGGGTATTTCGGATGATTTTACCTGTTGTTGGTGAGTAGATAGAAGTGTTTGGTGACGTTGTGGCTTTCTCCACCTTTTACTCCTAGTTTAACTCCAGCCACTACTCCCGTCTTTTGGACCTCCTTCTGCTCGTTGCTATTTTTGCTAACTCCTCCTTGAACTACCGCCGCTTCTCTGGTACTACTAGGTGAACATGGTGGTTGTGGTTGTTGATGATGTTTTTGTGGAATTCTGGTGATGGTGATAATGAAATACTGCTTTGGACTGGAAGTGGAGATGTGCTGGTTGGGTTCCTTGCTATGCTACGGAAGTTCAATTCACTTCTCTGCTCCTGTCTTTTCTCCTGTGGTGTTGACAACACACCAACTTGCATGTGTGTTATAAGATGCTCACAAGTGGGACCTATTAGGTTCAACTTTCCAAGGTCGGACTCTTTCCTTGAGGATTAGCTCGGCTGAGATATTTCCTGCTTATTTGGCTATCTTATTATGTTGTCGCCTATATATGATGCATAGTCTGAGGCTAATTTTTGATAAGAACAGATTCAACTTACTGGCCCCTTAATCACTCAATGATGAGTTTCAGCATATCATCTCTATGCCCATAATCCGAGAGTATTCACTAACCCACTAACCCCTCTTTTATTTTACTTTCTTTCTTTGTTTTATTTTTTATTTTTGTTCCGCATGAACTAAGAATAAGAAGAATGGAAGAATAGAAGATATAAGAATAGATAGGAAAATAGATTTAGGTTTTCTTTCTTATTGTTGTAATTTATTTTTAGTTTGGATAATGTAAATGATAGTGTAATATTGTATAATATTAATAAAGTTAAAATTTCTTTCCTCTATGTAATTTGAATCTTATAAATATTTATATCTCATTTATAAATAAGAATTCATTTATTATTGTAATTCATTTTCCACTTTAATTTAATTTAAATTTTCTTTTGAATTCAAATATATTATTTGAATATTCAAATTGGAAATAATTCCCCTTAAACACAAAGATACAATAAAGGTCATATCGAAACCTATCGCACTTTCCGTGACGTTTCCATCAGACTCAACGCCCCTTTTTTTTTGCGTAGAAATTCTTCGGATTTTCTGATGCATAAATGCAATGCACACACCTGTGATCTCTCCTTTTCTGACCTAAAACCCTGGGATGTTAAAATTTGCTACTGCATCGCCCTCTCCCATACTCTCGAGCCTCACAAGATCCTTATCCATGTTCTTCGTCCTTCAAGGATCCATCTCTCCATGGAGGATCTGTATTAGGCATGTAGGCAAGGTCCGGCTCACGGTTTTCTCTTCCAGCCGCTTGAGAAAGCTAGGGAAGGGCACATCGGCTAGGAGAGAGGGCATGGAGGGGACAACAAGGATGATGATGACAGTAACATAGGACCAACACGAGGGCGAGGGAACATGAGGGCAGTGAACAATGGAACAATGTGACAACTGGAGGAGTAGTGAAGTGGGGCAAAAATGGTTAGCGACAAAATATAGGAAATTACAAAACAATGAAGGCTCTAATCCTCAAACATGGGATGCAGGCCATCTACTGTCAAGGTGGTGGATCTCTCTGCTCGGAATAATGGTAGCAATAACAATTGGGATATATTGGACTCACATGTAATGAAACGAGTGAAACAAACATTAAATTATCCTTAGCAAATGACATCCGGCTTCAAACGGATCTAGGGGTATAGATGTAACGAGTTCATAGAAGCCTACATTTTTTTACCAATTATCCGTATTATAATGGCATAATCATAATTTCGGTGAGACCTAGGAAACCGTCGTAATAAAAAATTAATTTACCAGGTTACTTTTATTTTTCAAGTTTTTTACTATTTACTAGTTTTTATTTGACTGGGTGTTCTATGCCAAGGACACGTTTGGTAGTCTGTAGGATGTCTGGCCTAGCCCGCGCACGATGTAAACGAGCCACTTGGTTCCAATCAAGCCCCCTGTGTTAAGCCCAGCATGATTTCTAAAGAAGTCCAGAGGAAGGACTAGGGACAATTGCTTAATCAGCCGTTTCTATGGAGCCACCCCGCCAGGAATTAGACACGGGCTATCGCAGGACCTGTTGTACCCGCCGGGCTTCGACCCCCTTCCGGTAGGGTGGCCTCCCAGTTTCTCCCCTTTGCTGGCTGGATTCGCAGCTCCTCAAGCGGCCACCGTCTTAGCGGGACCGGTCATCGCGAGCACTACCACTCCAGCCCATGCCAAAGCCGGCACGGGTGGATTTTCCGCGCCATTGTCTTCATGAGCTAGCCACCAAGCCACAAGGCCATATACTACTCCGGCTTAGGTTAGGGTTTTTTCAATCTTCCTCAGTTTCGTAGATCTTTCATCGCAAGCATATCATATATATGATTTATTACACTTCTTGTTTGTTTGATTGGCATGCATTGTGAATCCTTGACATACATGTCAACATTGATCAGAACTTCCATCCGTGTCTATGTTTTGGTTCCAATTTTTTGCCTCGAGTTAATACAACAAAATCATTGTAGTTACCTTATGTAATTATTTTTGTTGTCCATTGCTTATCTATGATCTACGTGTGTTGGCCTATACAAGTCACTAATCAATGCATTAGTACCGCAAGATCATTGTACACTACTGGAAAACAGGTCTTCGGTTCGATCTGAAAAATATCAACAGTCCCGGTTACGAACCGCGACTAGTGCTAGCACTAGTACCGGGCCGTGACGCCTCCAACGGCTAGTAATCGTGATAGCCACTAGTCCCGGGCTGGACCAGGCCTCTAGTCTGGATCCGTAATACAGCCTGGGACTAGTAACCGGGAGCGGGCCAACTGCTCTTTTCGGGGACTATTAGTTCCGGGTCGTATCACGGCCTCAGACTAGTTGTCCCTCGGTATATATACAGCTTCGTGTCCACTTGTCCTAGCCATATGGTGGCTATTTTACTCAAAGAAGCAAGCCGAGTTCATGCCATTTTTTTCTCAAGATTTGTCAAGATTTAGTTTGCAACCCCTAAATCCAAAGTTTTAAAAGGTTAGAACTTCATTCTTTCATCTCTTATTGCTACTTTATCTCTATAATGCTCTAAAAGTATAGAGATATGGATCATGCATGCATGCTCTAGAAGTAGAAGGATTTTGATATGTGTAACAAATTTTGATTAGGCACATAGTTACTAAAAATTGAAATGTGTAATTTTAGAGTTTCAGAGCTTAGAATAGAATGAGGTTTTCACTAAATAGAACAATAATAAAAAACTCCACATTTATCATGTTAATTGTTTTCTCTAATTCACAAATTGGTGCATGTAAATTTTTCAAAATTCAAAATTAATACTCTAGAAGCTCTCATTATGACTTGTAATAAATTTATCATATTGTGTAATGGTTTTTGATATACTTTTACTATAATGTAGATGGTCCGGGAATGGATGTACGGTACTGACCGACGCTCTGGTGAGTTTATTAATGGCGTGCATGAATTCATCCGTGTTGCTGATACAAACAAGCGCAATGGTTTTGTATTCTGTCCATGTAGTGGATGTAGGAATCAGAAGGAGTACTCTGACTCAAAGACCCTTCATAGCCACCTGTTGAAGTCCGACTTCATGTTCAGTTATAATTGTTGGACCAAGCACAAAGAGAGAGGGTTATAATGAAAGACAATGAAGAAGAGGAGGAGGATGACAACTATCATGGTTTCCCTGAGTACGGAGATACTTCCATGGGGGATGCTGAAGGGGAGGCTGAAGAAGAGATACATGATGAACCCGCTGATGATCTTGGTCGGACCATTGCCGATGCACAAAGAGACTGTGAAAATGAAAAAGGAGAGGGAGAAGTTCAATCACATGTTAGAGGATCACAAATAATTGTTGTATCCAAATTGCGAAAATGGTCTGAAAAAGCTGGACAACACACTGGAATTGCTGCGATGAAAGGCAAAGTGTGCTATACCTGACTCCTCATTTGAATAGTTGTTGAAAATGATGAAGAATATGCTTCCAAAAAATAACATATTGCCCGCCAGTACGTACGAAGCAAAGAATGTTGTCTGCCCTCTAGTTTTAGAGGTTCAGAAGATACATGCATGCCCTAATGACTGCATCCTCTACCGCGATGAGGAGTACGAGAATTTGAATGCTTGCCCGGTATGCACTGCACTTCGGTATAAGATCAGACGAGATGACCCTGGTGACGTTGAGGGAGAGCCCCCCGAAAGAAGGTTCCTGCCAAGGTGATGTGGTATGATCCTATAATACCTATAATACCACGGTTGAAACGCTTATTCAGAAACAAAGAGCACGCCAAGTTGTTGTGATGACATAAAGAGGAACGTAAGTCAGACGGGATGTTGAGAACCCCACTGATGGGTCGCAATGGAGAAAAATCTATAGAAAGTATCCGAACTTTGCAGATGATGCAACGAGTTTAAGGTTTGGTCTAAATACAGATGGCATGAATCCTTTTAGGAAGCAGATCTCCAGTCACAGCACCTGGCTCGTGACTCTATGCATCTAACCTTCCTCCTTGGTTGTGCATGAAGTGGAAGTTCATTATGATGCCAGTGTTGACCCAAGGTCCGAAGCAACCCGACAACGACATTGATGTGTACCTAAGGCCATTAGTTGAAAAACTTTTACAGTTGTGACATGAACCCGTCATACGCGTGTGGGATGAGCACAATCAAAAAGAATTTGACCTCTGAGCGTTGCTTTTGGTAACAATCAATGATTGGCCTGTTCTTAGTAACCTTTCAGGACAGTCAAACAAGGGATACAATGCATGCGCACACTGTTTAGATCAGACTGGAAGTATATATTTGGATCATTGTAAGAAAAATGTGCCGCCACGTGTCGCTCCGCCGTGCCGCCGCCCCGCACCGAGCTGCCGCCTCGCCGTGCCGTCGCGCGCCGCCCGGCCGTGCCGCCGTCGTGCTGCCGCTGGTGTCGGTTAGTAGATATTATTTGTTATTATTAGTTATTATTATGGTTATTGTTTTAGTTATTATTGTTATTAATATATAAATGCTATTATTAGTTATTGTTTTTATAAATATCACATTTTGTGGTAATATTATATTATTAGGGTTTTGTATATTATTAGTAGTAGTATTGTTAGTAGTCTATTATTTGTGGTAATATTATTAGTAGTATATTGTTATTATAGTAATATTATTTGTATATTATATTATTTGTGGTAATATTATTAGTAGTATATTGTTATTATAGTAATATTATTTGTATATTATATTATTTGTGGTAATATTGTTAGTAGTATATTATTAATATTATTAGTATATATTATTATAATTATTATATTATTAGGAAATATTATTTTTTGGTAATATTATATTATTAGGGTTTTGTATATTATTAGTAGTAGTATTGTTAGTTGTATATTATTTGTGGTAATGTTGTTAGTAGTATATTGTTAGTAGTAATATTATTTGTATATTATATTATTTGTGGTAATATTGTTAGTAGTATATTGTTTGTGGTAATGTTGTTAGTAGTATATTATTAGTAGTAATATTATTTGTATATTATATTATTTGTGGTAATATTGTTAGTAGTATATTATTAATATTATTAGTATATATTATTAATTTTTTTCTAACCTGTTTAACTCTCTTTCTGTTATAGTTAAGTCATAGATCATGGTCGCAGTGGTGAAGGTCTTCTTTAGAGCATGATAAGAGGTGAAATTCCTCTTATTACTACCGGTGAAGATATTTTGCTCGAGGAAGAGATTTCCTCATATCTGAATCCATCAGGTGATGGAATAGAGGAAAACTGATGTACCAAGGGGAAGACCGGATGGACGAAGGGCAAACAAATAACAACAATAATGATGGCCCCTCGACAGGATCTGGCGAGGTATATATATAAAGCCTCGTGTTACCTCTATTCATTAATTGATCTAGATATATCAATATATATATATATATTAATAACTCTTTCTTCTTCTTTTATCCCACCGGATCAAAGCAATCGATAGCTCAAACGAAATGAGGGATGAACAGAAAGTTGGATGGTAATCAGAGGTTCACCATCAAAGAAATAGATGATGATGGAGAACCGATTGCTCCAGAGAAGCATCAGGGGATGTTTACAAATCAATGCGGGGTGATTTTTAGGGAAAACCTGCCGATCACCATTCAAGAATGGAATAAGTCAAAGAAACCCGGTGAAGAATCCAACAGTTATGTCACCGATGATGCCAAAGATGACCTTTGGTAGAAGCTCATAGCGCATTTCATACTACCTCCAAAGTATGAAGAATTTGAGGCAAATGGTATTACCCCAAGGGCGGATGGGCTTGAAAGAAGAGCGAAAGTCAAGGAGTGGGCTCTGAGCAAGATGGCCGAACTGTACCGGAACCACAAGAAAAGTTTATACGCGAAATATGTCGTGAAAAATAAAACTCTAGACTTCGTAGGAGCAAATAAGAAGTTGAGAGAACAGTGGCCTGATTTTGTAATGTACAAGCAATCTGATAAAGCAAAGGCAAAGTCGGCAAAGAATGCGTTAAATGCTTCCAAAAAGAAATACCATCATAAAATAGGGACATGTGGCTACAAGAGCGCCGTCCCTAAGTGGGAAACTATGGAGCGGGACATGAGGACTAGAGGCATCACTCCTGGTATAGATGGATGGCCCGAGAGGTCAAAGAACTGGTGGTACGGGCACGGGGGATCGCTGGACCCAGAAACAGGGAAGACATTATTTCATGAAAAAATTCTAAAATCCTCCGAAGGCCTTGTTCAAGCAATGAACGATGCTCAATTGGGATTGTTCTGTCCCGAGAGAGAGAGAACGACGAGCTGAAACGCGCCCTCGGGAATCCTAAAAAGGGTGGACGAACACGAGGCAAAGGCGCCACTGTCTCGTGGAAGAAAGGGTTTCCTTAGTACAATGACAGTTACAGAAGCCGTCGGAGAAAGAAGGACCGGGAGGCAGACCAGATCTCCAAGGTAGAGCAGGACCTAGCTGATCTGAAGAACCTCATGCAAGAAATTAGCCAAAGGCCGTCGTCAACTCACCCGCAGGCTGATGATCCTACATTGGTTCTTAGCCAGCAGAGAAGCAGCGTGGCTTCCAGGGAGGTCCGGGCTGATGATCAAGCACTGCTGGATGATGCACCGGCTCCTCGCTACCCCGTGGATGATGTCAGAGAGATGGCACAATGTGAGCTACATCAGCCAATGAACAACCTGTCCTTCAAGGTGGCGATCGGCACTGCTTTATGTTGTCTACCTGGAGCACTCCACCATTCACTTCCGATTCTACATGGCTATGCTCCTGTCACGGTGGATGACATAGTGGAGGATTTTGCGGACCTAGAGATTGACATCGCTATGCCTGAAGGCCTTATGAAACTAGGAGATGTCAAGCACAACATCATTCTATGGAAGAAGAAGTACATCAAGTTTCTAGGCTTGGCGCCAAGGCCACCGACTCCGAGGAATCCAAGTCCACTCTGCCCCGATGATCGTCAACCTCCAAGTCCACCCTGCCCCGATTATCGTCAACCTCCTAGTCCACCCTGCCCTGATGTCGATCGCCGCAGTAGGAGTACATCAACTCGATCTCCGCCTCCGTGCAATACTCGATCTCCGCCTCCACCTCCGTGCAATACTACCTCATCGAAGAAACGGAAGGTAGCCGCTCCCCCGCGCCCCACATCGAAGAAAGGTCAAAAGGCGAAGATAGTCGACATCCCGCCGGCTCTTCCAAAGAGACCTTATGACAAGACCGATGAGGAAAATTCCTTGGATGTGGCTGCCCAAGTTAAGGCGTATTTTGCACCCAAAAAGCCTGAGCCAAAACCGGTATATGATGAAAAAACTAAAAAGTAGGCTATGTCCTTTCTTGAGCAACCATCCCAGATATCGATGAATCTAGAATCAGACTATGAACGGGAGATTATTAAGCAAGCAAAGAATAAAAAAGCACAAGTACAAAAGCGGGAAGCAAGTTGCCTAGCTCGGACAACAGAAGAATCAATCGCCCCCCCCCCCCCCCCGCTCAAAGTGATTTCAGACCTCGACAAGGCCTTCAGAGCTGAAATGGATATAGACATGCAAATTGAAAGAGCATTTTCCTATCCCTCTGATTTTGATGTTTGATAACAACACACTTATCAGTTTAATCGTGTGCTAAGTGTATCACAGGTTTGATAAGGATGTGGCACCAAGCTTGGCATATCAATACCCTTTGCGAAAAACTAATGTGCCAACCGGTAGTACCGGAACTACAACCGGTACTACCGCTTGGCACCGGTACTACCGGTTCCAGTACCGGTTGGCACCGAGAAAAACTGGCAAGGGTGTGTGCTAGTCAGTACCACACGGTACCACGGAGCGGAACTACCGGTCCAACCGGTAGTACCGCTTGATACAAGTGGTACTACCGCTTGACACGGTCGTACCGCTCGGCAGTACCGGGCCATACTGACTAACACTCATCCCTCTCCGTTTTGGTCAGTACCAAGCGGTACTTGGGACCGGTACTACCGCCCAGACCGGTAGTACCGCGTCTCACGACCGGTACTACCGCTTGGGGGTAGTACCGCAAGGGCGATACCGCCAAAAACTGAAGATTGCTGATGAACTAAAGCACCACCGGTACTTGGTCCGGTACTTGACCGGTAGTACCGCTGGCAAGCGTTACTACCGCTTGAATACCGGTACTACCGGTACATTAAATGCTCCAACGGCCATATTTCGTGGAGGGGTATAAATACCCCTCCACCTACCTTGGGACACGCTGCTCAGCTCATTAAAGTCAAAGACCACCATTGGAGTCCATTGGAGCCACCCAAATCTTCAAGATCTCCTCATCCCACCACCCAAAGTCCTTGATCTTTGGGGAATCAAAGGAGGAGGCCCCGATCTACTACTTCACCAAAAGAGATCTTCATTTCCCCCTCATTTCATTGAGGGCCCCTTTACTCTAGTGTTTTCTTGGAAACCCTAGTTCTTATTTTGGTTCTTACAAGCTTGTCTTTGATTGCTTTGACAGCTTGCTTGTATTTGGGAGCCTCCGATTAAGTTGTGGATGTGTGCCCCAAACTTGTAACGGTGTCGGCTTCCACCTTGAAGGTTGCCGATATAGTGGAAGGTGAATCGATCCCGTTGGGGTGAGATTCATCGGAGAACAAGGGAGGCCTCTCGTGGCGTTGGTGGTTTGAAACCACCCCCTCTCCAAACGTAGACGTACTTCCCCTCAAAAGGAAGAAACTACGGGAAACAAATCCTTGTGTCTCCACGTCCACTTTTCGGTTACTTCTATCCTTTACCGCACCTTACTTACTTGTTACTACTTTGTGTTGTGGTAGCCCTTACATAATTGTCATATAGGTAAATTCACCGTAGTTGCATTATCTAGAGAATTTACCTTATTGTCAAACCTTAATTTGAAAAAGAAGAAAATTTGAAGTAGCACCTATTCACCCCCCCTCTAGGTGCCCATACGATCCTTTCACAAATAATGGACCCCAGAGCCAGTACTAATGTTGCACTAATGGGCATCACTGTATCGGAGGCCAAAGCACTTGCCTACAAAGCAAATATGTCTATTGGTCAATATTTAAGCTATGAAGATACGCCAGTGGGTCAGATAGTACGGAAGTATGTCCAAGGGGAGCCTCTAGTCAGTAATGAGGAGCTCGCGCGTCTATCCACACATATGCGAAATATGCACACATGGTACATGGTGCAAACAGAAAAAGCATCAGAAAGATTGGTTTGCGGTGGACGTTAGAAAGAAGCATCACTTCAAACCATACTCGATACATGTTCAAATGACCGAACTGTTTCAGTTATACAACCAGCGCGCCCTCGACAAATCTATCATTGGTTGCTACTGCCTGTAAGTGATTTATTTCTATAATTAAGTTTGTAGCTCAGCTCGTTCATTGCATTTAATATATTATCCTAACTATATATCCTTTTGTATGATATTATATTCTATAGAATGAAGATGCTTAAATGCAAAAGAGCTAGAATATATGACATTGGGTTCATTGAACCATATATCGTTAATGAATATACGTTAAAGAATCACCCCAAGGACGTGGAGGAAGACCTGTGCAGGTTCTTAACTTAGAATAATTTTGTTAACGAAATACTATTTCCTTACAGCTTCAAGTGAGTGTTTCTATCTTGTACACATTTTATTTTTCTTACTCGATGTTAAGTGTAATTGATGAGCTATGCATATATGCTTATGTAAACGTCCGCAAATTCCACTGAATCTTGCTAAACATTCAAGTTGACAAGTCCCTAGTTGAAGTCCACGGCTCATTAAGTTGGGACCAAGAGCAGTGAAGCGACATGAAAGCAATGCTCCATAAGTAATTTCAATCATTATCGCATTATATCAGCCTCTTTCGTTCATTTCCTGATATCAAGTAACTAATAACTCCTTTGTTCATTTTCTTTGCCGAGTACGTGTTGGACACGGTTCAGACAGAAAATACCAGGTCCATTCAAAGAGGAGATAACTTATAAAATGGTGAAGAGTTGACAGCAGCCACCGGGAACTCATTTATGTGGATACTACGTCTACGAGTACATCCGTGAGTTGACCAGTGAGCGGAAAGTTGATTCACATTATATTTATGATTTGCGGGAGAAACTAGAGCCAGACCAGCGCATACGAGCAATTCAAGAGGAGCTGGTGGGATTTCTGATGAAGGAGGTCCTTGATGTACATGGAGAACATTATGCGGATGACGAGAAACTCTATATGCCTTAGTGATCTCCATGTAGTTGATATGATATATATCATCAATGACCATGTAATTTCAAAATATTTCTTCCTTTTGATATGATTGATTATATGTATGCTTGCAAGGGATCGATTAATTGTATAGATGCATCAACGTGTACTGTGTTTGTAGTAGCGTAGAATATGTGTACTGAAATATATGTTTGAAATTATAGTAAAACATAAAACGAAAAAGGAACGAAATGGCAAAAAAAGGAAACACACAATCTCTGCCGCGACAGAGAAACACACGAATTCTCTGCCGCGACAGGAAGGCATATAGTCCCGGGTGGTGTTACGACCCGTGACTAGAGGGTTTTCGCCCCCGCCTCGCTGAAACAACCACGTGGTTGTCTTCTGTCGTGGGTCGTAGCGAGCCGGGACTAGAGAGGGAGGGCTCTAGTCCCGTTTTGGCAGTCCCGGGCCTAAAACCGGGACTAGAGCCCGTTACGGCCCCGGACTATATGCCCTTTTTTCACAAGTGGTAGTTTCCTTGTGAGTAAGTTCCTTGATTAGTCACTTGCTTGTGTCTACATATCTGAATATTCAGCACATGTTTAATGATCAATGTTGATTATTACTGGAAAACTGTTGTCAATTTCTTCTGTATTGTACACATTAATTAGCACCTAATCTTGATCATCGTGGTACTACCATTGTTTGTTTTGCTCTCGACTGATCAGTTTACCATGGAAAGTTACCCAAATAGGACTGGGACACCCACTACAGGAACATAGTCGTTCCAATACCGGGGTACCGGGGTACGAGTACTTCCTCTCTGAAATGGCCTCTGCACAGGCGAGACCCAACCTGTTTCGTGTGTTTGATCTTGTTGCTGCCAAGGAAAAGGAGTCATGGCAAGGCCACCACCCCATGAACAACCTCCCTCACCGCTTCTATGTTCAGATCAAAGTTGCAGACATGTCAACTCTATAGCTCCCCCGTCATGAAGCCGATGGTGGTGAAGATGTTGCAGGTTAAGCGTCAAGTCTGCACTGTGCCGCTGAAGACTTCCACCTTCTGCGAGTACGGCATCCAGCTGGAGATGTACGAGGGAGAGGCATACTTCCTGAAACGGTGGAGGGAGTTCGTCAAGAAGCTCAAGCTATGGGTGGGCGACGCCCTGGCCTTCAAGTGCATCAACAAGTAGAGGGAAATCAAGATCACTCTCTTCAGGGCTTTCAGCAGCATGCAGCAGCTGATCACCTACGACATGCTGGTGTACTGCCAGGTGAGGACAATGTAGATGGGTTCGCTGTACATATTTGCTATTATTTGCACCAGATGTAGTATCTAAACCAGTCATTTTGGGCCAGGATGTATACCCATAACATGAAGCACCGATCAAGTGGCATGGGATGTACCTGATTCAGAACTAACCCCTATATCTATGAACTTGTTTTATTAATTACCTGTTCTGTTCATGTTTACTGTGTGGTAAGCTTAGCATATTTCAAAGCGGTGAGTTTATCTTTTTGTGTGTGTGCAATGAGAGGACAACACAAGACAACCAAGCGTTGATTGAATCTCCTGAAAAAACATGCACCTAAATGGGCTACAAATTCAGTGCAAAGCATGCGACCTAGGTTACCAAACAGGCTGCACAAATGTTGGTCCAAGCTGCTTTATCAGTTGACTAACCACACCTAGGCACTGTCAGGCCGGACCGAAATGCAGAAGCAGGCTATCACTACATGTCTAGAGTGTATTGAAGATCCAACTCGGAGAACTGCTTGTTTGCCGATTTCCGAGGCAATTATACACTTGTATAGAAAATATTTACAAGGTAGCAAATTATTTTTCGGTAGTTTAACTAGCTTTACATTATTATATTAATATATATAATAAAACAAGTCAGAAAATACCAACTAGTAGGGCATGTTTGATTCAAATGATTTACAAAGGAATTTGTCGGATTCTTACCTATAGGATTTTTTTCTATAGTGGCCATTTGATTTAAAGGATTGAATCCTTCAATATTCCTATGGATTCCTTTCCTATACTATAATCCCATAGGATTTCTAACAAGAGGTCAGACCTCTTAGAAAATTTTCTATATGTCTATGACAACTATGACATATACTCAATCTATATTTAAATTTCCTGTGTTTTTCATGTGATGCAATCAAACGACTTCTGTAGCTAATTCCTGCGGTTTTTTGTTCCGGTAGTATTTCACATGTCATGACATACCATTTTTATAGTTTTTCTATTCTTGTGCTTTTAAAATCCTTTGAATCCGTTTCTCAAAAAAATCCTTCGAATCAAACATGCCCTTAATAATTTGGTATTTGGTAATTCAAACGAGGACGACGGAGAATTAGGAAATTTGTGGGTGCAGAAATGCTGAAGTTGAACCAATTAATATTTGTTTTTGCCCTGAACTTAAGAAGAATGAATACAGACACTCTGCCCAACCACCATTGCAGACGATGGAACACCAAGCATGTACAGTATATATATATGTAGTCTCCGCAGAGGAAGATGTGAGCACAGACTAGTACAGGCTGAGCCTTGAGAGAGACATAATGGAGGCGCTGAGCATCCTCTTCTGGGTGGCCCTCGCCGGCCTCCCTCTCCTCTTCATGCTGACCCGCGGTAAGAACGGGGCAACGGAGAAGAAGAAGCTCCCGCTCCCGCCTGGTCCGCCACTCCTGCTCTTCATCGCCAAGTTCTTGGTGCCCGGCCGGAACGTGGGTCACATCGGCCATATCCTCCGCGGCTTGCACGCGCGCTACGGCCCCATCATCTCCATCTCCATGGTGAAAATCACCTTCGTCTTCGTGGCCGACCACGGCCTCGCCCACAGCGTCCTCATCAAGGGCGGCGGCAACTTCGACGACCGCCCGCCGCCGAGCGTGATCATGGAGCTCTTCTTCCCGCAGACCATCGGCACCTCCTCCTACGGGGCCTACTGGCGCCTGGTCCGCCGCAACATGCACTCGCAGGCGCTGCACCCGACCCGCATCCGGCAATTCTCGGAGGCGAGGCAGCGCGCCCGCGACGCCATGTTCGCCTCGCTGCGCGCCGACAGCGAGGGCGGGTCGGCGGCCGTGACGGTGCGGCCCATGCTGACGCGCTGCCTGTTCGCGCTGATCGTGGAGATGGCCCTGGGCGTGCGGCTCGGGCAGGAGGCGCTGGAGGAGATGCGGGAGATGATGCTGGAGATCTTCCTGGCCCTGGCCGGCTTCCCGGTCTTCGCCATCTTCCCGGCGATCACCAGGAGGGTCCTCCGGAAGCGGTGGACGTGGTACTTGGCGCTACGCGAGAAGCAGCAGAGGGTGCTGGTGCCGCTGATCCGCGCACAGCGCGGCGCCGACGACCCGCCCTGCTACGCCGACTCGCTCCTGGAGCTGCGCGTGGCCGAGGAAGGCGGCCGCCCGCTGACGGACGAGGAGATGGCCGCGCTCTGCACGGAGTTCATCATCGGCGCCGTGGACACCTCGGTGAGCCTAATGGAGTGGATCATGGCGGAGCTGGTGAACCACCCGGACGCGCAGGCCAGAGTGTACGAGGAGGTGAGCGCCAAGGCCGACCTGAGCGACCTCAAGGGGATGCCGTTCCTCAAGGCCGTCGTGCTGGAGGGCCTGCGGCTGCACCCTGGGTCCCACATCATCCTGCCTCACGGCGTGAAGAGCGACGCCGAGGTGGGCGGCTACAGGGTGCCCAAGGGCGCCGTCATCAACGTCCTCATCGCCGACCTGGGCCGCGACGAGAAGGTGTGGTCGGAGGCGTCGGAGTTCCGGCCGGAGCGGTTCTTGGAGGGCGGCGACGGCAGCGACCTGGACATCACGGGGACCAGGGAGCTCAAGATGGCGCCCTTCGGTGCCGGCCGCAGGATGTGCCCGGGCCACATGCTCGCCACGCTGCACGCCGAGTACTTCGTGGGCAGCCTCGTCAAGGAGTTCCAGTGGCTGCCGCCGGAACCAGGGCAGGACGGAGTCGACATGACACCGGAGCTAGCGAGCGTCATCGTCCTCAAGAACCGCCTCCGTGCTCGCATCGTCCCAAGGACCACTTAGCTACTTACGTACTCCGTGTCATAGATCCCATCGTCACATGCATGCATGCATGCCTCCGTGCTCGTATCTTTACTTCTTCTTCCTTGTGCGGAGTGTGGACCTCGCTCCCTCCACAGGATAATGTGCTTGGTCACCGAATAAGCCTGTTGGAACCCGGGCTCTAGGTAGCTCTTTGTTTTTTCTCTTTCAAACTTCCAAAATTTGAGTCTAAAGTTTCCAAAATAATTCGGTCAAAATATGGCGATGGATCCAACCGTATGTTCTATCAATATGTAGATTTTCAGATGAAAACAATTCGTATTTTAGACTCAGCAGAAATGAAAAAAAAAATCCACTTTAGTCTAGTGTTTAACACAGTTCACCGAGGACAAAAAACTTGACCAAGGCATATAACTTTTGAAAAAACCTCTAAAAACTTGATCGAACTTTAGTTGGTTTCAATTTTGAAAAAAAGTTATATGCCTTAAGCCTTGGAACAGAGGTAGTATGCCATTTTTGCCGAGCCTAAAATACGAAAAATTTGGAGCTGAAATTTTACACAATAATAGAACATATAGTGGGCTTCATCTAGGTATATTTTTCCAAATTGTTTAAAACTTTGGAATGCAGGTTTTCGAAATTTCAAAAAGGGTTCCATGGAGCCCGGGATCCATGGCGCAGCTCTGGCTTGGTAATTAACATACTTTACATGTTATTGCCACAAGATAATGTGCTTGGTCACATAAAAAAATACTACTGCGAACTTCTTATCATTGCACCCCATGTAACAACACTAAAAGAAATGTGATCTACTACGATCTCGTACCAGATGGTCGTAACCTGTTTGGGAGGGTCAAAGACTTAGGGCATCTCCATCGGAAACACCCAAAGGCGCGACCTAAACGGTTCCGTTTGGGTCGAGCCACCGATACTTTTGGGTCGTGGTCTGACCTTTCCGGCCAGCCATACCCAGCAGCGTGACAAATTGTCCTATTTTGTTTGAACAGCCCAAGAGAGACAGGGTAGTCTAAGAGAGAGAGAAGAGAGAAGAAAGCCCATAGCGTGAATGCCAACTAGGTTAGTCTGCTACAACAATCGGACATGCCAGCATCCGTGTCTGTCCGGGTAGATCCATCCCTGACACAAATTTGATGCCGAATGGGTCCGTGTCTGTCCGGTAGGGTTTCGACACGCATACACAAAATTGACGTGGCATCGGAAATAGACTTTGCCAGGGTCCTGTAGTGCACAATAAGAAAATATGTTTGTGGTTAACACTTTCAAAATTTGTAGCCTTATTTGTGCATTATGTATTGTATTAACTACTTTGTACTGCTATTGTTGATTATTAATAGATCTATGGGACTTCACAGAAAAAAACATGGCAGGGTGCGGAAGGTGGGTTCCTTCTGGACCATGGTCTAGCGCAACATTACTCGATAAAACGCCTGGTCTCTCTTGGTTATGAGAAATTGTTGGGTAATAATTTCATGTAAGGAATATATTAAATATGTTTTTAGAAGGGTCATATAGCATAATATAAGCATAAATAAAACTATAGGTTAATTTTATTGTTAATTACTTTCAACATAATAGAGGGTCTTTGTTTCAGCATTTTCGAGGGCCATGCAACAAAATTTTGGGTACTAATTTACTTGATGCCATCTTAAAAACTGGAGCGGTGTACATGCTTAGGCTAGTCATAGTAAGAGTAACTAAGGTAGTAACATGCAACTACATGCAATGCCAACTAGGCACTTTGATGATGTGGCATGTCATTAAATGATGAAAGAGAGACTTGTAGTAACTAGCTAATAAATATGGCCTTGCATGTTACTAGACATGTAAGTTACTATCCACTATGAAGATGGTAACTTAGGCTAGTGTCATATGCATGCCACTAGTCCAAGTTACTCCCCACTATGACCAGTCTTAACCCCTTAACCGTTGGCAGTTGGACTTTTTTTAACATGCACTATCTACATCACGCATTATTTTATCCAATCCATTGCACATTTCAGTTCCACTAACATAAATAAATGTTAGAATAATTTTACAATATTTACACGCCATATTTTCTAGCAATACCAATGTCCACCCCACAAATGTTTAGTCGTCACATATACAACAATTTCACATCAGTTGAATAGATCATTTTGAATGGGTGATTTCATCATAACTGGTCATTTTGTCATTTTTTACATCCCTGTTAAAATAAAAGTCTCCGTCAAACTCGCTGACAACATTATTATTTTCGGAATCATATGGCGCCCACGCAGCTAGGCCCATTTCATTTGATATGCCATCTAACACAAGGACTATATGTTTGTTAGACGAGCAACATCTAATGTGTATATGGCGCCACATCTATCTTCTATTATATACTAAAAGTAATATAAGGGTGTTTTTCGAGACATCAGGTTGATCCACATCACCTCAATATTTTAACTATTTGATTTAAAATTAGTGGTTGTGATTTAATAAAAGACTATCAATTACGTAGCCATGCATTTCCCTTTGACACGTTTCATACATAAAGAAGATGTGTCCGTCCTTTTCCTTTTAAACAAGATGGACTCTCTAATTCGGATCTAGAAGACGTGTCCTGGACTTACTAATTCGGACCTAGAGTATGACACGGCAAGAATACATGTCCCTATTTATATGGTCCGTGTATAAATTAACTGGATTATAATACGGAGTACGTACCTTTTGTTTCACGTGCATACATACCTGCACAAAAGAGATTTTTGGTGCTACACGCATGCATGGTTGGGCTGAACAATTATACTCTTTCAATAATAAATAGAAAAAACTACATACACCTAATCGTTGTCATCGGTTTTATTTGTTTAGTTTAGACATCTCATCCATTTGGTTAGATCTCGGCACAACGGTTTTCTTTAAAAAGGACTGGAAATTACCACATCAATGTACTCTTCCCCCCCAAGAAATTATCGACATGATCTATCCTACAATATAATCATTATAAGACCAGAAACAAAAGATATAATATAAATTTGTACGAAACATCAAATCACACCAGTTGCTAATATGATGAATCCTCATTTTTTTCATATAATATATATTTCTAAGTATCATAAGCAACATGCCATCACAATTATACCTAAAACATTAGAAATCCTAGAATAATTATACAATTCGGATTATTTTCTTTTGTGTCTTTTCTATGATGTAGTGAAGTCAGCATAAGAGCAAGAAATCATCACAATCACTCAGTAAAATAAAGCATTGGTTTTAAACCATGAATTGTATTTGATACAACAAGCAAAGTTTTTAAAACATAGATAGAAAAATAAATGCTATTATACAAATTTTGCAGTTGTACTTTTCTAGCTTTGACTACCGACACAAACATGTTAATTGATTTGTTGAAAAATAAAACAATATTACTTAGATAGTTTTATTATTTATTTATCTTAATTCAGGTATCGTATTAGTATACAAAATAATGGTCAAAGTTTCTGCATGGAGACAATTCAAGTCTAAAATGGTTCACATTTTCAAACTGCATAAGTAATTGTGGAAGAAATACATATCAAGGTAACAATTTTAACAATTCAAATTTGGTCAAGCTATTAACGATGATGAATTATTTCCCTTTAAGTTCATCAAGAAAACTTATCATTTTAAATTAAGCTTGCCTACTAATCTTACGTCACCATAGTTTTATTATTGATAAAAACACCACTTGTGGGTGTTTTAACAGATGATGCAATAATCATGAGCCCATAAATTTAGCTTGGTTAAAATTGTTACTGTAATCTGTGATATGTACATTATTTCCCACAACATTTCTGTAGTATTAGAATCATATTATTTCGTATCACAAAATTTGATATCCATGAAACTGAAATTAATTTCATGAACACTTTCAACTCAATAAAGATGACACCCTCGCCCGGGCGGTTTCTCTTGTCCCGCGACAACGCATAGTGCTGCACAACTTCGATGGAAGGAATTTTTTCATCCTCATTGCCATCTTGTGAAGCATATGGCACCTTCTTTCTTTCCACAACACCCTGCAAGTTTTAGGAATAGAATCAAAGAACTTATCCATTTCCTTTGTTTCATCCATAAAAAACGTTCAAATGCTCTCAAGTTGTGGCCTCGACAACAATGCATGATAAATACCGGAGAAACCAACTTACAACCAAGAGGTAACTCTAGCGAGAGATACTCTAACGATAATGCTAGACCTACGAGCACTTTTGTTACGGAGGAAATTTACGGGCTGACATGGAATCACTGGGTTGGTTCACATTTTTCTTGCATGCCGTGATTGTAGGATCTCATACTCTAAATCGGATCTGGATGGGTTAAAAGTACATCGCATACTCTAGAACGTGCTGCAAGATGATGCGCCGAGCGCCCCCTAGCCAAGCGTCAGTCATTTGGACGAGGAGTCCCAACTGAGCGGTTCACATTTATGCCTAGTGGGCCTACCCTCGGGACCATGACCTTGTTTAGTACTCTGAGTCCTTGGTAGGTGCGGTGAAGGTCGATACTCCGGTCACTGGTAAGATTAAAAATAAATTAACATTTCCACATAGATCCACAAGAAACTTGGTCCCTGAGTGCACAACAAGAATATATGTTTGTGGTTAACACTTTCAAAATTTGTACTTTTGAAACAGATGGCTAGAATTGTCAGAAGTTGACACCAGTTTTTCAGGACTACAAATCCGCAGGAAAATCAATTTATTTATTAAATTCAAATCTTATTACCTTTTCCAATCTCTCTAAAAAAAGTTTACCTTTTCCAATTAATTTATTAAATTCATATGGTTTTCCAAAACATTAAGATTTTTTAAGGCCATCCAAGGTGTAGTTAAAAACACAATGAAAGGAGTAACACCACTCTACTCATAATTAAGGACCATGACGGGAAGACGTGGTCATGATCTTGTCTCCACGTGGAGCGCGTGCCGACAAGTCATTCAGGCATGCCACTAAAATACAAAGGTGAGGTCCATTATTAGATACCTCCAGGATCTCATAAAGGAGGCGTATGGTCACTATGCTCATGCTGTTTCCGATTGTACTAAACTATCAGTGTATACTTTTCTTCTGAGTGAGTTGTTTCCCTTAATTTAACATAAAGAGCAATGTTGCAAAGCACAATTCATTTATAAATAAACTCATCACATCGGCATGAGTTCACTTCTTTACAAGATCAGGTATAGGAGGAGAAAACATTCATTAATGGTAGAATATATATTTTTAAAATATCTCCACGTTATCTGTTTCAAGCCATACAGTTGCCCACCTCACAAATGTTTAGTCGTCAGATATACAACAATTTCTACCATTTTGAACAGGCGATTCCACGTTTTGAACAGGCGATTCAAGTCATGTTTTGCATCTATCCCACTATTTCACATTATGATTTTCCACGTTCATTGTGACATACACCGTCCATACAGAACCTTTTTATGTTTTCTTGAGAAATTAAATTATGATTTTCAATTTCTCAAAATAAAAGTCTCCATCGAGCTCGCCGGCCATGTTAGGGTTTTTGGACACATATGTATGGCGCCACGGCTACTCCCATTTCCATTTGATGCCATCTGATACAAGGACCATATACTCCCTCTGTCCATAAATAATTGTACGTTTGGGTTTAAAATTTATCCATAAAAAAATGTACTTCTACCCTTTCAATACACTTTAAAGTAGAAATAATTGTGTCACGGAAATCAAGCCCAATAACATTTAGCAAATGATCTCTTTATTTTATATATGCAATTATCTCATTGGAGGTGGAAGAATTAAAGATGAGAGAGAACATGGCTAACATATTTTCAATGCACTTTTTACTCCATTCCATAATTTGTCTTAAAATTTCTAAACGTCCACTTATTTGCGGACGGAGGGAGTATGTTTGGTAGACGAGCAACATTCTCAATATTGATATACTATTTTCTTCGATTCAAATTAATTGGCTCAGATTTATCTAATTTCGGATGTATCTAAAAATAGTTTAGTGTTGGATATATTTAAATCTAGATAAATTTGAATCAATTAATTTGGATGAGAAGTGCTACGTACTAATGTTTGCCTCTAGATTTTTGCCGGGCTGGATCTAGTGGAATCTTTCTGCATGCTGCGGACACACCATGCATCACGAGGCGGTCCTAGATTTTTGGCAGCTGGTGAGTGATGGTCCTTCACGTGGAGACGACGGCCGCTGGTCAGTGGTGGTCCTTCACGGGGTCCTAGCACTAATTGACCCATTGTATTTAGCGCTGGCGCCGAGAGCATTCACAAGCCCAGATTCCTATACTGGATCTGTCCGCAAGCTGCCGACACGCTTGATGGCCTTAGTAGTTTATTACTCCTTCACGTGCATCACGCGCGTCCTACATTCAAGGGCGAAGCGAGCGGATTAGGGTCACCTGTCATCCTCTAATTATCAGCGGTACTAAATGATGATTTATTGAAACTAAAAATTAATGGTGTCAACCTATCTGAATCGTGACACGCGGAGCTCGATGATGTGAATATACAACAATTTCGTCAAATATACAACAATTTCACGTTAACTGAATAGACCATTTTGAACATTCGATTCCACGTGATTTGGTCATGTTTTGCATCCCACTATTTCACATTATGATTTTCCACGTTCATTGTGACATACACTGTCTACATACAGAACCTTTTCATGTTTTCTTGAGAAATTAAATTATGATTTTCAGTTTCTCAAAATAAAAGTCTCCATTGAGCGCCGGCCACGTTAGGGTTTTCGGACACATATATATGGCGCCATAGCTAGGCCCATTTCATTTGATGCCATCTAATACAAGGACCATATATGTTTGGTAGACGAGCAATATTTAAGAGCAATTTCAATAATACAGCCGGCTTGTTAGCTATAAGGTTATCTATAGTTAGCTTATAATCAAGTACTTTTAAAGAGTACTACTTTATAAGTGAATGATCCACTCACATACTCACAAAGTGCGTAGGAGCACGCGCAAGAGCTGGCTATTGCATATGAGCCTACACCTCTTCTCCCACCTCTTCTCTCTCCTCCAACTAAGCAAAATAATATTAGTTTAATTCTTATAGCCAGCTGACTGGAACTTATTGTACTTGCTTTAATAGTATATGTCGCTACATTCTTAATATATAATGATACTGGTATAATACCTGCAGATTTTTGTCGGGCTGGATCTTTGTGGAATCTTTCCGCAAGTTGCGGACACACCATGCATCACGAGGGGGGTCCTAGATTTTTGCCAGCTGGTCAGTGATGGTCCTTCTCCTTCACGTGGAGTGGAGACGACGGCCGCTGGTCAGTGATGGTCCTTCACGGGGTCCTAGCACTAATTGGCCCATTATATTTAGTGCATTCACAAGCCCAGATTCCTATACTAGATCTGCCCGCAAGCTGCCCACACGCTCGATGGCCTACACAGTTTATTAACCCCTTCACGTGCATCACCCGCGTCCTACTAATACTACCTCCGTTCCAGTGAAGGTCCCCTCGTTTTGCGTGATTTTTTAAACCAAGATTTACTTTAAATATACGAAAAATGTTGGTATAAAGTTAGCATTATTAAAAAGTGTGTTTCAATACGAATCCAACAATACTAATTATATATATATATAATCAAATTTTAGTTATTTTATTTACTCCATCAAACTTTGTATTGAAATCCGTGTGTGTCTTATTTTTTGAAACGGAGGAAGTACATTACTACTACATCGATGATGTCATTCTCTAAATGGTGATTTACTAAAGGTTTTGCCAAAAAATTAATGGAGTCAGCTGACCCCAATAGCTATGCAGCAGATTCACCCCTGCTTACATTACATATTTACATGTATCTGAATGGTGACATGCGGAGCTCGGTGATGCTGATGATGATGCATCTCAGCCCGAGCAACATTCTGGTGGGAGGAGACGTAGTCTTTTTATACACATTGACTCTTTTATCAACATATATTTCTCAGATTCCTATACTGGATCTGCCCATATAGAAATATGACCATATTTATTAAGATTACTGTATTTTTCTAATCATACGAAACAAACATCCAAGCTTACAACATTTCCGTTTTTGGATCCATTGTTCTATACAAACATTTAATATCATATTTCTCTGTCTTTTGCTAATTCTGACGTCCTCCAACTGACTACAAGATTCATTTTGGTACAAAACGTCATGGATTAGAGGTAGAATGTGATAGATGGCCATCAAATTCTGTGACGATAGAAACATCATGTGCATCACATCATAAACATATCCGTGACGATCTGGCTGTTCGAAAATGTCATGGTCATCTCTGACGCTCCTGCAAATTCGTCACGACCAACGATATCGGCCCATCCCAGCCCCAATCACCCGTGACATTTTCTCGTCAGGGATGGTGTCATGTGGCAGACGACACCGCGAATAAACATTAGATGCCATCATGATGGTCTTCTATGATGTCATCAAAGTCTTGACATTTTTTCGTCGCTGCTAGATTCAGTTCTGTCGCTTCGTGATGTCATCATGAACGTTGCTCATATGATCCACCCTGTTCCGACGGAATCCTTTGTTATTGGAGATATGCCCAAGAGGCAATAATAAATTGGTTATTATCATATCTTTATGTTTATGATAAATGTTTACATCCCATGCTATAATTGTATTAACCGGAAACATTAATACATGTGTGTTTTGTAAACATAAAAGAGTCCCTAGTAAGCCTCTTGTTAAACTAGCTTGTTGATTAATAGATGATCATGGTTTCCTGATCATGGACATTGGATGTTATTAATAACAAGATCATATCATTAGGAGAATGATGTGATAGACACACACCCAAAGTAAGCATAGCATAAGATCAAATCATTAAGTTTGTTTGCTACAAGCTTTCAAATACATACTAACTTAATCCTTCGACCATGAGATCATAGTAATCACCAACACCAGATGGATGCTTTAATGACATCAAACACCACTTCGTAACTGGGTGGTTATAAAGATGGCATTAGGTTCTGAAAGTATGGATTGAAGCGCATGGATCAAGAGTGAGATTTTTCCATCCCTATGACAGATAGATATACTCCGGGCCCTCTCCGTGGAGTGTCGTCCAATTGTCTTGCAAGCATGTGACTAGGTCACAAGGGATGTCACATCACTGTACGAGTAAAGAGTACTTATCGGTAACGAGGTTGAACTAGGTATAGAGATACCGACGATCGAACCTCGGATAAGTAAAATATCACGCGATAAAGGGAATTGGTTTCGTATGTTAATGGTTCGTTTGATGTCACATCCCAAGATTTTCCAAATCTTGTAATGTGAAAAATAAATGAATAAAATAAAACTTTGTTGATTTTCAGGGTGAGAAGAAACTTTTGATTCCAATTGGAACCCTTCAAAACCTATTTGATCAAACAAATCCTAAAGGGATTTAAAAAGATAAATAAACAATAAAGTTAAAATATTTGGAATTACTATTTTGGATCTTTTAATAAAAAGATTTGGTTTCCAAATGAAAAGGTAGAAAAATAAATAAGAATTATTTTATAAGCCAAATTAAAACTTAGCCAAGCCTTTGAAATAAAATATTTCTATTTTGATAAAAATAGTAAAGGTTTATTTAAATAAAATAATAAGGATTTAATATCCAAGTTTATTAAAAATAAAGGTTTTTACTATTTTTATTAAACATCAAAACTTATTTATTTATTTTAAAACAAGTTTTCCTAATATTCTAATTTTCCAATAAAAACCTACTATTTTGGTTTTGTTAATATTTAGATTTCAAATGAAGATTTTAAATAAATCAAAACCCATTTGATTTAATAACTAAGGACCATTTTATTTAATTATAAATGGACCCTAAAATAAAAATATTATTTTATTTTTGGGACTTGGTTTTGTATTGTTAAAACAGAACCAAACTCAAATGCAAAGTGTGGTGGAAGTTTGATTGTTTTGAATGTTTGAATTGTTTGATTGAAATTCAAAACAGAAAATCAAATGGAAAATAGGAAAAAGTTTCAGTACAAAAAAATACTAAAGGATTCAGCCTAACTCGTCTGACCCAGCAAGCCCAGTACCAGCCCAGCTACTCCCCCACGCGCGAAGCGTTTTCTGTCACCCACAGACAGACCCACTCAGCGACTGACTGGTGGACCCTCTCCCTATCTATCTTTCTCGCTGACAAGCATGACCCACACTGCCCTGTCATCGTCTTCCTCCCCGCGTTGAACTCGCCGGCCGTTTCCTGCCGTTGATACCTCGAATGAATTCGCTTCAATGCCGCGTCTTAATCACGCCGCGACCACGCCCCCTTAAACGCCTCCCTCTCCTCCCCATTTCCCCTCTCTTGCCCAGCTCTCTCGGCCACCAGGCTGCCCCCGATTCCATTTTGCCCGGCCACTGCTCCGACGACATCCCCGACAAATTCCGGCGCCGTCCAGCCTCACCTTGCCTGCCCAAGCACACGAGCTCGCTCCTCACCTCCTGGCGCTTCTCCCTGTGCCTTCCGTTCGCCCGCGCTCGCCCCAGAGCCTCGCCTTCGACCACCTCTGAGCGCCGCCGCGTCTGCTTCTCTCTCCGGCGCCTCCCCCTGGTAAGCCAGACCACCCGAGCTCTCTCTATCATACTCGCGTGAACCCCAGGACTGCACGCGTCTAACTGTGTCCTCGTTTTGCCTCGGAGTGAACCACAACGTCGCCCCCGTCAACGACCAGAACCACCTGACGCCGCCACCCACTCCGACGAGCAATCCCCGTCGCGTCTGAGCACCCCTCGACGAACCGACCATGCCTCGAGCTTCACCACCACCTCGCGAGCACGGTGAGCATCCCCGTTTCCTTCTTTGCTTCCTGTAGCCGCCGCCGCTAGCCGAGCATCGCCGCCGTCTGCCGCCGCGCAGCGCCGCCCGTTGTTGACCAAGCAGTTGTGTCTGTTAGATCTTAATCCTAAGGCTAATATTAGAACTGAACGAAGAGGTATGAGTCAATCCGCGCCGTGCGATCTGTTTAGATCCAATGCCTCACATAGGCCGATCCGTGCGAACCGGTATCGACCAGTAGTTTTGCGCCGCGTGGCAGTGGATCTGTTTAAAACAAATTTTGAATCTGATTTAGATGCAAATTTGTAAACCTTATAACTTTTGATCCACACGTCCAAAATTTGCAAACTTTATATCAATGGAATCAGTGGAACAAGCCCTAGCCAACCATGCAATTTTGTTTAGTAAAAAGCTTCCGGTAAAATGTTTGTTTTTGCAGAAACATTTGTATGCTAGTTTAGGTTATAAAAATTATTCCAAAATGATTTTGAGGATGAAATCTTTGCAAATTGGTTTGTTGTGAACCTACTGACCCTAGGAACCAACCCATGGATTTAAAAATGGATTTTGTGAAGTTTAGGAATAAAAACTTGAATTAGCTCATTTCTAGTCAAATAAAAATATTGATTTTTCTATGGAAATGATTTTTGGGTAAAATCTTTGGAAAATGTTTTGATTCAAACCTACTGACCCTAAACACCAAGTTTTGGGAATTAACAACTTATTTGGTGAACAACATAAAATTTTTGCTTTGCTAAAAACATTTTTCACCACATGAAATAATGATTTGATTTAAAAATGATCTATAGATAAAACCCTTTTGCAAATGGTTTTGCCACTTTGGAAAATGACCACTTTGAACCTTACAATGTTTAGAGCCTAGTAGAAACCACCTTTGCAAATAAAACTATCTTTTGCATGCTTGCATGCATGACTTGGTTTCTATTATGTTATGTGTGATTAATTTGTTTGATTATGGTTGGAATGCTAGTTGAATCTATGTTTGCTTGATTGAATTGTAGGAAGTTAGAAGAGTGTGAGATTAGCAAGATCAAGAAGTGAACCAACATTCCCTACCAAAAAGGCAAGTGACACTATCATCCAAAGTCCTACTATTTTCATTATACTTAGTGGATTTTGAAACATGCATGAAAAAGATTTCTATACTATATGCTATGATAAATACTAATAGGATACCCTTATAAATTCCTTAGTGAAAACAATGTAGTTGTAAAATGCTTAGCCATGCTACATATTTTGAGAAGAGATACATGTTGAGATTTTATGAAGTTGAGAAAAGACTTGTGTTTTTACATAATAAAACAAGTACTCAATGAACCACCTGGGTGGACAAGGATACTCAAGTTTTGGACAAGGTGGCAACAAAAGGAACCATGTTTATATGGCAATCTCTTTTTGGTTGTGCACTAAAATAAAACCACCCAGGGACTTAGAGATTGAACATGTTTCTCCAACAGTGGCTTCCGTGTACAGCCACATGCTAAATGGGCACTGGCTTAGTCAACTACATTGGGAAGACCCATGCATTGGCCTCTTCAGGTTAACTAAATGAGGGAACTTGGAACCCTACATTGGTGCCTGGTAGACAAGCTAGATTGGGAGGACCCTATGGAAAGACTTCATCACATTCTCAATCTGCCGGTACTCCATCTTGGTGAGTACTTATCCAGCGGCCACTGGTGGCAACAAGATGAGAGTGTGTCATGTGGGTAAAGTGTACAACTTCTGCAGAAGATCAAAATTCTAAGTACTTAGCCATGTCCCCGGTTATGGACAATACTGAGCAACTAAATCCTGAAGCTATGGGAAATCTCGACATTCCAATTTCTAAAAGCAAAACTTTAAAGTGACAACAAAGACTTGAAGCACTTGGGGTGTACCAAGGAGCTCAAGAGATTTTTTTACAAAGACTTGAAGCACTTGGGGTGTACCAAGGAGCTCAAGAGATTTTTTTTCAAATACTTGAAGCACTTGGGGTGTACCAAGAAGCTCAAGATATTTTTTTACAAAGACTTGAAGCACTTGGGGTGTACCAAGGAGCTCAAGAGATTTTTTTTACAAAGACTTGAAGAACTTGGGGTGTACCAAGGAGCTCGAGAGATTTCTTTTTACAAAGACTTGAAGCACTTGGGGTGTACCAAGGAGCTCAGAAAGATTTTTGACAAAAGATCAAAACTATTTTGAAAATATAGGATAAATTATTGCTTTCTGCAAATGAGCCTAAAACCCCACTTAGCCAAATATGCATGTAATGATAGGATCCACTTATATTCTACACTATAGTGAAACTTGCCAATACAATTCAAATGTATTGACCCTTGTGGCTGTAACTTGTTATGTTGCAGGTTTGTTTGATATTAGTCAAGTTGATTGATTAGGATTACAAGTCTACAACCAACATGTTTGCCTGTGGCACTTTGAAGATGAAGGACCCCATTCTTATAGATATTCTGCTGCAACGTAATGTAATAGCCAGATGAGCTATGTAAGATGTAATAAAATTCTGTTATTCCTGGTTATGAAGTTATATTATGACCTTTGTTTCTTGATATTACATCTTAACTGTGGATGCTAGCTATTGATCCAGGGACTAGCATTGTAAACACAGGGATCTCTACCTTATTAAAGGTTGGGAACCCTTACAGATGGTATCAGAGCATTGTGTTGCCTGTAGGATTTGTAAACCTAGGATTGGACAAAAACCCTTAGAAAAATAGGAGTTGTATTTGTTCCAAAACTTATTTGCAAACAATCTTGTAAACTCTTTCCTCAACCATTTTGGTTTTGATTCTACATCTCTTCTATTTGAACTTGATGGAAAAACCTACCCCATGGCCAAAGACTTCACCATGAGCTAAGGACTTCATCAACTTTAATGACTTCAACATCTTCAACTCTAATGACTTCAACATCTTCAGCATATTCACCAAGGACTTCAATCTTGGATGTCACTAAGGACAAGTGAGACAAGGAAATCTTGCTCAAGATTTGGAGACTAAGGAAACACAAGTTAGAAGGAGCCCACATGTAGAGGTTCCAATCTTTAATAAGATAGAGCCCCCTGTGTTTACAATGCTAGTCCCTAGATCAATAGCTAGCATCCACAATTAAGATGTAATATGAAGAATCAAAGGTCATAATATAACTTTATAACCAGGAATAACATAATTTTATTACATCTTACATAGCTCATTGGGCTATTACATTACATTGCAGCGGAATAACTATAGTCATGGGTCCTTCATATTCAAAGTGCCACAGGCATATGTTGGTTGTAGACTTTGTAATCCTAATCAATCAATCTTCACTAAAATCAATCAAACCTGCAACATACAAGTTACAGCCACAAAGGGTCAATACATTTGAATTGTATTGGCAAGTGATACTATGGTAGTATAGTGGAGTCTATTATCTATATGCATTTGGCTAAGTGGAGTTGAGGCTTGCATTGCTCAAAATAGTTTTTTCCTTAACATTTGAAAATACTAAGTTTTGTTTGGCAAAAACATTTTTCTCAATCAAAGATTTGAAGATCCTTTACAAGGCATCTCTCAATCAAAGATTGAAGATTTCAAACAACCCTTGTTCAAACCACAAGATTTTAACTTAGAAATTTGAATGATGAGATTCTTGATTGCTTCCATGTCTTGATGCTCAAATTGTCCTTTACCAGGGACATGGCTAAGTACTTAGATTTTACACTCTGCAGAGGTGGTGCACTTTCCCCACAAGACTTGGTTTCCCAAGACAAGACCTTTCAAAAGCTTTCCCTTAGACCAAAATGGACGCGCTCCAACCTATCAAACACTACCACCCACTGTCCATATGGCTAAGTTCTTGCAACCTATATGATCATGGCAGAGCCCATATTGCCAAGTGGTTGCACTTGAAGCTTCTCAACATTTGACATCTCAAATCTCTTTGTTCCTGGGTGGCCATCCACAAGTGAGATACACAAGCCAAGTCCATGGCCTTGTGTAACCACTCAACATAAACCAATCCTTCCATTCCACCCAGGTGATTTATTAACTTAGTTGTTTTATTAAACAAAAACATAAGTCCTCAGACTTAGAGATTTTTCCATAGTGTGAATATATTTTCCACCCATGTTTTCTATTAGCTAGGCTAAGCTTGATAGTAGTAGGAATCTTAACTTAGGAAAATCCTACTAAGGATTCCTATACTAGGTTTTCTTATAGCAAGGTTTATACTTAGCAAAATCCATGCAAGTTTTACTTAGCAAAATCACTAATGCATAGTGAAAGTAATGGGTCAAAAATTATGAAGCATCACTTGCCTTTTTGGTAGGGAATGGTGGTTCACTCCTTGATCTTGCTAGTCTCACACTTCACTACAAGTCAATCAAGCAAACACAAATTCAATTCACATTCCAAACCAAAGTCAAACAAACAATTTTTTTCACACACAAAGTAATGGAATCTAAGTCATGCATAAGCATGCAAAGGTTGGTTCTATTGCAAGGATGGTCTCCACTAGGCTTCTAAACTTTGTAAGTTCCAAATTGGTCATTTACCAAAATGGCAAAGTCATTTGCAAATGGGTTTTATCCATAAACCATTTTCAAATCCCTTCATCATTTTATGTGGTGAAAAACATTTTTCTCAATACCACAACCTTAAATGGTTTCACCAATTAAGTTGTTGTTTCTTAAAACTTGGTGTTTTTGGTCAGTAGGTTTGGTCCAAAACATTTCCTCCAAAGTTTTTACTCAAAACCATTTTCATAACAAAACAATAGTTTTATTTGGCTAGAAATGGACTAAACTAATTAATCCATTCTAAACTTTTCCAAATTCATTTTCCAAACCATGGGTTGGTTCCTAGGGTCAGTAAGGTCACAACAAACCATTTTGCAAAAGTTTTAACCCTAAAATCATTTTTAAACATTTTTTCTAATCTAAACAAGCACACAAATGAATCTGCAAAAACAAGTAAATTAACAGATACTATTTACTAAACCAAGGGCATGGTTGGCTAGGGCTTGTTCCACTGAATCCATTGATATAAAATTTGTAATTTTTGGACGTGTGGTTTGAAAGTTACAAAGGTTTCAAGTTTGCAATTAAATCTGATTCAAAAATCTGTTTTAACTCAAACCAGTGACACGCGTCGGACTCCTATTCGTCGAAAACGTTTCGCGTGGATCGACTGCTCTGGCGTGTTGGATCAAGTCAGATCGTGCGGTACTGAGCGCATACCCCTTCGCGGTTAAGTCATTCTATCCTATCCATCAGATCGGGATCGGACGGCTGTGGGGTGCTCGACCTTAAACGAGCGGCGCTGCTGGCGGCGGAGCGACCAGACGGTGGCGGCGCCGGTGAAATAGGAAGCGAGGGAGGAGGGAAAGGTGCTCACCACGTTCGCAAAGACTTGAGGAAGCTCGACGTGTGGTCGTCGGGGCAAGGGGCGCACAGACGGGTCGGCAATCTCTCGCCGGAGTTGAGAACGGCGTCAGGTGGTCCGGGTTGTGGTCAGAGGCGACGCTACAGATCACGCGGAGGCAACCAGAAGGCAAGGTTAGCTGCGCAAGGTCGAGGCGGTGACGCGTGCAGGAAAGAGAAGGGGAGGGGCGGTCAGATACAGCCTGTGGGCGTCGTCGGAGAAGAGCCAGACGGCGGCGGTGCTGGAGGTTGTCGTTGCCGATGCTCAGGGGCGCGCGCGAGTGAGCTGCGACTGCAGAGAGGTCCGCTGGGGGATGCTGATCACAGATGCGTGCTCGAGAAGGCAGGAGGGGGCGTGTGCTGGCCGGAATCAGCGAGGAGGGTCGTCGGAGACATAGCTGCTCGGGGAGAAATTGGGGCGGCCTGGGGGCGTGTTTGGGGGAGGAGACAGAGGGGAAACAGAGAGAATGTCAGGGCGATTAAATGGGCTTGATCACCGCGAGGAATAAACGTGGCGTTATGACGAATTAAGCCGGAGAAATCAACGACAGAACGAGGAAGAACTGGTCGTTGCGGTGAGGACGATGGCTAGCGAAGTGGGGCCATTGTGTCAGTGGGAAAAGGAGTGAGGGGGAGGTCCACCGTTCAGTGACTTAGCGTGTTGCTTCTGCGGTGAAGAAAAACGGTTCGGGGAATAAGAGGAGGTGGGCTGCGAGTGGGCTTATTGGGCTGTCTCAGTTGGGTCAGGTCCATTTCATATTTTTTTCTGTTTGTTTGATTTATCTTTTTCCATTTCTATTTACTGATTTGAATTTCAAACAAACAATCCAATCAACCAAATCAATTCAAACAAACACCACACTTCACAACTTTTGAACTTGGTTCTGTTCAGTAGCATAATCCAAAATTCCATAATAAAATAATATTTTTATTCATTTTAGGATCCATTCATTAATTAAATAAAATGGACCTTTTGTTTATTTAATCAAAATAGGGTTTGATCTATTTAATAGAATGCTAATTTGAAATCCAAATATTTTCAAAACCAAACCAGTAGGTTTCATTTGGAAATAAAGATATTTGGAAAACATGTTTAAAATAAAATAACATTTTTATTTTAAGCTCCATTAATAATTAAATAAAATGGACCTTAGTTATTAAATCAAATAAGATTTGTTTTATTTAAATGTTTATTTTGAAATCTAAATCAAAGCCAAAACACTTCAGTAGGTTTTATTTGAGAATATAAAATACTTTGGACAACTTATTTAAAATAAATAAATAAGTTTTGATGTTTCATTTAAAATGGTAAAACCTTTTATTTAGATAAAATTGGATATTAAATCCTTATTATTTTATTTAAATAAACCTTTGCTATTTTATTTAAAACGAAAATGTTTTAATTCAAAAGCTTGGCCAAGGTTTAATTTGGCTTTATAAAAATAATCTTTATCTATAAAACTTTTATTTCTTTTGAAATCCAAATCCTTTTATTTAAAAGATCCAAAATAGTATTTCCAAAATATTTTGTTTTCCTTTATTTAAAATGTTTATCTTTTTAAATCCCTTTAGGATTTTATTTAATCCAAATGGGTTTGAAGTTCCAATTGAATTCAAAAAGTTTCTTCTGGCCCTGGAAATCAAACAAAGTTTTATTTTATTCTTTTATTTTTCACATTACAAGATTTGGAAAATCTTGGGATGTGACAGGCTACCACCCTTAAAATAAATCTTGTCCCGAGATTTGGGGAGGCTACGGTTACATGCAGATTCAAAACAACTAGGGTACTACCACCCTTAAAATTTTCAAACAAAAATTACATATTGTCCTTCTTGGGATCCTGGGAAAAATTTCTCTAAGCAAACATTTGCATGGTGTCTTTGGTTTCCATACTTGACTCATGGGCCAAGGTTGAGTTTCTCCATAGGCTTGTTCAACTTGTTCTTCATCTTTTCTGGACAGTTGCTTGCATAATGTCCTGGTTCCTTGCAATTGAAACAGTGGATGTCCTTGAGTTCTTTACGTGGCTCTTGTGGACAAGTTGCTACATAATGGCCTAGTTCCTTGCATTTGAAACACATCACTTGGCTGATATCTTTCTTTTCCTTGGGTAACATTTCCTTTTGTTTGTTTCTTTGATTCTTCTTCTCTTCTGGGTATTCATTGGCATAGTGTCCCATCTCTTTGCAATTGAAACATTGCACTTGAGTAATATCCTCCTTGTTAGGGTTGGGGCATTTCTTCTTCTTTTTGGGTCTCTCCAAAGCTAAGAGTTCTTCTAGTTCATGTTCTTCATAGGTGGGAGATCTTTCTCTCTTCTTGGGGCATTGATCTTCATGTTCTTTGGATGCATGATCTTTGTCTCCATAAATATTGCTAGCTTTGGTTCCTTCTAGATTAATATCTTTGTCATCCTTGTTGTCTTTAGCTCTTTGGGAAAAGTTTTCTCTCATGTTGATCATTTGAGTAACCAATCCTTGCAACAATTGGGATTGAAGTTTCAAAATCCTTTGTATGGCTGGGTCTAGTCCATTGTTGTTGGGTAAAAGCTGAGTTGTCTCTTGGCTCAACTGGTTTTGGGTTGCTATAAGTTCTCTCATGTTGTCCTCTTGGTTGTTGTTGGTGTCATCAACCTTGATGTTGGAGTCCTTTGGGGTAGTCATCTGTTTGGGTTGAAGGGAGATTAGAATAGGCAAGATATTTCTAAGGAAATATTTCTAATCACACACATCACAATTCACACAAACAATGTGCATGCAATCACAAACAACTTTTCACTCAAACAACAAAGTTCAATCACATACTTAGGCAACAAAATATTTTTGTTACACCACATAAGTTGGTGTGTTTTTGACTTATCTAAATATGGTGGTCCATCTATATGGTTCACTTGTAATATTTCTAGCCTTCTTCTTACATGAGATCATGGTTCCCTTGAGAAAAACTCTTGGTTGCAATACTTCAAAGTTGTTGATGACTCCTTCTTATTTTGCATTCCCTCAGTCTCTAAATCTTGAGTAAGATTTCCTTGTCTCACTTGTAGTCCTTAGTGGTATCCAAGTTGGAAGTCCTTGGTGAATATGCTGAAGATGTTGAAGTCATTAGAGTTGAAGAAGTTGGAGTCATTAGAGTTGAAGAAGTTGAAGTAGTCCTTTGCACATGGTGTAGTCTTTGGCCATGGGTAGGTTTTTCCATCAAGTTGAAATAGAAGAGAATGTAGAGTTGAAACCAAATGGTTGAGGAAAGAGTTTACAAGTGTTTTTGTAAATAAGTTTTGGAACAAGTATAACTCCTATTTTTCTAAGGGTTTTTGTCCAATCCTAGGGTTTACAAATCCTACAGGCAACACAATGCTCTGATACCATCTGTAGAGGTTCCAATCTTTAATAAGATAGAGCCCCCTGTGTTTACAATGCTAGTCCCTGGATCAATAGCTAGCATCCACAGTTAAGATGTAATATCAAGAATCAAAGGTCATAATATAACTTTATAACCAGGAATAACATAATTTTATTACATCTTACATAGCTCATTGGGCTATTACATTACATTGCAGCGGAATAACTATAGTCATGGGTCCTTCATCTTCAAAGTGCCACAGTCAGATGTTGGTTGTAGACTTTGTAATCCTAATCAATCAATCTTCACTAAAATCAATCAAACCTGCAACATACAAGTTACAGCCACAAAGGGTCAATACATTTGAATTGTATTGGAAAGTGATACTATGGTAGTATAGTGGAGTCTATTATCTATATGCATTTGGCTAAGTGGAGTTGAGGCTTGCATTGCTCAAAATAGATTTTTCCTTAACATTTGAAAATACTAAGTTTTGTTTGGCAAAAACATTTTTCTCAATCAAAGATTTGAAGATCCTTTACAAGACATCTCTCAATCAAAGATTGAAGATTTCAAACAACCCTTGTTCAAACCACAAGATTTTAACTTAGAAATTTGAATGATGAGATTCTTGATTGCTTCCATGTCTTGATGCTCAAATTGTCCTTTACCAGGGACATGGCTAAGTACTTAGATTTTACACTCTGCAGAGGTGGTGCACTTTCCCCACAAGACTTGGTTTCCCAAGACAAGATCTTTCAGAAGCTTTCCCTTAGACCAAAATGGACGCGCTCCAACCTATCAAACACTACCACCCAATGTCCATATGGCTAAGTTCTTGCAACCTATATGATCATGGCAGAGCCCATATTGCCAAGTGGTTGCACTTGAAGCTTCTCAACATTTGACATCTCAAATCTCTTTGTTCCTGGGTGGCCATCCACAAGTGAGATACACAAGCCAAGTCCATGGCCTTGTGTGGCATCCCGCAAAACCACTACTAGAAAATCGCGTTGAATTTGTGCATTGCATCGTCATCATCATATGTTGTTTGTCTAAAACTATTTTCGCAAAGCCCGCTTTGTTTTCCAAACGCCCCATCTTCATTCAAACGCGCAAACCCCGGGTCCCCCGGATTGTTTTGTTTTGTCCGCTGTCGGATTGCAACAATGCTGTTTGAAAGAAATAAGTTAATTAATTATTTTAGCGGGGGCAGTCGAACGGGCCGTTTCGACCCGAACGACCACCCCCAGGATTTTACAAACGGTCCACCCCAACAATTCCTAAAACTACCAATCTATCTACCCACACCCAGCCTCCACCTCACCCCGGCCAACCCCGTCGCGCCACCTCAGCCCACCCCAAATCCCCCACCAACCACCCTCTGCCACTTGGCCACCCCCCTCTCTCTCTCCTCTCTCTCCCAAACCCAACACACCCACACAGCACACACGCACACACACTGCCACCCCGGGTCCCACCCCTCCCGAGCCAGCCCACCCCTGCCGGTCCACGCACGCCTGCCCACCTCCCCTGGGACCCACCCCCTGCAGGCCCCACCCTCTGGCCCCGCTCTCCTCCCTCCTCTCTCTCTCTTCCCCAACCTCCCCACCTTCCCTGCTCGCACGCGCCCCTCTCTCCCCTGGCGCGTCCCCGCTCCCCACCTCGTCGCTCCCGACGCCACCGTCGCTCCCTCCCCACCGCTCCGTCTCCGGCGTCGCCGCCCCCTGCTTCTCCTCTTCCCCTCGCCGCCGCTCGGCTCGGCGAGCTGCCTCTGCCGCCTCTGCACGCAGCCAGCGCCCGCCCGTCTCCCACCACCCTCCGCCGCTCCCTGCCCGCGGGCGGCCGCTCGCCTCGCTCCGCTGGCCGCCAACCCTCGCTGGAGCTCCCTGCTCCTCCGCCGCCCGCGCCGGCGTGCCCGGCCGCGCCTCCCCCGACCCCGTCCGCCGCCGTACCCCGCGCTCCCTTCCAGGACGCCGCTGCCGCGTCGCCCGCGGCCCGCGACCTCGCCCGCCGCCTCTGCTCCGGCGTCAGCCGCCGCCCGCAGAGCTCGGCCGGTCGCGCCTCCGTCGGACGCCGCCACCCCTCGCCGGCGCCACCGAGGCTCCTCCCAGCACCGCGAGCTCGCCCCCAAGCCGGCTCCCCGGAGCCGCCCGCAACCGCCCCTCGCCTCGCTGGCCCGTCCGCCGTCCGCCTCGTGCCGTCCCCGTCGAGCCCCTGTAGCCGTGCTCGTCCGCCTCCGACCGCGCCTCTGGCCGCCGCCAGGAGCCCGTCTACGGCCCGCGAACCCGTTCCCCGAGCCCTCGCCTTCCCTGTCCGCGTGCAGCAGCCGGCCCGCCTGGACCCATCTGCCCCGCGGGACCCACCCGTCGTCGCCGATGCCTTCTGCCTCCACCCGTGCAGGTTCCTTGTGTAGTACCAAGTTGGAGCCAAGTTGGTGGGTGTGGAAACAACAAGATCGACACCGGCAAACAACCCCGAAACCCCAAGTTCACCCTCGCCAAGATCTTCGTCGGAACCCGGTGGTCTCCTACATGGACCTGAGAACGAACCCGAAGGCCACCGACGGCGAACCCTGAGGCGCTCGACGCGAAGATGCCTGCTTCCAAGATCTCCGGCATGGATCGAAAAGTTCCCCGAAGACCGATCCCGATCTACCGGAGGCCGGACCCTCGACACGCCAAGATCTACCCTGGGACGCCAAGACCCGAACCGGGAGGACGCAAAGATCGCCACGAGTCCGACAAGCACTTCACCCCGAAGCCAAGACCGACCCGACTTGAGGACCCGACAAGATCTGCGCAACGACAAGATCGACACCGACTCCGGGAGAATCAGATGCGCCCCCGGACACCGAGACCCTGGACGACAAGTTCTCCGTCTTGTATCCGCTCCCGCCGTTTCCGTCGAACCCTGGACCGACCCCGAACCCCGGAACCCCAAGTTCGTCGAGACCCCCTAATGTGTGAACCCCTTCCCGCAAACCCTATTTTATAATATAACAAGCTTGTTGCATACTAAATCATTCATCTTGCATGCATATTGTGTGGTTTGGGGGCCTTATGCCGATTCACCTAATAATTAAATATGGGACCCATATGCGGGCAAATCTAGTCCCATATCGGCCTCATTTAAATTTGTGTAGTGAACCCGGTGCTATCTTTTGCCATGCTAACACAACATTTAATTTGCGGGGTAGTTAAATAACTTGAACCACCTAACTAATTGTCGGGACCCCGGTTCCACTTAATACTGCCTAATTGCATTGCACCTTGGCCATGTCATGCATCATACATGGATCATGCCGATCTTCTGCCGTTGTATTAAATATTGCATCCGGTGTTTATTCTAGTGTTTTGCTTCTTCGCGGATAAGGCCGTTGAGTTGATGCGAGTGTCGCCCGTTCTTCGGTTGAACCTTCGGCAATGTTTTCAGGCGAGCATCTCCCCCCTTTCTACCTATCTTACTTTCATAGTCTTTATTCCCTCCTGTTGATCTATTGCTATCTGTGTTGCGATGCTTTAGTTTTCCGTACCTGTGAGATACCGTGCAGCCCTATATAGCCTTGGACACATCCTATTACCTGTTGTTTGGTAGATAGATGGACCCGCGTGTCGTAGTCGCTTGCTCAAGTGTTTTCGTTTGTCGTCAAGTACCACAATTGTTGGAGAATTGCCGCATGTTGATGTTGGAGATGATCATGGCTTTATTTTCGTTCACTTTAATTCCTGTTTAACAACTAAAATTGAATTAAGCAGAGGCATCGGTGGGTGATAGATAATATTTGGTTTCCTACCTCCCACTTGTGTCCCGTAGGACCCCGAGTTCTTGACACCTGTTCCGAGATCGAGCGCGCTAACCACAGTTGGGGAGATATGGGCCCCCCATTGATTATTACCTGATTTCAAAGTATTGTACTGGGGGCCACAAACTAGTTTGAGGTTTTATTTACTATCCTGTACCTATGCCATGCTTTACTGCTTTATTTACGATTGTGTGAGGAGCACGCTGTACTGTTTAGGAAGCGGAGTGTTTTCGCGGTATCGACAGTCCCCGATTGGGGATTTGCTGTCGCTTACTGCCACTGTCGCAAACCCTAAGTCCGTCTCGAAGACCGGCCGACTTCGTTGCGGGTGTCGACTTGGTGGGGTGGCCCCCACGTACTTGCTTTGGGTCTGGGAACGTCGTGACTTAGGCCCCGCCGACATACCGATGGGTGTATGTTAACTGATCTGGCAAAAAGGGTCGAAGTGACTGTGGATACTTTGGTGCACCCCTGCAGGGTTAAATCTTTTCGAGAAGCCGTGTCCGCAGTTATGGACGACTTGGAGCACAGTGCTTGATCATAGACAACTATAACTAAAGTTTACTGTTATAAATTGACTTGTATCTGATATGACTAGTAACCAGCTTCACTACAACGGAATGGCTAAGTAAAAGTACCAACAACTGCTGGGTTTTGGGTTTATCACATGCTATCTGTATCTGATTAGTAATTGTTGCAACTACAACGGAATGGTTAACTAAAAGTGCCCACTACTTATTTTATCAGGACGATTAACGAAACCTGACTAGTAATTGCTGCAACGATAACTGAATAAGTAAAACTGCCAACTGTGTGGGTTCCTCGGTTGACTTCCTCGTTTGGTCTCGAGGGGGAAACACCAGGATGGGTTTGTTTGGTGTTAGCTTCAGGTTGGATCCGGATAGGTCACTCTTATACCTCTCTGATAACCGCCAGTTATATCGAGTCTCTATAGGATGTTTAGTGCATGCTGCCGGTGCCGCTTCAGTCCACCATACCTATGTAGGCGAGGACCGCCGAATTCTAGTCTCGCCGTGTACTGGCCTCAGTACTGACGCTCCTCTTTTTCCTTTGCCCTTTGTCGGCACCCCTTTTGTTTAAGCAGGTTTTGAGATCGACGCCGTTAGCAGGGTTACCCTTCCGGCTTGGCCTGGGCAGGGTTATGGACGCCATTGGTTATTCTTCAGGGCTCTTAGCCCCATTTGCATCTTGTCCGTAGACGGACGCTTCATCGTTTTCGAGGTGATTTGGATCTTGGTACCTTATATCTGTATTCTTGACTCTTTGAGTCGCTGTTATATATATATATCTGTTCTGGGGGTCCCATCGAGGACTGTTGTGTAATGTTATTACTTCGTTTTCCACCCGCACGAAAGTGCCTGGTGGGCACCTTTGAATCGTTTCTATGCGGGTTTGGCGAGTTTCGCTAAAACTTGCATAGGGCCGATTCTGAGGGTGTTACAGAGTGGTATCAGAGCTCAGCAGTTGTGATACCCCACAAGTCCAGCCTGTAGGATAACCTAGCTAACGGCCGAAGTAGAGTGTCAAAACTATTTTTGAAAAATCGGTTGGATAGTTCTGATTAGGTCTGATTTTACTCCTTACCCCTCTGCTGTTCTCCTCTTACCTCTACGTGTTTTGAATCCGCTCTCGTCTCTTTCTTCGAGTCTAGGAATTCTCGTGGTTGGGTTTCCGTCGTACCTTCAGGGTTTCGCTTCCTCCTTTGGTAACGGTGATGCTACGTCCGGTGTTCATGCTGCCCGAGGAATTCATCTTCTGTGGTACCATTCTTTGTTCCTTGTTTGTGCCTTCCGGTGTTTTCCGACGCGACGACATCCTCTACGCCAGATCCGATGCAGAGTCTGCATCACTCCTTTGTTTCCGAACCTCGCTTGTCGAGATCTTCAGTCTGAATCCTGAGAGTTGGTTGCATAATCTGTCTATTCGTGTACATAGTAATGCTTTGAGTGCGGGATGGAGTCGCGACCATACCACTACTCTTATCATTCGCTTATGTACATTGAATGGTGGATCGATGCAATTTTACTCCTTCCATGGAAGTTAGAGGTGGCCTTACCTTTAACTTCGTCCGTTGTTTTCGGAGTGTTCTCTTGAGGAACAGGATCAACGACCTCTTGTTAGTGGTGTCGCGAGGATCTACACGAAGCGAGAAGACGCAGATCGCCGACCTCCCTTCCGGTACCATGAGGCGGATATCGAGGGCGAGATCCCTTGTTAGTGGTGTCAAATTGTGGCATCCCGCAAAACCACTACTAGAAAATCGCGTTGAATTTGTGCATTGCATCGTCATCATCATATGTTGTTTGTCTAAAACTATTTTCGCAAAGCCCGTTTTGTTTTCCAAACGCCCCATCTTCATTCAAACGCGCAAACCCCGGGTCCCCCGGATTGTTTTGTTTTGTCCGCTGTCGGATTGCAACAACGCTGTTTGAAAGAAATAAGTTAATTAATTATTTTAGCGGGGGCAGTCGAACGGGCCGTTTCGACCCGAACGACCACCCCCAGGATTTTACAAACGGTCCACCCCAACAATTCCTAAAACTACCAATCTATCTACCCACACCCAGCCTCCACCTCACCCCGGCCAACCCCGTCGCGCCACCTCAGCCCACCCCAAATCCCCCACCAACCACCCTCTGCCACTTGGCCACCCCCCTCTCTCTCTCCTCTCTCTCCCCAACCCAACACACCCACACAGCACACACGCACACACACTGCCACCCCGGGTCCCACCCCTCCCGAGCCAGCCCACCCCTGCCGGTCCACGCACGCCTGCCCACCTCCCCTGGGACCCACCCCCTGCAGGCCCCACCCTCTGGCCCCGCTCTCCTCCCTCCTCTCTCTCTTCCCCAACCTCCCCACCTTCCCTGCTCGCACGCGCCCCTCTCTCCCCTGGCGCGTCCCCGCTCCCCACCTCCTTGCTCCCGACGCCACCGTCGCTCCCTCCCCACCGCTCCGTCTCCGGCGTCGCCGCCCCCTGCTTTTCCTCTTCCCCTCGCCGCCGCTCGGCTCGGCGAGCTGCCTCTGCCGCCTCTGCACGCAGCCAGCGCCCGCCCGTGTCCCACCACCCTCCGCCGCGCCCTGCCCGCGGGCGGCCGCTCGCCTCGCCGAACCCCTCGCCTCGCTCCGCTGGCCGCCAACCCTCGCCGGAGCTCCCTGCTCCTCCGCCGCCCGCGCCGGCGCGCCCGGCCGCGCCTCCCCCGACCCCGTCCGCCGCCGTACCCCGCGCTCCCTTCCAGGACGCCGCTGCCGCGTCGCCCGCGGCCCGCGACCTCGCCCGCCGCCTCTGCTCCGGCGTCAGCCGCCGCCCGCAGAGCTCGGCCGGTCGCGCCTCCGTCGGACGCCGCCACCCCTCGCCGGCGCCACCGAGGCTCCTCCCAGCACCGCGAGCTCGCCCCCAAGCCGGCTCCCCGGAGCCGCCCGCAACTGCCCCTCGCCTCGCTGGCCCGTCCGCCGTCTGCCTCGTGCCGTCCCCATCGAGCCCCTGTAGCCGTGCTCGTCCGCCTCCGACCGCGCCTCCGGCCGCCGCCAGGAGCCCGTCTACGGCCCGCGAACCCGTTCCCCGAGCCCTCGCCTTCCCTGTCCGCGTGCAGCAGCCGGCCCGCCTGGACCCATCTGCCCCGCGGGACCCACCCGTCGTCGCCGATGCCTTCTGCCTCCACCCGTGCAGGTTCCTTGTGTAGTACCAAGTTGGAGCCAAGTTGGTGGGTGTGGAAACAACAAGATCGACACCGGCAAACAACCCCGAAACCCCAAGTTCACCCTCGCCAAGATCTTCGTTGAAACCCGGTGGTCTCCTACATGGACCTGAGAACGAACCCGAAGGCCACCGACGGCGAACCCTGAGGCCATCGACGCGAAGATGCCTGCTTCCAAGATCTCCGGCATGGATCGAAAAGTTCCGCGAAGACCGATCCCGATGTAGCGGAGACCGGACCCTCGACACGCCAAGATCTACCCTGGGACGCCAAGACCCGAACCGGGAGGACGCAAAGATCGCCACGAGTCCGACAAGCACTTCACCCCGAAGCCAAGACCGACCCGACTTGAGGACCCGACAAGATCTGCGCAACGACAAGATCGACACCGACTCCGGGAGAATACGATGCGCCCCCGGACACCGAGACCCTGGACGACAAGTTCTCCGTCTTGTATCCGCTCCCGCCGTTTCCGTCGAACCCTGGACCGACCCCGAACCCCGGAACCCCAAGTTCGTCGAGACCCCCTAATGTGTGAACCCCTTCCCGCAAACCCTATTTTATAATATAACAAGCTTGTTGCATACTAAATCATTCATCTTGCATGCATATTGTGTGGTTTGGGGGCCTTATGCCGATTCACCTAATAATTAAATATGGGACCCATATGCGGGCAAATCTAGTCCCATATCGGCCTCATTTAAATTTGTGTAGTGAACCCGGTGCTATCTTTTGCCATGCTAACACAACATTTAATTTGCGGGGTAGTTAAATAACTTGAACCACCTAACTAATTGTCGGGACCCCGGTTCCACTTAATACTGCCTAATTGCATTGCACCTTGGCCATGTCATGCATCATACATGCATCATGCCGATCTTCTGCCGTTGTATTAAATATTGCATCCGGTGCTTATTCTAGTGTTTTGCTTCTTCGCGGATAAGGCCGTTGAGTTGATGCGAGTGTCGCCCGTTCTTCGGTTGAACCTTCGGCAATGTTTTCAGGCGAGCATCTCCCCCTTTCTACCTATCTTACTTTCATAGTCTTTATTCCCTCCTGTTGATCTATTGCTATCTGTGTTGCGATGCTTTAGTTTTCCGTACCTGTGAGATACCGTGCAGCCCTATATAGCCTTGGACACATCCTATTACCTGTTGTTTGGTAGATAGATGGACCCGCGTGTCGTAGTCGCTTGCTCAAGTGTTTTCGTTTGTCGTCAAGTACCACAATTGTTGGAGAATTTCCGCATGTTGATGTTGGAGATGATCATGGCTTTATTTTCGTTCACTTTAATTCCTGTTTAACAACTAAAATTGAATTAAGCAGAGGCATCGGTGGGTGATAGATAATATTTGGTTTCCGACCGCCCACTTGTGTCCCGTAGGACCCCGAGTTCTTGACACCTGTTCCGAGATCGAGCGCGCTAACCACAGTTGGGGAGATATGGGCCCCCCATTGATTATTACCTGATTTCAAAGTATTGTACTGGGGGCCACAAACTAGTTTGAGGTTTTATTTACTATCCTGTACCTATGCCATGCTTTACTGCTTTATTTACGATTGTGTGAGGACCACGCTGTACTGTTTAGGAAGCGGAGTGTTTTCGCAGTATCGACAGTCCCCGATTGGGGATTTGCTGTCGCTTATTGCCACTGTCGCAAACCCTAAGTCCGTCTCGAAGACCGGCCGACTTCGTTGCGGGTGTCGACTTGGTGGGGTGGCCCCCACGTACTTGCTTTGGGTCTGGGAACGTCGTGACTTAGGCCCCGCCGACATACCGATGGGTGTATGTTAACTGATCTGGCAAAAAGGGTCGAAGTGACTGTGGATACTTTGGTGCACCCCTGCAGGGTTAAATCTTTTCGAGAAGCCGTGTCCGCAGTTATGGACGACTTGGAGCACAGTGCTTGATCATAGACAACTATAACTAAAGTTTACTGTTATAAATTGACTTGTATCCGATATGACTAGTAACCAGCTTCACTACAACGGAATGGCTAAGTAAAAGTACCAACAACTGCTGGGTTTTGGGTTTATCACATGCTATCTGTATCTGATTAGTAATTGTTGCAACTACAACGGAATGGTTAACTAAAAGTGCCCACTGCTTATTTTATCAGGACGATTAACGAAACCTGACTAGTAATTGCTGCAACGATAACTGAATAAGTAAAACTGCCAACTGTGTGGGTTCCTCGGTTGACTTCCTCGTTTGGTCTCGAGGGGGAAACACCAGGATGGGTTTGTTTGGTGTTAGCTTCAGGTTGGATCCGGATAGGTCACTCTTATCCCTCTCTGATAACCGCCAGTTGTATCGAGTCTCTATAGGATGTTTAGTGCATGCTGCCGCTGCCGCTTCAGTCCACCATACCTATGTAGGCGAGGACCGCCGAATTCTAGTCTCGCCGTGTACTGGCCTCAGTACTGACGCTCCTCTTTTTCCTTTGCCCTTTGTCGGCACCCCTTTTGTTTAAGCAGGTTTTGAGATCGACGCCGTTAGCAGGGTTACCCTTCCGGCTTGGCCTGGGCAGGGTTATGGACGCCATTGGTTATTCTTCAGGGCTCTTAGCCCCATTTGCATCTTGTCCATAGACGGACGCTTCATCGTTTTCGAGGTGATTTGGATCTTGGTACCTTATATCTGTATTCTTGACTCTTTGAGTCGCTGTTATATATATCTGTTCTGGGGGTCCCATCGAGGACTGTTGTGTAATGTTATTACTTCGTTTTCCACCCGCACGAAAGTGCCTGGTGGGCACCTTTGAATCGTTTCTATGCGGGTTTGGCGAGTTTCGCTAAAACTTGCATAGGGCCGATTCTGAGGGTGTTACACCTTGTGTAACCACTCAATATAAACCAATCCTTCCATTCCACCCAGGTGATTTATTAACTTAGTTATTTTATTAAACAAAAACATAAGTCCTCAGACTTAGAGATTTTTCCATAGTGTGAATATATTTTCCACCCATGTTTTCTATTAGCTAGGCTAAGCTTGATAGTAGTAGGAATCTTAACTTAGGAAAATCCTACTAAGGATTCCTATACTTGGTTTTCTTATAGCAAGGTTTATACTTAGCAAAATCCATGCAAGTTTTACTTAGCAAAATCACTAATGCATAGTGAAAGTAATGGGACAAAAATTATGAAGCATCACTTGCCTTTTTGGTAGGGAATGGTGGTTCACTCCTTGATCTTGCTAGTCTCACACTTCACTACAAGTCAATCAAGCAAACACAAATTCAATTCACATTCCAAACCAAAGTCAAACAAACAATTTTTTTCACACACAAAGTAATGGAATCTAAGTCATGCATAAGCATGCAAAGGTTGGTTCTATTGCAAGGATGGTCTCCACTAGGCTTCTAAACTTTGTAAGTTCCAAATTGGTCATTTACCAAAATGGCAAAGTCATTTGCAAATGGGTTTTATCCATAAACCATTTTCAAATCCCTTCATCATTTTATGTGGTGAAAAACAATTTTCTCAATACCACAACCTTAAATGGTTTCACCAATTAAGTTGTTGTTTCTTAAAACTTGGTGTTTTTGGTCAGTAGGTTTGGTCCAAAACATTTCCTCCAAAGTTTTTACTCAAAACCATTTTCATAACAAAACAATAGTTTTATTTGGCTAGAAATGGACTAAACTAATTAATCCATTCTAAACTTTTACAAATTCATTTTCCAAACCATGGGTTGGTTCCTAGGGTCAGTAAGGTCACAAAAAACCATTTTTCAAAAGTTTTAACCCTAAAATCATTTTTAAACAATTTTTCTAATCTAAACAAGCACACAAATGAATCTGCAAAAACAAGTAAATTAACATATACTATTTACTAAACCGAGGGCATGGTTGGCTAGGGCTTGTTCCACTGAATCCATTGATATAAAATTTGTAATTTTTGGATGTGTGGTTTGAAAGTTACAAAGGTTTCAAGTTTGCAATTAAATCTGATTCAAAAATCTGTTTTAACTCAAACCAGTGACACGCGTCGGACTCCTATTCGTCGAAAACGTTTCGCGTGGATCGACTGCTCTGGCGCGTTGGATCAAGTCAGATCGTGCGGTACTGAGCGCATACCCCTTCGCGGTTAAGTCATTCTATCCTATCCATCAGATCGGGATCGGACGGCTGTGGGGTGCTCGACCTTAAACGAGCAGCGCTGCGGCGGCTGCTGGCGGCGGAGCGACCAGACGGTGGCGGCGCCAGTGAAATAGGAAGCGAGGGAGGAGGGAAAGGTGCTCACCACGTTCGCAAAGACTTGAGGAAGCTCGACGTGTGGTCGTCGGGGCAAGGGGCGCACAGACGGGTCGGCAATCTCTCGCCGGAGTTGAGAACGGCGTCAGGTGGTCCGGGTTGTGGTCGGAGGCGACGCTACAGATCACGCGGAGGCAACCAGAAGGCAAGGTTAGCTGCGCAAGGTCGAGGCGGTGACGCGTGCAGGAAAGAGAAGGGGAGGGGCGGTCAGATACAGCCTGTGGGCGTCGTCGGAGAAGAGCCAGACGACGGCGGTGCTGGAGGTTGTCGTTGCCGATGCTCAGGGGCGCGCGCGAGTGAGCTGCGACTGCAGAGAGGTCCGCTGGGGGATGCTGATCATAGCTGCGTGCTCGAGAAGGCAGGAGGGGGCGTGTGCTGGCCGGAATCAGCGAGGAGGGTCGTCGGAGACAGAGCTGCTCGGGGAGAAATTGGGGCGGCCTGGGGGCGTGTTTGGGGGAGGAGACAGAGGGGAAACGGAGAGGATGTCAGGGCGATTAAATGGGCTTGATCACCGCGAGGAATAAACGCGGCGTTATGACGAATTAAGCCGGAGAAATCAACGGCAGAACGAGGAAGAACTGGTCGCTGCGGTGAGGACGATGGCTAGCGAAGTGGGGCCGTTGCGTCAGTGGGAAAAGGAGTGAGGGGGAGGTCCACCGGTCAGTGACTTAGCGTGTTGCTTCTACGGTGAAGAAAAACGGTTCGGGGAATAAGAGGAGGTGGGCTGCGAGTGGGCTTATTGGGCTGTCTCAGTTGGGTCAGGTCCATTTCATATTTTTTTTCTGTCTGTTTGATTTATCTTTTTCCGTTTCTATTTACTGATTTGAATTTCAAACAAACAATCCAATCAACCAAATCAATTCAAACAAACACCACACTTCACAACTTTTGAACTTGGTTCTGTTCAGTAGCATAATCCAAAATTCTATAATAAAATAATATTTTTATTCATTTTAGGATCCATTAATTAATTAAATAAAATGGACCTTTTGTTTATTTAATCGGGTTTAATCTATTTAATAGAATCCTAATTTGAAATCCAAATATTTTCAAAACCAAACCAGTAGGTTTCATTTGGAAATAAAGATATTTGGAAAACATGTTTAAAATAAAATAACATTTTTATTTTAAGCTCCATTAATAATTAAATAAAATGGACCTTAGTTATTAAATCAAATAAGATTTGTTTTATTTAAATGTTTATTTTGAAATCTAAATCAAAGCCAAAACACTTCAGTAGGTTTTATTTGAGAATATAAAATACTTTGGAAAACTTATTTAAAATAAATAAATAAGTTTTGATGTTTCATTTAAAATGGTAAAACCTTTTATTTAGATAAAATTGGATATTAAATCCTTATTATTTTATTTAAATAAACCTTTGCTATTTTATTTAAAACAAAAATGTTTTAATTCCAATGCTTGGCCAAGGTTTAATTTGGCTTTATAAAAATAATCTTTATCTATAAAACTTTTATTTCTTTTGAAATCCAAATCCTTTTATTTAAAAGATCCAAAATAGTATTTCCAAAATATTTTGTTTTCCTTTATTTAAAATGTTTATCTTTTGAAATCCCTTTAGGATTTTATTTAATCCAAATGGGTTTGAAGTTCCAATTGAATTCAAAAAGTTTCTTCTGGCCCTGAAAATCAAACAAAGTTTTATTTTATTCTTTTATTTTTCACATTACAAGATTTGGAAAATCTTGGGATGTGACACCACATCACTTGAAGTTTTGTGACCAAGAGTTTTCCCAAGGAAACCATGAACTCATGCAAGAAGGAATCAACCAAGAAGGATGGAAAGATCACAAGTGAACCATATAGATGGACTACCATATTTTAGTTAAGTCAAACCCACCAACTTATATGGTGTAACAAAAATATTTTGTTGCCTAAAGATATGCTTGAACTTTGTTGTTTGAGTGAAATGTTTGGCTTGTGATTGCTTGCACATTACTTGAGTGAATTTTGATGTGTGTGATTAGAATTATTTCCTTAGAAATATCTTGCCTATTCTAATCTCAATTCAAGCCAAACAGATGACTACTCCAAGAGACTCCAACATCAAGGTTGATGACATCAACAACAACCAAGAGGACAACATGGGAGAACTCATAACAACCCAAAACCAGTTGAACCAAATGACAGCTCAATTCATAGCCAACACCAGTGGGGAAGATCCAACCCTGCAAGGATTTTTGGAAACCCAAGCCCAAATGTTGCATAAGGTGACAGATCAAATGCTCAACATGGAAAGCAACTTTTCCAAAGGAGTCTATGACAATAAAGATGACAAAGATGTTATTCTAGAAGGAACCAAAGCTTGCAACATTTGTGGAGACAAGGATCACACTTCCAAGGAGCATGGAGATCAATGCCCCAACTGTGAAGAGAAACATCCAGTAGGCCAATGTCCCACATCTCAAGCTACTTTTTACTTATGTGAAGGGAATAACCATGTCCCTATCCAATTCCCCATCTATTCCATAGTGGAACAAAGGAAACAAGGTGGAGTGCAACAAATGATTGCAAACTATCAAGATGGATCCAAATCTACCAAGAAGAATGAGGACAAAGGAAAAGCTCCACTTATACCTCCATGCAATACAACCCAATTCAAAGGACCAAAGAAGAGGCATATGAATTATCCAAGGAGCAATAGAAGGTCCAAGAAACAAGTAGACATTCCTACCTATGAGATAACATATGAACAACATGAACTAGATGCACTCCTAGCTTTGGAGAAACCCAAGAAAAAGAAGGACAAAAGCCATGTGCAATGTCATCATTGTAAAGAAATGGGACACTATTCCAGTGAATGTCCAGAGAAACAGAAGTATAAGGAAATTGGCCAAGTATGGTGCAACAACTGCAAAGAGCTAGGCCATTATGCAGCAACCTGTCCACAAGAGTTACGTGAAGAACTCAAGCTTATCGCATGTTACAATTGTGGTAACCAAGGACATTATGCCAGTAACTGTCCAGAAAAGATGAAGCACAAGATAAACAAGCCTATGAAGGATCTCAGCCTTGTCACATGTTTCAAGTGTGGAAACAAAGGACACTATGCAGATGTTTGTCCAGAGAAGTTTCCCCAAGATCCCAAGCAAGCCAATATGTAATTTAGTTGGAAAATTTTTAAGGGTGGTAGTACCCTAGATGCTTTGAGCCAACTTGTAACCCTAGCCTTCCCAAATCTCGGGACGAGATTTATTTTAAGGGTGGTAGCCTGTCACATCCCAAGATTTTCCAAATCTTGTAATGTGAAAAATAAATGAATAAAATAAAACTTTATTGATTTTCAGGGTGAGAAGAAACTTTTGATTCCAATTGGAACCCTTCAAAACCTATTTGATCAAACAAATCCTAAAGGGATTTAAAAAGATAAATAAACAATAAAGTTAAAAATATTTGGAATTACTGTTTTGGATCTTTTAATAAAAAGATTTGGTTTCCAAATGAAAAGGTAGAAAAATAAATAAGAATTATTTTATAAGCCAAATTAAAACTTAGCCAAGCCTTTGAAATAAAATATTTCTATTTTGATAAAAATAGTAAAGGTTATTTAAATAAAATAATAAGGATTTAATATCCAAGTTTATTAAAAATAAAGGTTTTTATTATTTTTATTAAACATCAAAACTTATTTATTTATTTATTTTAAAACAAGTTTTCCTAGTATTCTAATTTTCCAATAAAAACCTACTGTTTTGGTTTTGTTAATATTTAGATTTCAAATGAAGATTTTAAATAAATCAAAACCCATTTGATTTAATAACTAAGGACCATTTTATTTAATTATAAATGGACCCTAAAATAAAAATATTATTTTATTTTTGGGACTTGGTTTTGTATTGTTAAAACAGAACCAAACTCAAATGCAAAGTGTGGTGGAAGTTTGATTGTTTTGAATGTTTGAATTGTTTGATTGAAATTCAAAACAGAAAATCAAATGGAAAATAGGAAAAAGTTTCAGTACAAAAAAAATACTAAAGGATTCAGCCCAACTCGTCTGGCCCAGCAAGCCCAGTACTAGCCCAGCTACTCCCCCACGCGCGAAGCGTTTTCTGTCACCCACAGACAGACCCACTCAGCGACTAACTGGTGGACCCTCTCCCTATCTATCTTTCTCGCTGACAAGCATGCCCTACACTGCCCTGTCATCGTCTTCCTCCCCGCGTTGAACTCACCGGCCGTTTCCTGCCCTTGATACTGCGAATGAATTCGCTTCAATGCCGCGTCTTAATCACGCCGCGACCACGCCACCTTAAACGCCTCCCTCTCCTCCCCATTTCCCCTTTCTCGCCCAGCTCTCTTGGCCACCAGGCTGCCCCCGATTCCATTTTGCTCGGCCACTGCTCCGACGACGTCCCCGACAAATTCCGGTGCCGTCCAGCCTCACCTTGCCTTCCCAAGCACACGAGCTCGCTCCCACCTCCTGGCGCTTCTCCCTGTGCCTTCCGTTCACCCGCGCTCGCTCCAGAGCCTCGCCTTCGACAACCTTTGAGCGCCGCCGCGTCTGCTTCTCTCTCCGGCGACCTCCCCCTGGTAAGCCAAACCTGTTGGAGATATGCCCAAGAGGCAAAAATAAAGTGGTTATTATCATATCTTCATACTTATGATAAATGTTTACATACCATGCTATAATTGTATTAACAGGAAACATTAATACTTGTGTGATTTGTAAACGTAAAAGAGTCCCTAGTAAAGCCTCTTGTTAAACTAGCTTGTTGGTTAATATATGATCATGGTTTCCTGATCATGAACATAGAGATGTTATTAATAACAGGGTCATATCATTGGGAGAATGATGTGATGGACATATTCCTATAGTTAAGCTTAGCATAAAGATCAAGTCATTTAATATAGTTCATTTGCTATAAGCTTTCTGATACATAGTAACCTAATTCCTTCGACCATGAGATCATGCTTATCACCATCACCGAAAGGATGCTTTGATGACATCAAACACCACACCGTAACTGGGTGGCTATAAAGATGGCATTGAGTGTTCGGAAAGTATGGGTTGAGACACATGGATCAAGAGTGGGATTTGTCCATCCATATGACGGATATATATACTCTGGGCCCTCTCGGTGGAATGTCATCCAATTAGCTTGCAAGCATGTGACTGGCTCACAAGGGATCACATACCACGGGAACGAGAAAAGATTACTTATCGGTAACGAGGTTGAACTAGGTATGCAGAGATACCGACGATCAAAACCTCGGATAAGTAAACTATTGTGAGACAAAGGGAAATTGGTATCATATGTAAGTGGTTCATTCGATCGCAAAGTAATCGTAGAAATATGTGGGAGCCATATGAATTTCCAGATTCCTCTATTGGTTATTGTTCGGAGAAGTGTCTCGATCATGTCCGCATAATTCACGAACCGTAGGGAGACACACTTAAGGATTCGATGTTGTTTGAGTAGTTATGGAATGATGAGTAAGAGACCGAATGTTGTTCGGAGTCTCGGATGGAATCCGGGATATCACGAGGAGATCCGGAATGGTCCGGAGAATAAGATTCATATAAGGAAAGTCCTGTTTCGAAGTTGGAGAATGGTTCCGGTGTTTTCATCGGGAATGTTCTAGAAGGTTCCGGAATGTCCGGCACTCCGGAGGGGAAGGGTACATGAATGTGTCATTGCAAGTTGGAATGATTGCATCATGTACTAGGTGTCATCGATGTACAAAATAAAGAGTTTAATCAAATCCTAGTTTGAAAAGTCAAACGCCAATTTGTAAAGTCAATCGGCTATTTTGGAAAGTGGAGAAGAAGTGGGAAACCGAGTTGGGGAGGAGTTCCTCCTCCACCGCCGGCCCACTAGGGATCCGAGTTGGGGAGGGACTCCCTCCCCTTGGCCGGCGCCTACCTCCACCTATATAAGGAGGGGCAGGGCTCCCCTCCTAGACACACAAGTTGCCTCCCTCTAAACCTAAACCCTAGCCATAGCCTAGGGATTTCTCCCAAGCCGCCGAGTTAGAGCTTATAATTTCCCTAGCCGTTGGTTTTGCCCCTTCTAATTGGTGTGTCTAAACCCTAGATCACCAAGGCTCTCTCATAGTCCACCATACTCGCTCCGGCTTAAGGCGAAGCCCTGCGAGATCTCCCCTCTACTTCCGGTACCACGCCGTCGTGCTGCCGGAATCGCGAGGAGAGTGCTACAACCTCCGCTGCCTGCTGGAACAAGGGAGAGGAAGGTCTTTGTCGAGTACCGAACGTGTGACCGACTGCGGGAGCGCTGCCGGAACGAAGCGCCGGAAGGATCGTCTACGCGATCTTGAGATCGGCAAGAGTACGACTACATCCCCCACGAGAATCTGCTCTCGTTAACCGCTTTGGAATCTTCGAGGGTGAGTTCCTCTATCAACTCGTTGCTACAATCTAGTAGATAGATCTTGGCTTGTTTGTTTGCATGCGGTAGAAATTCTTTGTTTTCCATGCTACGAACCCCTACAGTGGTATCAGAGCCGTGTCTATATGTAGATATGTTGCACGAGTAGAACACAATGGTCATTGTGGGCGTTGATGCTTTTGTTGTCGATTGCTTTTTGTGTACTTTGCATCTTGCGGGATGGTGGGATGAAGCGGCCCGGGCTAACCTTACATGACATCGTTCATGAGACTTGCTCCACGCTTGACATGCAACTTGTATTGCATAAGTGGCTTTGCGGGTGCCTGTTTCTCCCAACATAGTTAAGATTCAATTTACAACGGGTGATTGACAATACTAGTATAAATGTTGTGGTTCTTGTTCGTAAGTTAGAGCGACACTTATTGAAAGCCCCAAACCACGTAAAATATGCAAAGAAAATTAGAGGCGTCTAACTTTGTTTTGCAGGGGTGTGCTGTGATGTGATATGGCCATGATTGTGATTATATTTGATGTATGCAATGTTCCTTATTGTAAGTTGGCAACCGGCAGGAGCCATATGGTTGTCTTTACATTCTGATAAGACCCGCGTGTCTATTCAAAGTAGTTGTAATAGTTGAAGCTGGTGGAAGACAACCATGGAGCGACATCATTGACCTTGATGCAATACCGATGATGATGGAGATCATGTTCGTGCTTGAAGATGGAGATCGGAAGCACAAGAAGAAAGGCCATATTATATCACATATTATGAATTGCATGTGATGTTAATCCTTTTATGCATCTTGTATTGCTTAGTTCACGACGGTAGCATTATAAGATGATCCCCCAAGCACACAATTTCAAGTTTTAAAGTGTTCATCCTTAGTAAGCACCGTTGCTAAAGCTCGTTGTTTCGAAGCACCACGTGATGATCGGGTGTGTTAGATTCTGCGAGTGTATACAACGTGAGCAAACCAGATTTGCTCATGCAGAAGCTAAGGTTTGATCTTGACGAGCCTAGCATGTACAAACATGGTCTCGGAACACGGATCACCGAAAGGTAAAGCATGAGTCATATAGTAGATATGATGAACATGTTAATTGTTCGCCATTGAAGCTACATCAACTCTCATGATGATCGGTTTTGATGTGGTGGATTTGGTTTGTGTGATCACTAAAACAATGTGAGGGATATTGTTTTGAGTGGAAGTTCAACGGCAATATGATTAAAAGTTGAACACTATTTATCATAAATTAAATCAAAGTGAATTTGCATAGTTGTTGTAGTCATTGGAATCCGTTTACCACCTTGCGCTTAGTTATAATTGAGATAATAGAACTATAGAATTCTGGTTAGTTACTTTACGAACTGGTATCGTATTGTTTTGAAGTGTTAATCTAAAGTTTAAAAGTCCTATTGCAAACTTTCAGTAAGTTCTGGTTACTCCATGAATTTTAATAATTGGTATTAAAACAAGAGTGGCAATTCCAAGAGTTAGTGTATGAGTATCATGTTTGTCTCCATGATTCTTGATATTCAAAAGGATTGTCTTAATATCAAGGTTATCTAGGATCTGAAAGAGTTGTTTCAGAAACCATGATGTGTGGAAGATATTGTGATATCTGAAAAGAAGTTTTGGTTGCAACATGATAGAGTATAATATGGCAAAAGTCATGTTCTCATATTTGATGAGAATTTGCAAAAGGTTGGAGACAATAGTTGTCTTAATTCTCCAAAAGGTTTTGGAGAGCAACATTATACTCGCGATTCACCGCAATAAGCTAAAGTAGCTTGATCATGAATAATTCCATGATAAGGGTGAATATTTTATGTAGGTAAAATATTTACTACACCAAGAGATTACTAAAGAGTGGAATTTGAAAGCACATCAAACATTTGATGATGGTGATCTACTTCAAAGTGAAAGTCCAAAGACATTGGTATTTAATTATACACGCTTTGGACTATGTGTCATATGTATGACTCCACTATTGATGTTGATAGATTCTTTCAAAAGATAATACTGAAAGAGAATCTCATAAATATATGGCAGAAAAGAAAAGACTAGAATTGTTCAGTTTAAGTATATAGATGATATACATGTTATGGCTATATTCTTTGCTTATTAAACAATGTGGTTCTTAAGTATTTGATACTGAATTTGTTGGTGTGAATCGTCATACGAAACAACACAATTCATGAACTACAATGGACTAAATAACTAGCAAAAGAATATGTGATGATGTTCATCGAGAACAAATAAAGGGTTATTGTGTTTCTCGTTAAACATCAAATCTTGCCTTCAAGATTTGTTTTATCAGGTATTATGAGAACAAAAGGGTTGTTGAAATAATTGCCGTAATCCATAAAAGATGGATGATTCACAAATCTCGTTGGAGAAATCACATCCATAAAACTAGTGCTAAAAATGTCGAAAGACAAATTGATTGAAAAATCACTTAGGAAGTGACATCGCCGTTTAAATTATATTGGAAAGAAAACATGAAGAAACTCCATGTGGATGGAATTTTGGAGTCTTTTGATTTTTGATCACATGACGCTTGTGAAACTTTCCTAGAGATAATTAAAACTTCATTCATAGGCCAAAAGGGAACGAATGACTAGCTTATTGGAACTTGTACATATTGTTGTACGAAGTCCATTATGTGTAGTCAAGAGCGATGGATTTCAACTTCATATGCTTTCTCCGAAAATTTGAGTGAATATATGAATATTTACTTAATAAGGATGAAGTATGAAACATTTGAAAAGTTCAATGACTTTCAAGATGAAGTGCAAAATCATTGTAACAAGAATATAAATAGTTTATGATAAGATCATAAAGGAAGATATTTGAGTTACAAGTTTAGCATAATACCAAAGATTTAAGGAATCGTTCCGTGGATTTACATTTCCCGAAACACCATAAGAGTATGGAGCGTTCGAGATATGTAATTAAACCTTGTTTGACATGGTAAGATCAAAGGTGTAATTCATAAAACTGCCATTATATTTTAAAGATTAAAAGCTTTAGAGATTAACGTTTTTCCACTTAAAAGAGCTTCATCATAATCCGTTGAAATGACACCATATAAAGTTCTGGTTTGGGATAAAACCCAAGTAGTCCTTTCTTAAACATTGGTATGCTATGCATAAGAAAGATGTTTGCAACCAAAGTCGGATGAACCTGTCTTTGTATAACTGTTAAGTATTCCTCCATAAACACCGGAGACAAAAGTGTTTGTCGCTTAGAACGTCAATTTTCTTTGAGAAGGAATTTTTCATGAAAAGTTAAAGTGGGAGGACAATAGAACTTTGATAAGGTTAAAAGAACCTTAGCTATATGTGCAAAGTTGCGCAGCGTCGAAAAGTGTTCCGGAGGCAGCAACAATGCTCATGGCTCACGTGCCTCAAAGGTTGTGGTTACGAAGGTCAAAGTTTCTATTGAACCAAGTAGGTCGAGTAAACAATCAAATACCAAGATTTGAGGGTTGAATCATTATTTGAGAATAATGAACGTACTACATGCAAAGAAGCAATGATGGGCCCTGACTCCGTAAAATGGCTTGAAGCCATAGAATCCGTGATAGTTCCATATACGAGAGATCAAGCTTTGAACTTGAAAGACCCTCTCGAAAGGTACAATACCTTACAGTCGTATTTGGATATATAAAGAAATAGACATAGATGTTTCACATCTATGAAATAGTCGACGTGTTGGGAAAGAATTCACAACAATGTTCAAAGGTTGACTATGACAAGATTTGATCTTTCATAGCGATATTTAGTCTAGACGGATTAATGTAGCAACCACTACATATAATTTTGTTATGTGGTAATTGAATAAACAAAACAAGTTCTTATAATAGAATTGTTACCTAGGACATGTGCATAACGCGGTCCATAGGGTTTTGTTAATTCAAAGGATGCTAAAAGCATATGCAAACTTCAATGGTTAAAGTAAGCATTGCGGAGTTGGAATCTTCACTGTGATGAAACTGTTAAAAGAGTTTAATTTCATCGGAGACGATGAAGATGCTTGCACTTGCAAGAAATTAAGTGGGAGCGCTAAGACATATTTCTAATACATTATGTAGAAGACATATTGTTGATTGGAAGTGATGTATCTTTTTATTAACACAGGATACGAATTTCATCTCGATGAAAGACTTAGGCAAACCCCAAATATTTGGCATCAATAGACGCCAATATGGTTGTGCCAAGAGTACATAGATGAGATATTGAATGAGTTCAATATAGAAACTACAAGAAAGGTTCTTGTTGCACTGAAAGGATTGAATGAGTTCAATATTGATGATATATTCAAGTGTATTGACACTTGGTAAGTGAAACAAAGATTCAAGTATAGATTGATACTTGATTTATAAAATCACAAAGAGTATTTATATCAATCATACTATGATATGTACAAATCCAGATATGTCCTATGCTCTAAATGTTATGAGCATATACCAGAATGATTCATAAAATGATCATTGGACAATAGTAAGGATATTCTTATGATATTTTGGAAGAACTAAGAGTATACTATTTGTAGAAGTGACAAATAGATGGTTAGTTCATTGTAAAAGTACAACATTGATACTAGTTTTGTCACAAAGTACAAATTAAGTTTATCTCAATCTAAACTAACGGTGGCACAATATGATGGAAAGTAAGTTCCATAATGAATTTGGATGAATTCCAAAGTTAAGACATTGTGACAGATACTACAACAAAAGGCTCACCAGGGTCATCTCGTCTGATATTATACCGCAACACATTGCATATCGAGCATTTATCTAAATTCTCATACTCCTTACCGCGGTAGAGGATGCAGTCATTAATGCATGCATGTATCTTTTGCACATCTAATCCCTGAGGACAGAGAGTCTTCTTTGCTTCGTAGGTACTCTCGGGAAGTTTGTTATGTTTTGGAAACTTCGGCTTCATTATTTTCAGCATCTTTTCAAATGAGGAGTCAGTTAGACCACACTCTGCCTTCCATCGCAACAATTCCAGTGTGGTACCGAGCTTTGTGCTGCCATCTTCACAATTTGAGTACAACAATTTCTTGTGATCTTCTAACATGCCCTCTAACTTCAACTTCTCATTTTCTGTTTCATAGTCTCGCTTTGCATCAGAAATGACCCTACCAAGTTCATCACCCGGCTCATCTGATGCCCGCTCTTCACCTCCTTCCTCTCCATTGTCTTCCATTGCAGTATCACTGTATTCAGGAACATATGATGATAGTTGTTATCATCATCTTCTTCTTCACCATCTTCCATCATAACCCCTCTTTCCCCGTGCTTGGTCCAGCAATTATAGTTGGGCATGAAACCTTTCATAATCAGGTGGCCGCGAATGATTTTCGAGGAAGAGTACTCCTTGTTGTTCCGACATTGAACACATGGACAATGTATAAAACCATTCTTTTTGTTTGCCGTAGCCACATCGATAAATTTATCCACGCCTTTCATATACCCGGCTACGCGCCGGTCACCGTACATCCATTCCCGACCGTTCATCTCCATCATATAAGTAAGTTTATAAAAAAACAGGACATCATAAATAGTGAAATGACCAATTCACATCGACACATGCATTGTATCAATGACAGAGAAAAGATAAGATTGCTAACCTCGATCGAGGGAAATAAAGACGAGAAAGCTCAAGTGCGTCACGGACACCTTCTATATTTTTGTTCTATGAGAAATTGAACGGGATTATTCACTCAAACATTTCATCAAAAACCTTGAATGCATGCATTGGGGAGAAAAAACTAGCACACCCTCACACCTTCCACCAAGAGAAAAAACAGAGTGGAGGCAGAGGGGGCTGGGGCGTTGCATTTATAGAGGGCGGGAGCATACGTCCCAGTTGGAGCCACCAACCGGGACTAAAGGTGTGTGCCACGCCACGTGGCAGTCGCCAAACCTTTAGTCCCGGTTTGTGGCTCCAACCGGGACGTATGCCCCCTTACCAACCGGGACGCATGCCTCCGGGCCCCGTGCCCGCTCGAACCGGGACGCGTGCCAGCATTAGTCCCGGTTGGTGGCGCAACCGGGACTAATGCTCTGAGGGGGCGCGAACGGATGGCCTGTTTTCTACTACTGATGTGTGTTTAATAAACAAAAGGAAGTTCCTATTTATGCCTCTCTTATAAAGTAGCTCGTTGATTAACAAGATGATCAAAGGTTTCCTGATCATGGACATTGGATGTTGTTAATAACAAGGTCACAACATTGTTGGAATGATGTGATGAACATTCATCCGAAGTATATCATTACGATCAAGGTCATTGTGTTTATATTTCTATAATATCATACAAAGTAATCTTAGTCCTTAGACCATGAGAGCATGTCAATCACTAACACCGGAAGAGTATCTTGAAAACATCAAATGTCATACCATAACAGGGTGATTATAAATATGGGTTCAGTGCTACGAAGGTGTTATGTTGAGGCTCATGGATCAAGAGTGGAATTTGTCCATCCTAATGACGGAGAGATATACTCTGGGCCCTCTCGGTGATATCACATTGGTTAGCTTGCAAGCAAGTGATTTGATCACTAGAATGTTATATCACGGGAATGAGAAAAGAGTACATGTCGGTAACGAGATCAAACTTGGTAACGGGATACCGATGGTCGAACCTTAGACATGTAATATATCGTGAGACAAAGGGATTGAGTTACATGCGTATAAGGTTCACACGATCACAGAAGTCATCGTTGAATATGTGGGAGTCAGTACGGATCTCCAGGTCCCGCTGCTGATTATTGATCGGAGAGGGGTCTCGATCATGTCTACATTATTCCTGAACCGTAGGGTGACACACTTAATGGATACCGACACCATTCAGAGCAAATAATATGCCAGAGAAAGAAAAATGAAAGCGCAGGAATTTATTTCACTTGACACCAAAACTGTTTTAGTTGAAATTGCTGAAACTGGTTCTGCATGTGAAATTGAAATGTTGTAAGGGGTTTTATGTTAATGTTTGTTAATTAAAGTAATTAACAAAATTCTGAATAAATAAATAAAAGAGTTTTTTTTAAATGAGAGCTTGCATTAAATTTGGTGGAAATTTAGTGCATGTGAGTGGATTTTTGAGTGGTGGCTTTTTAATGGGAGTGGATGCTTTTCATTTTGAGTGGGAGCTCCACCCACATGAATGTGGAAGAGGTGGGGGCAGCCACCATGGCTGGCTCCATGCCCCTTGGGGTGCCCCCCTCTCCTCCTCTCGAAGCACACCTCCTCGCGAAGGATCTCTCTCCCCCCTTTAGAATTCCCCCATGGTCTCGGAACATCGAGATACATGTTCTCGGTGGCTTTTTATGGAAGGATTTATTGCTTCCGCTGCTTCGCTGGAGCGAGGGCGCAGAGGTTGTCGGGGTACCCGGACGTGTGTGCGATCACGGATGCACCACTGCTTTGCGGTGCTGGACGTGATGGTGCTGGACCGCCTGGACCAGATGGACTTCATCACGATCTTGACATCAGAAAGCGTTCGACTACATCATCCATGAGTAAAACCTCGTTAACGCTATACGGTCTTCGAGGGTATGTATTCTATGGATGTATATCCACCCGTTGCTTGTATCTAGTAGATAGATCTTGGTACATAGTTGTTCCCATCGTAGGAAATTTTTTATTTTCTATGCTCCAAACCCTACACTTCATTCCTTGAGTCGTCAACAGAATACGCGGATCCTGCTGCTTCCCAGGTGCTCCTTTGGGCAAGATAGTTAAACACCGGATAATGTATATTCCCTGGGTTTTGAGAAGGTGTTGATGATTCAAACACTCTCTCCTCAAGATCTTCTTCTTCATCCTGATTATCTATGAACATGGCATTTCTACTACTGTTACTAGGGTTAATTCTTGCACTCATCCAGCTAGATTGTCCAACATTTCTGTCAGAACGATCTATGTACATCTGGTGCCCCTGGGATCCTTCAGATGATCCCATTATCCAACCATCAGAATTCTCAATAGGAAGTTCTGAATCAGAACCGTCCTCTGAACCCTGTGGTACTGCATACCTCATATCTAAAGTAGGATCATATATAGGTGCAGGCTTTGGTGAATAAGGATATGGTGTAAAAGATTCAGGATCTATAGGCATATCCTTAAAGATAGGTTTTGCACTACTACTTGCTTCCTTCTCCAACTGGAAAGATAACTGCTTCCTCCTTTCTGGATCAGTTAGATCCTCTAACATGTCATTTTTATCTTTGACAATCACTTGATGTGTCTTATAAAAAGTCGCAACAAGTGTTCGGTATCTATCCATAAACTTGGAAGCTAACTTAGGATGCTTATTAACTAAAGTAAGATGATCCGGTACAGGCTCCGAGTCTATATAATCATGATGTATCACAGAAAATGTGCTACCTTCTAACTCCTTGGCTTTATGCTCCCGGATATTAGCTATCGCCTCCACAACAGCAACACGATATGCTGCTAAGTGACTCCTACCTTCACCTATAGGTAGATCGTGATATAATCCAAGCTCCTCTGGGAGTTGGATACTCACACGATACTTGGATAACATCCGGCCATCATAATAGGTTATGGTGTTCACTGGAATTCTAGTTGGACAACTAAAAATCTTTAAAAGTTGATGAAGTTGGTCCGTGAATGATCCTTGATAATCATCAAGAGTCTCCTCTTTCCTTACCAAAGTCTGTTTTGGAAAGTTTGGTGCCATAGTTCTGTATAAAAAAATATTTTTATTAGTAACCAATAATATATTGCATCATAACAAAGAATTATCGCACTAAAACATATAATGGAATATTCTCATTAGAATACCCATTATATTTCTTTTAGAGAATTCTTAATCGTTGCTACACACTCCTATAGGTAATACCCTTTACTAGGTTTCCAACCTAAGGTCAAAGAAATTGCTCTGATACCAACTGCGGAGACCCAGCATACCACTACATGTGTAGTACACTATAGTCGTTGACATGACATCCACAGAACACCGTTATGTAAATATCACATCCCTCAGAGTGGTACAACAGAAACATCGCGGGTCCATATTACAAACATACACATATTATTATTATTACAATACCAGAAGTTCAGGACTTCGAAAAAATTCGACTTACAAACCAAAATATTAAGTGTTTCAGCGGAATTTAAAAGTAGCAACTCCAACGAAGAGTTGAGCTCAGCAGCTTATTCTATATGGTTCATGATGCTCGGCTCCGTCGGTGACTACTAACTAGGGCACTTAGTTTGACTCATTGCCATATACACCATAGCGGATTTCGTAATCCACTCCTTCAACACCTCTTGAAAGGTCAGGCTCCTCTTAGAACACGTCTTCTTGGCATTCGGCTGCATACATTGGCGTATCTTCGGGATCCTTAGAATCTAAGCAAGGGATCAAAGGAAAGCGTGAGTAACATCGTTACCCAGCAAGTTCATTATATGCAAGGTGGGAAGTTTGATGCTCTATCTACCACCTCAGACTATAAGTCCTTGGTATTATGCAGTTTTTGTAAATCTTTCTTCAAAGATTGATTTTAATATGAAAATCTATGACCATCATGTTGGAATTATGCCCTAGAGGCAATAATAAAGATGTTATTATTATAATTCTTGTTCATGATAAAGTTTATATTCCATGCTAGAATTGTATTAAGCGGAAACTTTAATACTTGTGTGGTTTGTGAACAACACCGTGTCCCTAGTACGCCTCTATGGACTAGCCCATTGATCAATGATGGTTAAGGTTTCCTAACCATAGACATGAGTTGTCAATTGATAATGAGATCATATCATTGGAGAATGATATGATGGACAGACCCAAACTAAGCAAAGCAATTAGATCATATCATCGTGTTCATCTTTGCGAAGCTTTTCTTATGTCAAATATTGTATTCCTTAGACCATGAGATAATACAACTCCCTGGTATCGGAAGAAAGCTTTGAGGTCATCAAACGTCATCCTATGAGAGGGTGATCATAAAGGTGTCTCTCAGGTGATCGGAAAGTATCTGTTGGGTTGTATGTATCGAGATGGAATTTGTCCCTCCCAAGTCGGAGAGATATACTTCGGGCCCACTCGGTAATCGATATCAACACCGCTTGCAAGCATGTGGTTAAGGAGTTAATCACAAAGTGATATCGGATTACGGAACGAGTAAAGTACTTGCTGTGAACGAGATTGAACTAGGTATGACGGTACCGACGATCAAATCTCGGGCAAGTAAAATATCGCGAGATGAAGGGAATATATATATGGGATTGTTTGAATCCTGGCATCGTGGTTCATCCGATATGATCATCGATGAATGTGTGGGAGTCAGTATGGGTGCCCAAACCCCGCTGTTGATTATTGATAGAAGATCATGTCTGCATATTCTCGAACCCGCAGGGTCACACACTTAACGTGTCTCGACGCTAGGATAGATTGGATAATTGGTTTATGAATTTTTGTTCGGAGTCTCGGATGGGATCCGGGACATCACGGGAGGTTCCGGAATGGTCCGAAGAATTAGATTCATATAAGGCAGTGCAGTTTTTGGAGTTCGGAATTGTTCCGGGTTAATCGGTATTGTACCGGAAGCTTCTAGAACCTTCCGGAAGGGGACCAACGTGGCCCCACCTTCCGGGAGGGGGCATGGGCCTATGAGGGAGTGTCCTGGCTGCTTTGGGCCAGGGGCACAAGGCCCCATAGGGCCCAGCCGATTCTAGAGAGATTTAACTCGTTTAAATCTCGGGATAGAATTTCTAGAAGAGGGAGAGTTTAAATTGTTTAAACTAGAGATAAGATTTCTAGAAGGGAGAGTTTAAATCGTTTAAACTAGAGATAGGCTTGGAGGAGGGGCTAGGGCTGTCCGCCCCCCCTCTATAAATAGTGGGCTGGTGCGCCCCCTCCCCACACCTCTCCTCCAAACCCTAGCCGCCTTGCTAGCTTTCCTCTCTCCCTCCCGACTGTTTGTAGGCGAAGCCCTGCTGCAGAAATTCTCTACCATATACACCACGCCGTCGTGTTGTAGATCCAATCTATCTCTCCACCATACTTGCTGGTCCGAGGAAGGAGGAGACGTCGAAGTGCTGCACGTGTGCATCTCACGGAGGCACCGCCACTTGTGGTGCTAGATCGGATCGGATCGCGAGGAGGAGAAGCGAGTACGACTACATTACCCACGTTCCGACGAACGTTCCGCTGTGCGAATCTTCAAGGGTATGAAGATCTAATCCAATCTCTCTCGTTGTTTGCATCTCCTAGATTAGATCTTGGCTTTCCCTCTGTTCGCTCCGTAGAAAATTTTGATTTACTATGCCGCGAAACCCTTCAGTGGTATCAGAGCTAGATCTATGCGTAGGTGTGTTTCACGAGTAGAACGCAACATGGTTGTTGCGGGCGTTGATGTTTTCTGTTGCAAGCCTCTTGTTTGTGTTCTTCTTATGACGCAGGATAGTGAGATTGAAGCGGTCCAGGCCAACCTTACGCGACGTCGTTCGCGAGACCGGCTCCGCACTTGACGTGTGGCTTGTTCCACACATGCGGCTGGTGAATGTCAGTTTCTCTCACTATAGTTGTCATGGGATTAACACCGGAGTTTGGCAACCATAATATCACCGTTGTGGCTTACCGTAGGTAAGAATCGTTCTTAGCATCTACTCCCATAAGCCACGTAAAACATGCAACAACAAAGTAGAGGCGTCTAACTTGTTTTTGCAGGGAGTGTTTTCTGTGATATGGTATGGCCCAAGATGTGATGTGTATATTGTATGCGATAATCATGTTTTGTAATGTTTCACGACTTGCATGTCGATGAGTACACAACCGGAAGGAGCCATATGGTTGTCTTTATAATTGTGTATGACCTGCGAGTCAACTTCTTATACGCCATGTAATAGCTTTACTTTATCGCTAAACAGTTAGCAATAGTTGTAGTTGCTATTCGTGGTGGAGGCAATCATGGTGGAGTGATGGATATCATGCCGGAATGCACAAGATGGAGATCATTGCGCGAAGACTGGCTATACCATGTCACATAAAGTTATATGCATGTGATGTTTATCCTTTTATGTATCTTATTATGCTTAGATCGCGACGGTAGCATTATAAGATGATTCCTCACTTAAAGATCAAGATAAAAACTATGTTCTCCCCAAGTATGCACCGTTGCGAAAGTTTGTCGTGTACAAGCATCACGTGATGATCGGGTGCTATAAACTCTACGCTCACATACAACGGGTGCAAGCCAGTTTTGCACACGCGGAAATACTTGGGTCTAGCTTGACGAGCCTAGCATGTACAGACATGGCCTCGGAACACAAGAACCGAAAGGTTAAGCATGAGTCATATGAATGATATGATCGACACTTGGTTGTCCACCATTGAAACCACATCTCTTCTCGTGATGACCGGATTAGGTGTGGTGAATTTGGATCGTGTTCACTAAACAACTTGAGGGATGTTGAATTTAGTGGGAGTTCATCTAGTAATTTGATTAAGTTGAACTGTTTATCATGAACATAGTCTAAATCGTACTTGCTAATACTGTAGATCACATGGCCAAATCCAACTTCAACTTCAACGTTTTTGCTGAGAAGGAAAAGCTTAGAAACAATGGGTCTAACTTCACCAATTGGTTCCGCAATCTAAGAATCATTCTGTCTGGCGGACAAAAGGACTATGTCCTTAGTAAAGCGTTAGGTGACCCCCCTGCTGCAACTGCGCCGGCTGATGAGAAAGCTGTCTATCAGTCACGCAAAGATGATTATGGTGTGATTAAGAGCACCATGTTGTTTGCTATGGAACCGGAGCTTCAAAATCGTTTTGAAACCTATCCCGGGCCCTTTGAGATTCTCGAGGAGCTGAAAACCATGTTTCAGACTCAAGCCCGTTCTGAGAGATATGAGATCTCTGAGAAGTTCTTTAACTGCAAGATGGAGGAAGGGAGTTCCGTTAGTGAGCACGCCATAAAGATGTCGGGCTACACTCAATGCCTTGAGCAACTGGAATGCACGATTCCAGAGGAGCTCAAGATTGACATGGTTCTGCAATCACTCCCTCCCAGCTATAAAGGTTTTGTAGTGACTCATAATCAGATTGGCTCCACTGATACGATCACCGAGCTCTTCACAAAGCTGAAGGCTGCGGAGGTGGACATCAAGAAGGATAATCATGTGTTGATGGTCAACAAACCCTCCTTTAAGAAAGGTAAGGGAGCAAAGAAGCCCTTCAAGAAGGGCGGCGGCAAGCGCAATGCTCCTGCTGAGAAGAAGCTCAAGTCTGGTCCTAAGCCAGACACTGAGTGCTTCTATTGCAAGGACAAGGGTCACTGGAAGCGCAACTGTCCGAAGTACTTGGCGGACAAGAAGGCTGGCACCATCAAAGGTATATTTGATATACATGTTATTGATGTTTTCCTTACTAGCCCTCGTTGTAGTGCCTGGGTATTTGATACCGGTTCAGTTGCTAATATTTGTAACTCGAAACAGGAGCTACGGAATAGACGGCGGCTTGCGAGGGATGAGGTGACGATGCGCGTTGGCAACAGATCAAGAGTTGATGTGATGGCCGTCGGCACGCTCTCCTTAGTTTTACCTTCGGGATTAGTTTTAAACCTTAATAAGTGTTATTATGTGCCTGCGTTGAGCATGAACATTATTTCTGGATCGTGTTTATTGCAAGACGGTTATTCATTTAAATCGGAGAATAATGGTTGTTCTATTTATATGAGTAACATCTTTTATGGTCATGCACCTCTTGTAAATGGTTTATTTCTTCTAAATCTCGAAAGGGATGAAACACACATCCATAAAATTGAGGCTAAGAGATGCAAAGTAGATAGTGATAATACTACTTATTTGTGGCACTGTCGTCTAGGTCATATTGGTGTAAAGCGCATGAAGAAACTCCATTCTGATGGACTTTTGGAGTCTCTTGATTTTGAATCATTTGACACATGCGAACCATGCCTCATGGGCAAGATGATCGAAACCCCGTTCTCCGGTATGATGGAGAGAGCAACGGACTTGTTGGAAATCATACATACCGATGTATGCGGACCGATGAGTGTTTCGACGCGCGGTGGATATCGCTATTTCCTCACTTTTACCGATGACTTGAGAATATATGGGTATATCTATTTAATGAAACATAAATCTGAAACATTTGAAAAGTTCAAGGAATTTCAGAATGAAGTGGAGAACCATCGTAACAGAAATATTAAGTTTCTACGATCCGATCGTGGAGGTGAATATTTGAGTTATGATTTTCTCACGCATCTTAAAGCAAGTGGAATCGTTTCACAACTCACGCCACCCAGAACACCACAGCGCAATGGTGTGTCTGAACGCCGGAATCGAACCCTATTAGATATGGTCCGATCAATGATGTCTCTTACTGATTTGCCGTTATCATTTTGGGGTTATGCATTAGAAACCGCTGCATTCACTTTAAATAGGGCTCCATCTAAATCCGTTGAGACGACACCGTATGAACTGTGGTTTGGTGCTAAACCTAAGTTGTCGTTTCTTAAAGTTTGGGGATGCGAAGCTTACGTCAAGAAGTTGACGCCGGACAAGCTCGAACCCAAAGCGGAGAAATGCGTCTTCATAGGATACCCTAAGGAAACTATTGGGTATACCTTCTATCACAGAACCGAAGGCAAAGTGTTTGTCGCAAAGAACGGTTCCTTTCTTGAGAAGGAGTTTCTCTCGAAAGAAGTGAGTGGGAGGAAAGTAGAGCTAGACGAGGTTATTGAACCTTCTCTTGAATTGGAGAGTAGCGCAGCACCTGAAATTGTTCCAGTGCCGCCTGCACCAACAATAGAGGAAGCTAATGACAAGGATCATGAAGCTTAGGACGATGCTGCTACTGAACATCGCAGGTCGACAAGGTCGCGTGCCCCTCCTGAGTGGTACGGCAACCCTGTCTTGACTGTCTTGTTGGTAGAAGACAGTGAACCTACGAACTATGAGGAAGCGATGATGAGCCCAGACTCTGAGAAATGGCTGGAAGCCATGAAATCCGAATTGGGATCCATGAGCGAAAATCAAGTATGGACTTTGGTGGATCCTTCTAGCGACCGAAAGGCCGTTGAGTGCAAATGGATATTCAAGAAGAAAACGGACGCGGATGGTAATGTTACCGTCTATAAAGCACGGCTTGTCGCAAAAGGTTTTCGACAAGTTCAAGGTGTTGACTACGATGAGACTTTCTCTCCCGTAGCGATGTTTAAGTCCATTCGGATTTTATTAGCAATTGCTGCGTTTCATGATTATGAAATATGGCAGATGGATGTCAAGACTGCGTTCCTCAATGGCAACATTGATGAAGAGTTGTATATGATGCAACCCGAAGGTTTTGTCGATCCTAAGGATGCTGATAAAGTATGCAAACTTCAGCGTTCCATTTATGGACTGAAGCAAGCATCTCGGAGTTGGAACCTTCGTTTTGATCAAGTGATCAAGAGCTTTGGATTTGTTCCAAATTGCTACGAAGCTTGCATCTACAAGAAAGTGAGTGGGAGCTCGGTGACGTTTCTGGTACTATATGTGGATGACATATTGATTATCGGAAATGACATCAACATGCTTAACGATGTGAAGAGTTATTTGAACAAGTGTTTTTCAATGAAAGACCTAGGTGAAGCTGCTTATATATTGGGCATCAAAATCTATAGAGATAGACAAAGACGCCTGATAGCTTTAAGCCAGAGTACATACCTAGACAAAGTTCTGAAAAGGTTCAGAATGGATAAGGCAAAGAAAGGTTCAGTGCCTATGTTATCAGGTAAGATATTGAGCAAGGCTCAGTGTCCAGCTACGGTAAATGATAGGGAAGCTATGAGCAAAGTGCCTTATGCCTCGGCCATAGGTTCCATCATGTATGCCATGTTGTGTACTAGACCGGATGTGTCCAATGCTCTTAGTTTGACGAGCAGATATCAAAGTGATCCAGGAGTGGAACACTGGACAGCCGTGAAGAACATCCTAAAGTACCTGAATAGGACTAAAGAAATGTTCTTAGTCTATGGGGGTGATGAACAGCTTGTCGTAAAAGGTTACGTCGACGCTAGTTTTGACACCGACAAGGATGATTCCAAATCTCAGACAGGATACGTTTATATTTTGAATGGAGGAGCTGTGAGCTGGAGAAGCTGCAAGCAAAGCGTGATCGCGGGATCTACAGTAGAAGCGGAATACATGGCTGCTGCAGAAGCGTCAAGTGAAGGAGTTTGGATCAGAAACTTCATCACTGAGCTTGGCGTGGTTCCAAGTGCATTGGACCCACTGGAGATATTGTGTGACAACACTGGCGCCATAGCACTTGCTAAGGAACCAAGATATCATCCAAAGACCAAGCATATCAACCGCAAGTTTCATATAATCCGAGATTATATTGCAGATGGAGATCTGAAGATTAGCAAAGTACATACAGATCTGAATGTCGCAGATCCATTGACTAAACCTCTTCCACGTGTAAAACATGATCAGCACCTCAGTGCCATGGGTGTGAGATTGTTACCAGATGTAAACTAGATTATTGACTCTAGTGCAAGTGGGAGACTGTTGGAATTATGCCCTAGAGGCAATAATAAAGATGTTATTATTATAATTCTAGTTCATGATAAAGTTTATATTCCATGCTAGAATTGTATTAAGCGGAAACTTTAATACTTGTGTGGTTTGTGAACAACACCGTGTCCCTAGTACGCCTCTATGGACTAGCCCATTGATCAATGATGGTTAAGGTTTCCTAACCATAGACATGAGTTGTCAATTGATAATGAGATCATATCATTGGAGAATGATATGATGGACATACCCAAACTAAGCAAAGCAATTAGATCGTATCATCGTGTTCATCTTTGCGAAGCTTTTCTTATGTCAAATATTGTATTCCTTAGACCATGAGATAATACAACTCCCTGGTATCGGAAGAAAGCTTTGAGGTCATCAAACGTCATCCTATGAGAGGGTGATCATAAAGGTGTCTCTCAGGTGATCGGAAAGTATCTGTTGGGTTGTATGTATCGAGATGGAATTTGTCCCTCCCAAGTCGGAGAGATATACTTCGGGCCCACTCGGTAATCGATATCAACACCGCTTGCAAGCATGTGGTTAAGGAGTTAATCACAAAGTGATATCGGATTACGGAACGAGTAAAGTACTTGCTGTGAACGAGATTGAACTAGGTATGACGGTACCGACGATCAAATCTCGGGCAAGTAAAATATCACGAGACGAAGGGAATATATATATGGGATTGTTTGAATCCTGGCATCGTGGTTCATCCGATATGATCATCGATGAATGTGTGGGAGTCAATATGGGTGCCCAGACCCCGCTGTTGATTATTGATAGAAGATCATGTCCGCATATTCTCGAACCCGCAGGGTCACACACTTAACGTGTCTCGACGCTAGGATAGATTGGATAATTGGTTTATGAATTTTTGTTCAGAGTCTCGGATGGGATCCGGGACATCACGAGAGGTTCCGGAATGGTCCGGAGAATAAGATTCATATAAGGCAGTGCAGTTTTTGGAGTTCGGAATTGTTCCGGGTTAATCGGTATTGTACCGGAAGCTTCTAGAACCTTCCGGAAGGGGACCAACGTGGCCCCACCTTCCGGGAGGGGGCATGGGCCTATGAGGGAGTGTCCTGGCCGCTTTGGGCCAGGGGCACAAGGCCCCATAGGGCCCAGCCGATTCTAGAGAGATTTAACTCGTTTAAATCTCGGGATAGAATTTCTAGAAGAGGGAGAGTTTAAATCGTTTAAACTAGAGATAAGATTTCTAGAAGGGAGAGTTTAAATCGTTTAAACTAGAGATAGGCTTGGAGGAGGGGCTAGGGCTGGCCGCCCCACCCCTCTATAAATAGAGGGCCCGTGCGCCCCCTCCCCACACCTCTCCTCCAAACCCTAGCCGCCTTGCTAGCTTTCCTCTCTCCCTCCCGACTGTTTGTAGGCGAAGCCCTGCTGCAGAAATTCTCTACCATATACACCACGCCGTCGTGTTGTAGATCCAATCTATCTCTCCACCATACTTGCTGGTCCGAGGAAGGAGGAGACGTCGAGGTGCTGCACGTGTGCATCTCACGGAGGCACCGCCACTTGTGGTGCTAGATCGGATCGGATCGCGAGGAGGAGAAGCGAGTACGACTACATTACCCACGTTCCGACGAACGTTCCGCTGTGCGAATCTTCAAGGGTATGAATATCTAATCCAATCTCTCTCGTTGTTTGCATCTCCTAGATTAGATCTTGGCTTTCCCTCTGTTCGCTCCGTAGAAAATTTTGATTTACTATGCCGCGAAACCCTTCACATCAGCCTTCACAGGTTGACCAGAACTTTCATGGAGTTCCTTTCCTACCGCGTTCGTAGCTCCTTCTCGGAACAGGGAGTAACAAGTTACAATTCTTACACTCTGCAAAGGTGCGTTACATTACCCATGAGAGATCAACTCCTTGTTGCACAACCGGGCGTACTTTCTCGTCCACAATTCCATGATGTGGGGCCCAGTAGGTGATCCAAGCCAATCACTGCCCCCTTCGCGACCTCGCATGCCTCCTTGGTGTACACCATGCCCACACATTGAGTTACGGCAATGGTTTGTAAAGACCATTAGATGCCAGAACTATCATGGGACGTTGAGGGTTCCCACCCATATACTGCATATACTCTACGAATTACCAATTAGTATGCACGCTACGAGTGATAGCAACCACGACCTGCACATCCGGCTACATGCGAGAGGAAGAAGATACAGTTGACTTCTCTGTCCCATTCCAAATCTCATGGTTAATGCGTGATATATGGCGCTAGAATCACTAATGTCATGGGTTATTAAGTCCCTAATTGATTATCATTGTTGAAATTAGAACTCTAAGTTCTATTGCTCCATTATATCATCACTTAGGATGATACCTAAGATTTCTTCATTTAAGAAAATAATATTTTCTTCCTTTGGAGTATAGATGATAACACATAATCTTGCAAATACTTTGATAAAGACTCTTCAAAGGACATGAGCAAGTGATGAACTTGCCTTGTGATTGCAAGGTAGTGAAGTCGGATGCTAGCACTGGACCTTGAGCTTCTATGTCTACAAAACATCATTATTGCCCGGTAAGGACAATATTTAAAGAAGCAAAAATGATTATGCATAGTAATGTAATGCATTATTTATTTTTGTGTGTTCTACCCATTATTTTAGTTACAAAAATTCCTTTAAGTATTAAAGGATTTATAAATGTTAATTATTAATATTAATTAATGATTGTAATTTTATTTTATTTTGCTTATTGAATTTTTATTTATTTAATAATTCCTTTAAGAATTATCATTTAAATACAAGAATGATAAAAATTATTTATTCAGTATTTTTCTAAAATACTATAATATTGATATATAATAAAAGTGATTTTTATTTATTTTTATCATCTTTCTTTAATTTTATAAAAATTCCTTAAGGAATATATATCATAAAATTCTTGATAATAATTATATACCCAAAATGTTATTTCTTAATTTATTTAGAAAGATTAAATTATTGTGTATCCAAAAATATTTTATTTATAATTTTTGGATTTTTATTTTATTTTCTAGAATTTATTTAAGTTCAGGGGCAATTTGATCTTTTCTGAATTATTTAAACTTTCTTTGGTTGGTTGGGCCGGTTGTGTTGGGCTTATTGGGCCGTTTTGGCCCAATTGGGCAGAATCAAAATGGCTCCCCGAAGGGTTGGCCCTCTCAGCCCACCCCCCTGTCCATCTCTCTTGCCCCCTTCTCTCCTTCTCTCTCGACTCCGTGGTCGACGATGCCATCGCTGGCGATTCACACCGCCGTGGTTCTCCCTGGCTGCTGTCGTGATGCATGGTGTGGTTTTTGACCATGCTCCTCCATACAGTCTAGCTCGATTTGGATCTGGGGCCCTCCTATGGCTAGACCGGCTCTGTCCCGAACCCTAGGGTTTAGGGTGGTGCTACCGCCGCCGCTGCTCCCGTGGTGATGTGGTGGTGTTGCTCGCTCTCAGGTGTGGCTGTGGTCGCCGCCTCGGCGTGATGTGGGTTGCAGCACCCCTTGGGGTGCTCCCTGTGCTGCCATGCTCGTCGACACCCTCTGCTTCCTCTTCTCGCTCACAGCTACAACCTCCAGTAAGTTGTTCTTTCTCCCTCTCGTGTCCTCTGTGCTATGCCACCCTGTCATGTGTGTTTCTAGTGGCTACACCTGGCTAGTGTTCATGTTCTGATTAGAGTTCATATCCTGATTAGGGTTCATCCCTCTGTTGATTTTATATATGATGATCTGGATTTAGTAGTGATGATCCTTGAGCATGATGAATGGTTGTTTGATGTGGATTACTGTTTAGAGTTGGCTTTGGTGATGCTATTGGCTTACCAGACTGATTCTAGTGGTAATTTGAAATGGTTCAGATGATAGTGCTTCTGTGGTATCATTACTTGTGAATGTTGTTGATCTGGAAACTTTCTACTGTCAAAATGTTAGTACTGACAGTGGTTCTGTCAGTGATTGTTTACTGCATCTGGAATTTTTGGCTTGTATTATGACATACAGACTGAATTTAATCATTACATATTAGTGATGTTCTGTATAGATGAGCTTGATGATGATTCCTGGCATTTGATTCCAGGAAAATGATATTTAGTGTCTTGTCCCTTTTTATTTTTGAAAGCTAAGTAAAGATTGGGATTAGCTTATTAGAACTTGTCCTTGTGATACCATCATAGAATGGCACACAAGTGATTGGGTCCTATTACTGAGCTTAGCTCTGAGAGTGCTTGTGATTGATATCTGGAAAAGATAAGATGAAAGCTTATTTAATCTTTCTGCCTATGATGTTGGTCTGAGGCATAGGAACTAGTTTCCTAGTTTGTTGTCCCTGATAGAAATGCTCTGGTAGTACTACTAGCTGCTAATTCTTGAGTAATAGTTTGGAAAATAAATGGTGTGCTACTGGTTTGCATGGATCCATAGGATTTATGGATTCTGAGGTGCTACTCTTTTAAGAGGTGTGCCCAGATTTCTTAATCTTGACCTTGATTATATTGGAGTATAAGATTTGACTTTTATATCTGGGATCAATGATGTTGGTCTGAGATCCTGGTTTTACTTGAATGCTTATCTTGTGGCTATGACTTTATCATTCAAAATCTTCTAGGATGGATTCATCCCACTTGGATGAATATTGAGAAGTTAGATATAGAACAACACATGAATCTTTTATATTGATATGATAAACAGATCATGTGATGGTTTTGTATAACTTACCACAACAGTGGTTTGTTGTTGTGGTTGGTGGTTAATCTTGTTGGTTATGTTGCTGGCCTGATCTGGTTAATCTCCTGAGGCTGCTCCTGCTACTTCTAGCTCTTAGAACTTGTCCTTGATCTTGCTATCCACCTTTTGGTTCCTGGTAGCTTGGCCTTGACCTTGCTATCCACCTGATCCACCCCCTCCTTATGTCACCATCTTGGTGAGTACTGGGTTGATCTGATGTGTGTTGTGGTTTTGATTTGGTTTGGCTGGTTTGGCTGTGGCTAGACTGCTGGTGCTTGGTGTGTATGAGCAAAGAAATGGTGCTGGGTCCTTGCCCACGGCTGTGCTGAGTAGTTTTGCTTGTGTGGGAAGCTGTAGATGTGTTGACAGCACACACCATGCATTTAGGTGTGTAAGCTGCTTGTGTGCCTGCTGCACCCTTGTGGATATATTCAGAGATTGATCTACCTTTTATATGGTTACATTTACCTGTCTAGTGAAACTTACCCCTCTTGCTGATTGGAGTTATTTGACTTATGGCTTAAAAATTATGAAATATTTAGTTCTTTCATATTGGTGAAACTTGCCCCTAAAGATTACTCAGTGATGTAAAGTTGAACAGTGCATCTCACTGTCACTACTGAGAGTAAAAATATCTTAATCTTTTTTTTCTTTTTTTTGTTTATTCGTTGTTTTGCAGGTACAAGACTTGAAGATTCAAGATTTAGAATAGGTTTTATTTTTGATAGAATAATTCCCTTGTAATATTTATTTTATTCTTTTGTAATCTTTATTTTATTATTTTGTAATAAATATTGTAATATTACTCAATATATAAATGTTCTTCCTTTTATCATTTACTATTGTAAAGATCCTTGATTACTTTTATAAGTTACACTTTGTAACTTTTTTATTGAATAGTGATATGGAATGAATATTCATTTTCTTGATTATGTTATTTTATTTAAAGTTTGAGTTACTAAATGTTATTGCTTGATTAAATAATATTACTCAAACATAATTCTAATTCCTTTTAAATTATAATTCTAACACTCAAGTTTGAATTCAAATTTCATTTCCCAAAACACACTAATCCATAAAGATCATGTCAAAGTTTATAACGATCATTCTCCAAGGGTATTCCTAAACTTAAAGAGTGAAAGAAACATTGATCACTTTAGGTTTTTATTTGGCAAAAAATTTACCCACATTTTTACGGATTAATGCATGCAATTGCACAGATTCCTAATTCTACCCTTCGTGGGTTCCTAAATGCTGGGATGTTATAGACTTCCCCCTTAAATTAAACTTCGTCCCGAAGTTTGTTGAGGTGTACCTGAACTGTTCTGGATAGGATTTTCTTAAATCCTCTTCTTTCTCCCAAGTGGCTTCCCTTTCGGGGTGATGTTCCCACTGTACCTTGCAGTATTTGATTGCCCTGTTCCTCAACCTTTTCTAGTTTTCTTCCAAAATTTTACAGGGTTTATCTACAGAGGTCAAGTCTGCTTGTAATTATATCTCTTGATGTGTGATTGCATCATCAGGAACTTTAAGACATTTCCGGAATTGTGACACATGGGAAAACAATATGAAATTGACCCAATCTTGCGGGTAACTCTAAAGCATAAGCTATAGTCCTGTTCTGACTCAGTATTTTGAATGGCCCTATATATCTAGGACTCAATTTTCCTTTAACTTCGAACCTTTTAACTCCTTTCGTTGGACTTACTTTCAGATATACCATGACTCCCACTTCAGGATGCCATGATCTTCGACTTTGATCAGCATAACTTTTCTGCCTGATTTGAGCTATTTTCAATCTATCCTTGATTTTATCAATGATATCTTGATTTTCCTTGATATAGTCTGGCGCAAATTCCTTGCTGCTTCCAGGCTCATACCAACATATTGCTGATCTACATTTCCTGCCATACAGAACATGATATGGAGCTGACTTTAGACTACTCTGATAGCTATTATTGTAGGAAAATTCTGCCAACGGTAGATGATCTTCCCACGAACCTCCAAAATCTAATGCACAAGCCCTGAACATGTCCTCCAATATTTGATTGGTTCTTTCCGTTTGACCCCCTGTCTCTGGATGATAAGCTGTGCTAAAATCTAACTTTGAACCAAGTGCTTCATGTAATTGCTTCCAAAACACTGAAGTAAACTCTGATCCCCTATTAGTTACAATCTTCTTGGGAACTCCATGCTTACTTACTATTTATTTGATGTAAACTTCCACTAACTTCTTGGCATTATCCTTTTGATTTACCGGAATAAAATGCGCACTTTTAGTGAGTCTATCAACAATTATCCATATCATATCCTTCCGTTTAGGTGTCATGGGTAAGCCTGTGATGAAGTACATACCAATTTCCTCCCATTTTCATTTGGGAATTTCCAAAGGTTGCAATGGTCCTGCTAGACTTTGATGTTCAGCCTTTACCCTTTGGCAAGTATGGCATTCTGACACGTATTTTGCAATGTCCCTTTTCATGTTGTTCCACCGGAATAGTTCCTTCAGGTCCATGTACATTTTAGTACTTCCTGGATGTATAGAATATGGTGTTTCATGTTATTCTCAGAGTATGACATCACGAATCTCCGTCACATCTAGAACACAAAGACGATCTTGGAACCACAAAGATTCATAATCTCCTATGCGAAAAGCTGATGTTTGCCCTCAGTTCCTCGACTGAGGCTGGCCTCTTGCTGGTGCCCTTGAAGTTGCGGATGAAGGTGTACGCCAGCTCTTCCCAGCTTTGGATGGAGCCGAAAGATAGGCTGCTGAGCCAGACCCTGGCCGCGACTGTCGGATGCAGCTGAAGGCATTGTAAGGCGGTGTTTTTGTTCCCGCCGTGGAGCTTGACTGACGACAGGTGATCATCGAGCCAAGATTTTGGATCCTGTGTGCCGTTGAACTTTGGGTTGTCCGAAGGAAGCTTGAAATTTTTCAAGATCCGCGTCCTCCGAACGGATCTGTTGAAGCATCTGGCTCCGGACAGCTCTCCGTCGTCCTCCTCTTCGGACTCAGTTGAGCACGCGCATTTGGCGCATGCCTTGTCGATGTTGCACTAGGTGAGCTTGTTGCGAGCATCGTAGTTGTTGCTGCGGCGCCATGGGCTCTTGCAGCGCCGGGGCAGGTCGTGCTCGTCCTCCTCAGATGAGGGTGTAGGGCTCCAGGTGAACTTGACCGCAGCCTTTTTCTTTGGCTCCACAGGAGCATCATTGTGGAGCGCGGCTCCAACAAGTCCTAGGCCTGTACCGCAGACTTGTGCATGGCGCTCTTTGGGTCACCCGCCGGAGGCGGATGAGACGCGAGATAGGTAGTGGCTGCCATGATCGCAGCCTGCGTCATTTTCGGCATGACGTTGCCGTGCTAGTCAATCGTCATGAAGGATGTGTTGAGGGCCCTGGTGACCTCACGTCGCGCCTCGGGATCCATGCGATCCGTTCGGGAGGGGTAGTTATTGGCGTTATTGTCGTGCGAACTGGAGCCGCCAGTGGAAGAGAGCGCAACTCGCCGTGCACTGGATTTTGCAACTCCCTTCTTTCGCTTGTCGAGCTCCTCCATCAGCTTCACCTACCGGTTGTGCTCGTTGATGAGGAGGAGGTGGTAGGCCATCAGTAGATCCCGTGAAGCATTCATAGGTAGGATTATGTTGCCTGCCACAGCCTCGCGTGCCTGCAGCCATCCTTCCTCATTGAGGATGATCTGGTTGTAGGCGTGAGCGTCGCCTTCGTTGGGCCTGTTAGGAGGATATCCCCTGTTTCCTCTGTTCTCACCTTGCGGGTTGAGAGGGGGGTTGGGTGTTTGCTACGCACTCAAACCCGGCGACAGATCCGTTACGTCGTTGATGACGACAGCACATATGTAGCGCCCGAAGATTGGATTGCTACTATCATAGCTTTCAGATCCGGAACCGTAGGTTCCTTCATCTGAGGGAGGGCCGCATAGATCTGAGTTGCAGCTTCTCAAAATCCCTCAGGGTGGCCGGCGAGTGGGCGGTGAAGTCAAAGGCGCCGAAGAGGAGGTGACTCTCCATTGCCAATGAGTTGTAGATCGGTCCGGATGGAACCGTGACGATCGCACAATCAGTGTCCCCGTTTCCTACACACGACGCTAATTGACGAGGGTTGATTTCGTCAATGCCCATTGTTATGGACTTGGGTTTTGGAGAAGATGGGGATGCTGGAAGTCGCGGAAGGGTTAACAGACAAGAAACATGGGACACGAGATTTACCCAGGTTCAAGCCCCCGGAGGGAAAACCCTACTCCTGCTTGTCTGCTCTTGATTACGGTAGAACCGAAAGTTACAGGGGTGCATAGATGCAATCTGGCGTGAGGTGCGTTTGTGGTTTTGGAGAGATCCTTCTCGCCATACCCTCTTGGCCTTTATATAGATAGGCAGGTCCCGGGCTTAGGTCGAGTCGGTTACAAATTAGGGTTTGTACCCTTTGAAATTTTATCTAATCTAGACTTGTCCTGGAAGGAGTCAAAAACTTCATGGGCTTGGGCCACCCAAAATCTTCATGGGCCGTGTGTCTTGACATGGGCCTTCCTTGGATTGGACCAGGTATACCAATATGATGTATCCGTGGGGTATACCCATGTCATTAGCCCCCGAGTGTTCAGTCTAATCGTATATTCGGGTGAGGACTCTTCAATCTTTCGGGTGCAGTTGATCCTGTTAATTCAAAGATAAAATGTTTTAGTTCATAGGGATTGTTGATGCGTGTGCCTGGATCTCCTGACAAATCAGGGCCAGTTAACTATCATAGGACAAAACAACACGATCTTCATCAAACTCGAGTCCCCGAACTCGAATTCAGAATGATTGCTGGTGTGATTCGACTCAAGCCGCTGTGGACTTACATGAGTTGAATCCCAGTGATTTTCAAGTGATGTACCCAACGCGTCCGTCAGGAGTTTCATCGTGCCTGTTGACACGGGAGTTTAATGGCAGAGCGCAGTCAGGTGCATTACGAGGCCATCAGATGATATCTGTAGGGATTATCTTTGCGTCGCAGACACAACATCCGAAATTTTATCACCACAGAGGTGTTTCGGGTGGCCAAGGATATTGCTTCTCACTTAGCGTTGGTTTGGGCAAAGTTGCCAAAAAGATTTTGTCGTTTTTTATCCAAAGGATCACAGTCGAAGATTTCATAGGGTGTGCGGCCAGCACTCCCTATGGGAGTAGCCCCCGAGTGTCTTTTCGAGTCGTAGACTCGAGCAGAGACTTTAGTTAAGTTGTTTTCAGCTTACGAAGGACACAATTTTTTTGCATGCTCAACCGATCCTTCCTATGGGAGTAGCCCCCGAGTCCGTAGTGGAGTCGCAGACTCGACGTAGGACTCGAAGATAGTTGCGAGATGCAGTTACCTTAGTATTTCTCAGGTGCGTGGCCAGCGATCCTGATAGGAGTAGGCCCCGAGTAGTTTGTCGAATCGTAGATTCGAGTAAGTACTTGATTGGTCAGCCGAAAACTTCTAGCCATTGCTGGCTTTGCCCTAATGACATCAGTGCTAACGATTGATGATCTCAAACGTCTATGGCAGCAGAGAAGATGCGACGAGACGATCATGGGCCCCACCTCCTGACTTGAAGGTGACTAGTCATGTGTAGACGTGACGAAAATTACGGCGTCTCCTCGATTTCCGCGCGTAGTGTACGACGTGCTGGCGACGGTTCGGTGTAGTGTTGACACGTGTAGGGTTATATTTGAGGTGCGCGCTAGGGCTTTTGGATCAACGGATCATATGCATCGTCTTCCTCCTTTTATACCATAGGTAAACAGTGATTTTATTTTACCCTTCTTCATTTGCTAATCTCTCGTTGCCTCCATTTTCAGGAGCTTCGCTGCCCTTTGCTGCGTTCTGGACATCCATCGCACCTTTCCCTCTTCCTTCTTGCGCGCACACCGCCACCATCACCGCTAAAAGATGGGAAAGACCAATAAGACCACTGTCAGAGCTGGGTCGAGCGCCGACGGCGGAGACAAGAAGATCGCCACGACGGCCTGCGCCACTAACTGCGGGTGGAAGCGCACAGAGATGCGTGACTGGGACTTGCGCAAGTTGCGCGATTCTAGGATGATTCCCCAGAACAAGGAGGACGCCATCCTCCCCAGTGACGAGGTAATCCCGTGCCCACCCGAAGGGTTTCGGGTGATGTTTTACGCCATTGTCATCCGTGGTCTCTCTCTTCCTGTTCATGATTTTCTTTGTGGACTTATCTTCTTTTATGGGATTCAGTTGCATCATCTGTCTCCCAATTCTCTCCTCCATATCGCCTGGTTCATCACCCTTTGCGAGTGCTGGCTCGGTATCGAGCCACACTTTGGCCTCTTCCGTAAGCTCTATTCCGTGAAGAGGTAGTCCGGCACTAGTGGAGTCTATCCGCTCGGCGGCTGCATCATCTCTATTCGATCTTCTATTCTTTTCTTCTCCCTTTCTATGTGCGAGTTCGTCCAGTATTGGCGGAAGAAGTGGTTCTACATGCGTGACGCCAAGTTGGACGGACAAAATTTTGTCCTCGCCTCTTTCGACTCCTCTTAGAAAATCGTCCCGAAGAGGTCGTGGAAGAACCACGTCTTGGAGGGTGAGACGAAGCAGGTGGAGGAGCTCTACCGTCACGTGGAGGCACTCCAACTGGTGGCCGGTAAGGAGGTCAACGGCGTGGACATTATCCGCACCTTCCTCAACCGTCGTGTGCAGCCTCTCCAAGCGAGGGCGCATCCGATGTTTCTCTATGCTAGCCGCAGTGATCCGATGAGGGTCTCATCCGAGGAGCTGTCCAAGGGTGATCTCGATAGAGCCCTTCGGCCTCTGCTTAAGAACAAGGCCGATGAGGACCTCCTGGGGAAATCCTTGACCGCCCCCTTTAGTGCCGCAAATGCTGTTCCTTGGGTGGAAACTTGTGTCCTGCGTGTTGTGCTTTTTTCGAGTGCTATTTTCTTCTTGTTAGTATCAATAATCATGTTCTCTTACATCTTTGGTTTGCAGGATCTCAAGGTAGCTGGGATGATGCCCTCTCTGCCTAAGAAGTTTTCGATTGCGCCGGGCAACAAAGTTGTGGATTCCGAATCCGAACTTCCTCCGGCGGACGCCCTCGAGTCGAGCGAAGGGAGGACCCAAAAGCGCACCTGGAGCGAGTCTTCGGATGCGTCTACCCCTCCAACTCCAAGGGGTCCGTCGTTCCTCGAGCAGCATGGTGAGGATGATGGTGCGTCGTCTGCACCTTATCCTGCTATGCCCCTTCGGTCAGTGGCTCCACAGCCGCCGAACAAGAATAGTAAGGAGAAGGCGGCTCTCGTCTTCAACTTATCGGACATCGAGTCGTAAGTTACTTCGTCTGGGTCATTTTCCTATTGTTTGTCTTTATAGTTGCAATGTGTTGCTAATCTGATTTTTGCTTACAACAACTCTTCGGAGGAGTCCCTTGACGGGGACACTCAAGAAGTTATGGCAGAGTCGAGGCCAACGGCTTCTATTCCCCGGGTGGTGGCCAACTCTGAGGATGATGGCCCAAACTCCTCTAAGCGAGAAGCTCAGGAAGTCATGACTCAGAAGGCAGCTCGCAAACATTCAGAGTCCACACCTGAACACGTAAGTGTTATCTTGCACACTCCGTGGGGGGAGCCCTCGGGCCCTTTTTGTTTTGACTTTGTTGATTGTTTTTTGGTTTGAGGGGTGTGAGCCTTTTATTTACCGACTTGTGTTGTTGTTTCCTCTGTAGCCCTTTGTGCATGGCGCCAACCTCCTTATTCAGCAGCACCTAGAGCTAGAGGCTAACCTGCAGCAGCTTCAAGGTACGTGACTTTTCACCCTGTTTTTGATCACCTGCCGGTTATGCTCGTCGATGAGGAGGTGGTAGGCCATCAGTAGATCCCTGAAGCGTTCATAGGTAGGATGATGTTGCCTTCCACGGCTTCGCGTGCTTGGCGCCAGCCTACCTCGTTGAGGTTGATCTTGTTGTAGGCGTGAGCGTCGCCTTCGTTGGGCCTGTTAGGCGGATCTCCCCCATTTCCTCCGTTCTCAGCTTGCAGGTTGCGGGGGGGGGGGGGGGGGTGGGTGTTGGTGGTGGTAACATTCCCTGATTTCCTGCATCTGCATCGGCCTTCTCCTTGGTCTCATGTTCCATCCGCTGATGTTCATATTTGGTCTCTACACCCGTGTCCATGACCCCCTAGTGCTGCAACATAAAGCGAATACTCATAATTACGTCATGCACATGTGTTCTAAGCTCGACTTTACGCATAGAACTAGTCACACAATGAAAATCCAAATAAAATCCAAATATGCATTTCACATATTATACATTACAACATCTTAATAATACAAAGTCATTACAACATATACCATATAGGTATAATCACAACACTACCTTATTTATCTAACTACCTTATTTTCTAGGATTACAATACACAGTACCCGATACTTTCTAAATAGCCACCTACTTCTAATAACTACTATGCTCATCAGACATGCATGATGTCCAACCGTGATTACGTGACGTTCGTCGCATAGTTTGTGGAACAAATGGTCTTCCAGAAGGAACATACTCAGTATCTGAAGTGTCAGGACTCGAGTCATTACTCAAACTGAGCGCATTTACTCCCTCCAGATCAGCTGAAAAGTCTTCAGAAACATAATCAACATTATCACCCACTTGCATCTCCTAAGCTTCATGAAGGGAATATGCCCGAGAGGCAATAATAAAGTGGTTATTATCGTATTCCTTGTTTATGATAAATGTTTATTTTACATGCTATAATTGTATTAATACGGAAACATTAATACATGTGTGTTTAATAAACAAAAGGAAGTTCCTAGTTATGCTTCTCTTATAAACTAGCTCGTTGATTAACAAGATGATCAAAGGTTTCCTGATCAGGGACATTGGATGTTGTTAATAACGAGGTCACAACATTGTTGGAATGATGTGATGAACATTTATACGAAGTATAGCATTATGATCAAGGTTATTGTGTTTATATTGCTATAACATCATACGCAGTAATCTTAGTCCTTAGACCATGAGATCATGTCAATCACTAACACCGAAAGAGTATCTTGATAACATCAAACATCACACCGTAACAGGGTGATTATAAAGATGGGTTCAGTGCTACGAAGGTGTTATGTTGAGTCTCATGGATCAAGAGTGGAATTTGTCCATCCTGATGACGGAGATATATACTCTAGGCCCTCTCGGTGATATCATATTGGTTAGCTTGCAAGCAAGTGATTTGATCACTAGAATGTTATATCACAGGAACGAGAAAAGAGTACATGTGGGTAATGAGATCAAACTAGGTATGGGGATACCGATGATCGAATCTCGGACATGTAATATATCGCGAGACAAAGGGATTGAGTTACATGCGTATAAGGTTCACACGATCAGAGAAGTCATCGTTGAATATGTGGGATTCAGTACGGATCTCTAGGTCCCGCTGCTGATTATTGATCGGAGAGGGGTCTCGATCATGTCTACATTATTCGCGAACCATAGGGTGACACACTTAAGGGATACCAACACCATTCAGAGCAACTAATATGCCAGAGAAAGAAAAAAGTAAAGCGCAGGAATTTATTTCACTAGACACCGAAACTGTTTTGGTTGAAATTCCTGAAACTAGTTCTCCATGTGAAATTGAAATGTTCTAAGGGGTTTTATGTGAATTTTTGTTAATTAAAGTAATTAAAAAAATTCTGAATAAATAAATAAAAGAGTTATATTTAAATGAGAGCTTGCATTAAATTTTGTGGAAATTTAATGCATGTGAGTGGATTTTTGAGAGGAGGCTTTTTAATGGGAGTGGAGGCTTTTCATTTTGAGTGAGAGCTCCACGCACATGAATGTGGAAGAGGTGGGGTCAGCCACCATGGCTGGAGCCATGCCCCTTGGGGTGCCCCCCTCTCCTCCTCTCAAAGAACACCTCCTCGCGAAGGATCTCGCTCCCCCCTTTAGAATACCCCCATGGTCTCGGATCAGCGAGATACATGTTCCCGGTGGCTTTTTCTGGAAGGATTTGTTGGTTCCGCTGCTTCGCTGGAGCGAGGGCGCAGAGGTTGTCGGGGTACCCGGACGTGTGTGCGATCACGGATGCACCCCTGCTTTGCGGTGCTGGACGTGATGGTGCTGGACCGGCTGGACCAGATGGACTTCCTCATGATCTTGAGATCGGCAAGCGTTCGACTATATCATCCAGGAGTACAACCTCGGTAATGCTATACGGTCTTCGAGGGTATATATTCTATGGATGTATATCCACCGGTTGCTTGTATCTAGTAGATAGATCTTGGTACATAGTTTTTCCCATCGTAGGAAATTTCTTGTTTTCTATGCTGCGAACCCTACAGTGGTATCTGAGCCGGATCTATGCTTAGATGCTTTGCACTGATAGTACACATATGAGTCTGTGGGTGATGATGATCATTTTATTGCTTCTTACTTGTACTTTGGATATTGGTGGCATAGTGGGAGGAAGCGGCCCGGACAAACTTTACATGTCCTCGCACATGAGACCTGTTCCACGCTTGACATGCAACTAGTTTGCATAAGTGGCTAGCGGATGTCTGTCTCTCCTGCTATATTCAATATCTAATTTGCAACGAGTTGTCAACAATTTGGTTATCCTCGTTGTGGTTCATGTTTGTAGTTAATAACAGTTCTATATTCGAAAGCCCTAAGCCACGTAAAACTTGCAATGGATACATTAGAGGCATCTAGTTTAGATTGTTGCTGGGCTAGTGTTATAATATGGTGATGTTGTTAGTAGAAGTATGAGATGATACTCTTACAACACACATAACGTGTAAGTTCCATAGACCTTGGCCTTACACATAGAGCTATGATATTGATCATACCAAGGTGCACATGATGGAGATCATATGCAAGAACCATATCATTTCACTTATTAACATGTGATGTTTGATTGCATCTTATATTGCTTGTTTGGAGTTTTCTTAGCATAATAAGATGATCCCTCATTTAGATATCAAAATAAAAATGTGTTCTTCCTTGAGTATGCACAGACAATGTTTCGTCGCTTCAAGACATCACGTGATGATCGGGTGTACTTGAATCCACGAGCATATCTCGGGTGTAAGACAGTTGCACACGCGAATACTAAGGTTCTTAGTTGGCGAGCCTAGCATGTACAGACATGGCCTCGGAACACGGACGGAAAGGTTAAGCATGAGTCATATGTTTTGATATTATGACCATATGGATGCTCGCCTTTGAAGCTATACCGACTCACGTGATGATCGGACTTGGTGTAGTGGATTTGGTTCATGTAATCACCAAAAAGACACGAGGGATGTCGTTTTTGAGTGGGAGTTCATTTCTAATTTGGATTAGTAGAACTCAATTTATCATAATTTAAATCAAAGTGAATTTGTATAATTTGTTGTAGTCATTGGCATTCGTTCACCACCTTATGCCTAGTTGTAATTGAGATAATAAAACTATAGAATTCTGGATATTTACTTTACGAACTGGTATCATATTGTGTTACGTGTCAATCAAAGTTTAAAGTCCTATTGCAAACTTTCAGCAAACCCTGTTTACTCCATGAAGTTTAATAATTAGTATTAAATCAAGAGTAACAATTCCAGTGTTAGTATCTTAAGTATCATGTTTGCCTCCATGATTCTTGATTTAAATATCGAGATTATCTAGGAGCCGAAAGAATTGTTTCAAAAACCATCATGTGTGGCAAATATAACGATATATGAAACAATGTTTAGGTTGCAATATGATAGACTATAATATATGTTCTCATATTGGATGATAATTTGCAAAGGTTGGAGATGCTAGACATCCTAATCACCCAAAAGGGTTTTGGAAAGTAATGTTATACTCATGATTCGCCTTTATAAGCTACAGTAGCTTGATCATGAAAGTCGTCATGATAAGGATGAATAGAAGATGTATGTAAAGTGTTTGCTACAGTAAAAGATTACTAAAGAATGGATTTTGAAAGAATGTCGATCATTTTGATGATGGTCATCTACTTCAAAGTGCAAGTCCAAAGGTATTATTATTTGAATATACACGCTTTGGACTATGTGTCATGTATATGGCGCCACTTTTGATGTTGATAGATTCTTTTAAAAGGAAAAAGAAAAAGATAAAAGAGAATCTATAAAATATATTTGGCAGAAAATAAAAGATTGGAAATATCCAATTTAGGTATATGGATGATATACATGTTATGGTTATATTCTTTGCTTGTTAAACAATGTGGTTCTTGGGTATTGGATACCGAATTGGTTGGTATGAAATTTCATACGGAACAACGCAATTCATAAACCACAATGGCCTAAGTAACTAGCAAGAGAATATGTGATGATGTTCATCGAAAACAAACAAACCGTTGTTTATATTTCTCGTTGACATCAAAGCTTGACTTCAAGATTTGTTATAATAATTGTTATTTAAATCAAGTATTATGAGAACAAAGGTTGTTCAAATAATTACTGTATTCCATATAATATGGATGATTTACAAATCTAGTTGTAGAAATCACATCCATAAAACCTAATGCTAAAATGTCGCAAGAAAAATGATTGAAAGATCACTGACGAAGTGACATCGCCATTTAAATTATATTGGAAATAAAACATGAAGAATTTCCATATTCATGGATTTTTGGAGTCTTTGATTTTATCAAGTGACACTTGTGAGACTTTCCTCGGGATAATTAAAACTTCATTCAAAGGCCAAAGAAGAACGAACGACTAAAATATTGGAATTTATACATGTCGATGTATGTATTCCATTATGTGTAGTCGTAAGCGATGGATTTCAATTTTATATGCTTTCTCCGGAAATTTGAGTGAATGTTCACTAAATGAGAAAGAAGTATGAAATATTTGAAAATGTTCAAAGACTTTAAAGATGAAGTGGAAAATCATTATAACAATAAAATAAATGGTTTATGATTTTATCATATGGGATTTATTTGAGTTACACGTGTAACAAGAAAAATAAATGAATTATGATTTATCATCAAGGGATTTATTTGAGTTGCAAGTTTATCAAAGACACCTAGATTTACACCTCCCGAAACACCATACGAGTATGGAGTGTTTGAGATTTGTAATAAAACCTTGTTTGACATGGTTGGATCAAAGGTATTATTTATAAAACTGACATTATGTTTTAAAAGATTAAAGCTTTAGAGACTACCGCTTTTACACTTGAAAGAGCTCCATCTTGATCCATTGAAATGACACCATGGAAGTTATGGTTTTGGAACAAATACAACTCCTATTTTTCTAAGGGGATTTGTCCAATCCTAGGGTTACAATCCTACAGGAAACACAGTGCTCTGATACCATCTGTAGAGGTCCCAACCTTTAATAAGGTAGAGATCCCTGTGTTTACAATGCTAGTCCCTAGATCAATAGCTAGCATCCACAGTTAAGATGTAATATCAAGAAACAAACGTCATAATACAATTTTATAACTAGGAATAAAATAATATATTACATCTTACATAGCTCATTTGGCTATCTCATTACAATACAGCAGAAATAACTATAGCATGGAGTCCTTGATCTCCAAAGTGCCACAGGCAATCATGTTGGTTATAGATTTGTAATCCTAATCAACATAATTTACTAACATCAAACAAACCTGCAACATAATAAGTTACAGCCACAAGGTCAATACATTTGAATTGTATTGGCAAGTGATACCATGGTAGAATAGTGGTATCTATCATCTATATGCATTTGGCTAAGTGGAGCTTAGGCTTGCTTTGCTCAAAATAGATTTTCCTTATATTTTGAAAATACTAAGTTTTTGTTTGGCAAAAATCACCCAAGGCATCTCCCAATAGAAATTGGTGATCCTTAAACCCTTGTTCAACCACAAGTTTTTAACTTAGAAATTTGGATGAGGAGATTCTTGATAGCTTCCATGTCTTGATGCTCAAATTGTCCATTGCCGAGGACACGGCTAAGTACTTAGATTTTACACTCTCGAGAGGTGGTGCACTTTCCCCACAAGACTCGACATGCATCGAGACAAGATCTTTCAGAAGCCTTCCCTTAGACCAGAATGGACGTGTTCCAACCTATCATCCCCTACCACCAACTGTCCATTTGGCTAATTTATTGCAACCTATATGATCTAGGCAGAGCCCATAATGCCAAGTGGCTGCACTTGAAGCTTCTCAACATTTGACATCTCAAATCTCTTTGTTCCTGGGTGGCATTCCACAAGTGTGATACACAAGGTAAACCATAGAAATGGGCCTTGTGTAACCACTCAACAAAAATCCTTCCAAGCAATACCATTCCACCCAGGTGATTCATTCACTTAGTTGTTTTATTAAACAAAACACAAGTCCTTGACTTAGAAATATTCCATAGCATGAATATAATCCACCCGTTTTTTCTACTAGCTAAGCTAAGCATGATAGTAGTAGGAATATTAACTTAGGAAAATTTCTACTAAGGTTTCATCTACTAGGATTTCCCATGGCATAGCTTATACTTAGCAAAAATTCCATGCAAGTCCTACTTAGAAATAACACTAATGCATAGTGAAAATAATGGGACAAAAGTATGAAGCACCACTTGCCTTTTTGGTAGAGAATATAAGTTCACTCCTTAATCTTGCAATAGTCACACTCTTCAAATGTCACTACAATTCAATCAAGCAAGGAACAATTTCAATCTACCATTCAAGCAATCATCACATAGAATAATAAAAACAAAGCAATGCATGCAAGCATGCCAAAGATGGTTTTATTTGGAAAAGTGGTTTCTAATAGGTTATAAACATTTTAAAACACCTATTCGTCATTTATAAATGTGGTAAAACCATTTGATATCAAGTTAGTGAAAATGGCCACTTTAAGTCATTTTTGTTTTGCTAGAAATGGTTCAAATCAAAGTAATATTTTCTAGTGTTTGACAAATATATTTTTAAACACAAGTGTTAGTGTTTTATGGTCAAGTGTTTAATATTAAAAACCATTTGCAAAAGGTTTCACCTATAAACTATTTTTATACCAAAGCAATATTTTATGTTGTTGGAAATGCCTTTAAACAAAGTAATATTTTTATAGGGTTCACCAAATATATTTTTAAATCCAAAAACTTGGTGTTTAGGGTCAAAGAGTTTAAATAAAATCATTTCCCAAAGGTTTTACTCAAAAGCATTTTTAAAACATATTCAACATTTTTATTTAGCTAGAAATGCTTTTATTCAAATATTTATTCTTTAGCTTCACAAAATATGTTTTAAAATCCATAAGTTGGTTTATATGGTCAGTGGGTTCAAAACAAACCATTTGCCAAAGATTTTACCCTAAAAACATTTCTAGAATAAATTTTATGTTCAAAATATGCCTACACAAGTTTCTGCAAAAACAACTAATTTTCCAGAAGCAATTTACTAAACAAAGTTCATGGTTGGAAATTAATTGTTTTGCTGATTCTATTGATATAAAATTTGCAAAATTTGGACATGTAGATTTAAAGTTATGCAATTTACAAATTCACATATCTAATAGAGTCAAATCTATTTTTAAAACAACACACATGCCACGCGTCACGTTCCTACTGGCCGGTACCGCTTCGGTTGGATCGACCTCTCTGAGTCGTTAGATCTAAATGACTACGCACGGTACAGATCAAAGGATACCTCTTCGGTTATGTTCTATCGTAGCCACGCAATCAACATCCAACGGTTCACAGCTATTGGCCATCTTCTGGCGGCGCTGGCGGTGGTGAACGGCGGCGGCGTGGTCAGACGGTGGGGTTGTCGGCAATGTAGGAAGCAAAAGAAGCAGGGGAAAAGGCTCACCAAGGTCGTCGTGGTGTGCTGATGCTCAACGATGCCGCGGTTGTCGAAGGGGCGCTCGGGGTCGACGTGGATTTCTCGCCGGAGAAGCTCCTAGCGACGGTGTGCTCGGGCGGGCGACGTTGGCGACACTACAAGGCTCGGAAAGGCAAGAGAAGTAGTCTGTTAGATTCGTACGTGAGTTGCAAACAAGTGAGCATCAAAAAGAGGGCAAGGGGGGTCTGTGCTCACCAGTAGTGCTTGCCGGAATCGAAGCGGACGGCGGCATGCACTGACGATGATGTTGCCGAGAATCTGGAGCGAGTGCGGGTGAGTGGAATACACTGGCAGGTGCAGAGGATGATGGGGAATGTGCTCGTGCGGTCTGGGAGGCAAGGGGCGACGGTGCCTGGCCAGAATTGCTCGGAGAGCTTGTCGGAGGCCGCGATGGTGCAAGCGTAAATGGGGACGGCCTGGGGATAGAGAGAGCCAGACGAGAGAGGGGAAATGGAGAGGAGAAGCAGGCGATTAAGTACGCGTGGTCGGGGGAGGAATTACTGGCTTCATCAACACGTATTGAAGGGGATTGATCATCGGCAGAAACGGGCGGCGTGGTCTTCGCGCGGGTGAGGACGAAGGTCTGGCAGGTGGGGCTCAACGGTCAGCGAGAGGGAGAGAGGGAAAGTGGGTCCAGTCGTCAGTTGCTATCCGGGTGTGGTTTCTGGTGGAAAACGATTCAAGGAGGGAAAGAGAGAAGGTGGGCTCGCTGGGCTTAGTTGGGCTGGGCTACTTTGTTTTATTTTTTTCTCCTTCTGTTTATTTTTCTTTTTCTGTTTCTTTTATTCTGTTTTGATTTTGTTTAAACATTTCAAACAACCATTTGAATTCAAAACCTTCCAAACTTTTTAGTAAGTTTTTAATATGTTTTAAACATGTATTTAAAGTCCTTTTTAGGAATAATTCCTTTATTTATTTATGGTTTATATTTTATTTGAAAAGGGTACTTTCCTTTATTAAATAAGATTTAATTAATTTTTCAAACCCTTATTTGAAATCAAAATTACACCAAACCTTTTCAGTAGGTTTTATTAATTTAAAAGGGTGTTAAATAATTCACTTTGAATTATTTGAAATATTTTAATATGATTATTAATCATTTATTTTGGGCAAATGTCTTTATTCCAATGAAATCAAATATGGTTTTAATTCCATAAATTTTATTTAGATGATTGCTTTGATTCCATTTAAGTTAATTAAATAATTTTTATTCCACTTGGGTAAATTCCAATTATTATTTTCCCATGATTTAATTAATCATTCTCATTAGGGATTTGTCTTTATTCAAATAGAAATAGAATTTGGTTAAGGCCATTTTATTTTATTTGAATATTCTTTATCCCTTTATTTTATTTGGATTTGGATTATATTTATTCCATTTTCTTATTGATTAGGCCAAGTGTTAATTTGTCTTTTAAAAACTCCTTATTTATTATTTCTTCCTTTGTCTTATAAAATCCATATCTTTTTATTTAAAGATCCAAACTTGGTGATTCCAATTTGTAAAATCATATTTAATATTTGTTTATCCTTTTATATTTCTCTAGGATTAATTTGATCACAATTTGGTATGGATTTAGATAGGAGATTTATTAGTTTTGGAAATTATTCCTTTACCTTATTAAATTCATAAAAGTTTATCCATGGCTCCAAATTGAATGAAATCAATTTCTATGGTTTTATAATATTTTCATTTATCATTCTTGATCATTTTAAAATGTTTATTGATCAATTTTATATGGATCAAATCCTTAGTCTTTGAGATATCTTGGAAATGATTTTCTTCCATTAGGGTTTTAGATTTTTGGTTTATTTTCCAAGAGTTTAAATTTCAAGATGCATTTATTAAGAATGCATTTCACTTGATTTGAATTTAGTTGGATTCAAATTTTATTCAAAGTTTGTTCAAGATGGGTTTTGATGTTTCCACTTTAAAACAAAAGTTTCTTTTCACCCTAAATTTCAACAATTATTTATTTTGTTTATTTATTTTTCACATTTCAAAATTTGGAAAATTTTGGGATGTGACAGGTTCTCAACGGGCTAACACTAAAGATATATTGTACAACAATAGTATCGACTTGATTTAACCCTGAGGAACTAAAGGTCTCACCAAAAGACCGAATTTATATAATGCCATCTCATTAGAGAATGAGTGATGCGTGGAAACGCAAAGACATGCAGATACGCACAGACCTGAAGCGTCAGATCCGTAGATTATGTTAACCACTTGCAATTGCGTATATGGAACACCAGAAAGTCATAGGTGTTCAATACGCAAAGCTTTCAAACTAGATCATTCTCTCTAGTGCAAGTGGGAGACAGGAGGGAATATGCCCGAGAGGCAATAATAAAGTGGTTATTATCGTATTCCTTGTTTATGATAAATGTTTATTTTACATGCTATAATTGTATTAATACGGAAACATTAATAAATGTGTGTTTAATAAACAAAAGGAAGTTCCTAGTTATGCCTCTCTTATAAACTAGCTCATTGATTAACAAGATGATCAAACGTTTCCTGATCATGGACATTGATGTTGTTAATAACAAGGTCACAACATTGTTGGAATGATGTGATGAACATTCATACGAAGTATAGCATTACGATCAAGGTAATTGTGTTTATATTGCTATAACATCATACGAAGTAATCTTAGTCCTTAGACCATGGGATCATGTCAATCACTAACACCGGAAGAGTATCTTGATAATATCAATCGTCACACCGTAACAGGGTGATTATAAATATGGGTTCAGTGCTACGAAGGTGTTATGTTGAGGCTCATGGATCAAGAGTGGAATTTGTCCATACTAATGACAGAGAGAAATAATCGGGGCCCTCTCGATGATATCACATTGGTTAGCTTGCAAGCAAGTGATTTGATCACTAGAATGTTATATCACGGGAACGAGAAAAGAGTACATGTCGGTAACGATATCAAACTAGGTATGGGGATACCGATGATCGAACCTCGGACATGTAATATATCGCGATACAAAGGGATTGAGTTACATGCTTATAAGGTTCACACGATCACAGAAGTCATCATTGAATATGTGGGAGTCAGTACGGATCTCCAGGTCCCGTTGCTGATTATTGATCGAAGAGGGGTCTCGATCATGTCTAAATTATTCGTGAACCGTAGGGTGACACACTTAAGGGATACTGACACCATTCAAAGCAAATAATATGTCAGAGAAAGAAAAAGGAAAGCGCAGGAATTTATTTCACTAGACACCAAAACTGTTTCAGTTGAAATTGCTGAAACTGGTTCTGCATGTGAAATTGAAATGTTGTAAGGGGTTTTATGTGAATGTTTGTTAATTAAAGTAATTAACAAAATTCTGAATAAATAAATAAAATATTTTTATTTAAATGAGAGCTTGCATTAAATTTGGTGGAAATTTAATGCATGTGAGTGGATTTTTGAGTGGAGGCTTTTTAATGGGAGTGGAGGCTTTTCATTTTGAGTGGGAGCTCCGCCCACATGAATGTGGAAGAGGTCGGGGCAGCCACCATGGATGGCTCCATGCCCCTTGGGGTCCCCCCTCTCCTCCTCTCAAAGCACACCTCCTCGCGAAGGATCTCTCTCCCCCCTTTAGAATTCCCCCATGGTCTCGGATCAGTGAGATACATGTTCCCGGTGGCTTTTTCTGGAAGGATTTGTTGCTTCCGCTGCTTCGCTGGAGCGAGGGTGCAGAGGTTGTCGGGGTACCCGGACGTGTGTGCGATCACGGATGCACCACTGCTTTGCGGTGCTGGACGTGATCGTGCTAGACCGCCTGGACCAGATGGACTTCATCACAATATTGACATCGGAAAGCGTTCGACTACATCATCCACGAGTACAACCTCGTTAACACTATACGGTCTTCGAGGGTATGTATTCTATGGATGTATATCCACCCGTTGCTTGTATCTAGTAGATAGATCTTGGTACATAGTTGTTCCCATCGTAGGAAATTTTTTATTTTCTATGCTGCGAACCCTACACTACATTCCTTGAGTCGTAAACAGAATATGTGGATCCTGCTGCTTCCTAGGTGCTCCTTTGGGAAAGATAGTTAAATACCGGATAATGTATATTCCCTGGGTTTTGAGAAGGTGTTGATGATTCAAACACTCTCTCCTCAGGATCTTCTTCTTCATCCTGATTATCTATGAACCTGGCATTTCTACTACTGTTGCTAGGGTTAATTCTTGCACTCATCCAGCTAGATTGTCCAACATTTCTGTCAGAACGATCTATGGACATCTGGTGCCCCTGGGATCCTTCAGATGATCCCATTCTCCAACCATCAGAATTCTCAATAGGAAGTTCTGTTTCAGAACCGTCCTCTGAACCCTGTGGTACTGCATACCTCATATCTAAAGTAGGATCATATATAGGTGCAGGCCTTGGTGAATAAGGATAAGGTTTAAAAGATTAAGGATCTATAGGTATATCCTTAAAGATAGGTTTTGCACTACTACTTGCTTCCTTCTCCAACTGGAATGCTAACTGCTTCCTCCTTTCCGGATCAGTTAGATCCTCTAACATGTCATTTTTATCTTCGACAATCACTTGATGTATCTTATAAAAAGTCGCAACAAGTGTTCGGTATCTATCCATAAACTTGGAAGCTAACTTCGGATGCTTATTAACTAAAGTAAGATGATCCGGTACAAGCTCCGAGTCTATAGAATCATGAGGTATCATAGAAAATGTGCTACCTTCTAACTCCTTGGCTTTATGCTCCCGGATATTAGCTATCGCCTCCACAACAGCAACACGATATGCTACTAAGTGACTCCTACCTTCCCCTATAGGTAGATCGCGATATAATCCAAGCTCCCCTGGGAGTTGGATACTCACACGATACTTGGATAACATCCGGCCATCATAATAGGTTATGGTGTTCACTGGAATTCTAGTTGGACAACTAAAAATATTTATAAGTTGATGAAGTTGGTCCGTGAATGATCCTTGATAATCATCAAGAGTCTCCTCTTTCCTTACCAAAGTTTGTTTTGGAAACTTTGGTGCCATAGTTCTGTGTAAAAAAATATTTTTATTAGTAACCAATAATATATTGCATCATAACAAAGAATTATCGCACTGAAACATATAACGGGATATTCTCCTTCGAATACCCATTATATTTCTTTTAGAGAATTCTTTATCGTTGCTACACACTCCTACAGGTAATACCCTTTACTAGGTTTCCAACCTAAGGTCAAAGAAATTGCACCGATACCAACTGCGGCGACCTAGCATACCACTGCATGTGTAGTACACTATAGTCGTTGACATGACATCCACAGAACACCATTCTGTAAATATCACATCCCTCAGAGTGGTACAACAGAAATATCGCGGGTCCATATTACAAACATACACATATTATTATTACAATACCAGAAGTTCAAGACTTAGAAAAGATTCAACATACAAACCAAAATATAAAGTGTTTCAGCGGAATTTAAAGGTAGCAACTACAACGAAGAGTTGAGCTCAGCAGCTTATTCTATATGGTTCATGCTGCTCGGCTTCATCGGTGACTACTAACTAGGGCACTTATTTTGACTCATTGCCATATACACCATAGCGGATTTCGTAATCCAGTCCTTCAACACCTCCTGAAAGGTCAGGCTCCTCGTAGAACACATCTTCTTGGCATTCGGCTGCATTCATTGGCGTATCTTCGGGATCCTTAGAGTCTAAGCAAGAGATCAAAGGAAAGGGTGAGTAACAGCATTACCCAGCAAGTTCATTATATGCAAGGTGGGAAGTTTAATGCTCTATCTACCACCTCAGACTATAAGTCCTTGGTATTATGCAGTTTTTGTAAATCTTTCTTCAAAGATTGATTTTAATATGAAAATCTATGACCATCAGCCTTCACAGGTTGACCAAAACTTTCATGGAGTTCCTTTCCTGCCAAGTTCGTAGCTCCTTCCCGGAACAGGGAGTAACAAGTTACAATTCTTACACTCTGCAGAGGTGCGTTACTTGACCCATGAGAGATCAACTCCTTGTTGCACAACCGAGCGTACTTTCCCGTCCACAATTCCATGATGTGGGGCCCAGTAGGTGATCCAAGCCAATCACTGCCCCGTTCGCGACCTCGCATGCCTCCTTGGTGTACACCATGCCCACACATTGAATTACGACAATGGTTTGTAAAGACCGTTAGATGCCAGAACTATCGTGCGATGTTGAGGGTTCCCACCCATATACTGCATATACTCTACGAATTACCAATTAATATGCACGCTACGAGTGATAACAGCCACGACCTGCACATCCGGCTAAATGCGAGAGGAAGAAGATACAGCTGACTTCTGTGTCCCATTCCAAATCTCATGGTTAACGCGTGATATACGGCGCTAGAATCATTGATGTCATGGGTTATTAAGTCCCTAATTGATTATCATTGTTGCAATTAGAACTCTAAGTTCTATTGCTCCATTATATCATCACTTAGGATGATACCTAAGATTTCTTCATTTAAGAAAATAATATTTTCTTCCTTTGGAGTATAGATGATAACACACAATCTTGCAAATACTTTGATAAAGACTCTTCAAAGGACATGAGCAAGTGATGAACTTGCCTTGTTGAAAGTATCGACTTGATACGACTAGAGGGGGGGTGAATAGGCGTATACCAATTTTAATTTGTTTCTCACTTTTAGGCTTAACGAGAAAGGAAGTTATCTAGAGATGCAACTAAGTGGACAACGTAAATGCAAGAAAACAAGCACCAACCACAAGAACAGTAAATAGCAAGGAGTAAAGGAGGGGAACGAAGTAACCGGCGAGGAGACACGGAGATGTAATTCCCATAGTTCACTCCCAAGGAGATACGTCTACGTTGGAGAGGTGTCGGGGCCACACAAGGTCACCCGAGCGCCACAAAGGCCTCACCTTCTTCTCCGATGAGCTCCCCCACAAAGGAGGCCTCACAATCCACTAACCGGTGACCTTGAAGGCGCCAACCGAAACCTTTACACCAAGGTTGAGGGGGAGGCTCCACAACTCAATTGGAGGCCCTCAATGACACCTCGAAGCTTTACAACACATGCCTCAGCTCCGGGGATGCCCTACACCGTCTAGGGTTCCAAGAAACCCAAGAGCAACAAGATCCACAAAGGATGGGTGGGGAAATCAATTCTTCTTTGGTGGAAGTGTATGTCACATCCCAAGATTTTCCAAATCTTGTAATGTGAAAATAAATGAATAAAATAAAACTTTGTTTGATTCAGAGCCAGAAGAAACTTTTTGAATTCAATTGGAACTCCAAACCCATTTGAATTAAATAAAATCCTAAAGGGATTTAAAAATATAAACATTTTAATAAAAGGAAAAATAAAAACATTTGGAAATATTATTTTGAAACAATTAAATGAAAATATTTGTTTCAAATAAAATAGAAGTTTTACAAATAAGGATTATTTTATAAAGCCAAATTAAAACCTTGGCCAAGCTTTTGAATTAAAACATTTTATTCTAAATAAAAATTAGCAAAGGTTTGTTTAAATAAATTAGTAAGGATTTAATATCCAACTTTATTAAAATAAAAGGTTTTACCAATTTAATTGAAACATCAAAACTTATTAAAATTATTTAAAATAAGTTTGCCAAATATCTTATATTCACAAATAATACCTACTAAAGTGTTTTGGCTTTATTTTAGATTTCAAAATAAATATCTAAATAAAGCAAACCCTATTTGTTTTAATAATGAAGGTCTATTATATTTAATTAATAAATGGACTCTAAAATAAAATGTTATTTTGTTTTAAAACAAGTTTCCAAGTATTTAATATTTCCAAATAAAACCTACTGATTGGGTTTTGAAAATATTTGGATTTTAAATGAAGATTTTATTAATTAAAACAAACCCTATTTTATTAAAAAACTAATGATCCATTTATTTAATTAATAAATGGAACCTAAAAAGATTTAAAATAATATTTTATTCTAGAATATGAATTATGATGTTAAACAGAACCAAGTCAAACTTCCAAAGTTTTGGTGTTGGTTTGAATTGAATTGAAACTTGTTTGATTGTTTGAAAACCAAAACAGGAAAATAGAATGAGAAAAGGAAAAAGGAATCAGACAGAAAAAAAATAGGAAATGGCCAACCCAACCCAGGCAGCCCAACAAGGCCCAGCATACAGCCCAGCTCCCCCTCACCCGAAGAAAACGATTCGAACAAATTATCTGACCCGCGCAGACAATGACATGTGGACCCCGCCCCTTCTCCCTTTCTTTCACTGCCAGCGGACCCCACACTCTACTGTTCTTCCTCTCCACCCCGCTCGACCGTTCCTCCCCGTTCCTGACAGTAATTCGCGTCGTCAATTCGAGTTAATGCCAAGATTAAACCTCGCAGTGATCACGCGAGTTAAATCCCCTCTTCCTCCTCTTTCATTCCCCCCAAACCCCATGCCTCGAGAGCCACCAGGCTATCGCCAATCTTCACTGCACCGTCGCCGTCTCCGACGAGTTCACGGCCAAATTCCGGCGGCATCTCCTCGCCCTTGTCTTCCCGAGCAAGCAGGCAGATTCGCCAGACACAGGAGCACCGCTTTGTAACCTCAGCTTCCCCGCGGGCACCCCTGAGCCTCGCCAACGACAACCTCCAGTACCGCCACCGTCAGCTTCATCTCCGGCGAAGCCCACAGGTAGTATCTGACCACCCCGCGCCTTCTCATTCACGCACGCACATTTGTTGTGTCCTTGCGCATCTAACCACATCGGTTTCTTGCCCTCTGGTGGACAGCAGCCCCATCCCCGTTGTCAGGCAGAAGCTCCCGACGCCGCCACGAACTCTGGTGAGGAATTGCCATAGAACCCGAGCGCCCCTCGTCTGACCAACTCCTCCTCGAGCATCGCCGTAACCCCCTGAGCCCAGTGAGCAACCCCTCCTTCTCCCTCACCTCCTGTAGCGTCGCCTCCGTCGTCGACCGACCGCTCCGCCACCAGACGCCGCCGCCAGCGCCGCTGCTTTTTGGCCAAGCGATAGGAACCGTAGGATGCAGATCCAAGCGCTGCGATTAGATCACTTACCGCGAAGAGGTACGCGTTCTGTGCCGCACGATCCAACTTAAATCCAACGCTCAGCAGCACGCGATCCAGACGAACCGGTACGGGCGAATAGGAACAAGCCACGTGGCCAGGTTCTGATTAAAAACAGATTTTGAAATCAGATTGAAATGCCATTTTGAAAACCCTATAACTTTCAAACCACACGTCCAAAAATTAAAATTTTTATATCAATGAAATCAGGAGAACAAGCCCTAGCCAACCATGACCTTAGTTTGACAAATAGTATCTGTTAGCTTGGTTGAATTTGCAGAAACTTTTGTGTGCTTGTTTAGAGTATATAAATTATTTAAAATTGATTTTAAGATTAAAACCTTTGCAAATTGGTTTGATGTGACCTTACTGACCCTAGGAACCAACCCATGGTTTGGAAAATGAATTTGGAAAAGTTTGGAATGGATTAATTAGTTTAGTCCATTTCTAGCCAAATAAAATGGTTGATTTTATTATAAAAATGTTTATGGAAAGAAAACTTTGAGAAAATGGTTTGGACCAAACCTACTGACCCTAAAACACCAAGTTTTGCAATAGCAAACTCATTTGGTGAACAACTTAAGAGTTTTGCCTTAATAAAAACATTTTTCACCACATGAAATGATAAATAGATTTAAAAATAGTTTTTGGACAAAACCCTCTAACCAAAGACTTCTCCACTTTGGTAAATGACCAATTTGGATCTTACAAAGTTTAGAAACCCCATAGAGACCCCTTTGCAAAATAAAACTATCTTGTGCATGCTCCCATGCATGACTTAGATTCCATTACTTTGTGTGTGTGAAGAATTGTTTGTTTGACTTTGGTTTGGAAGGTGAATTGAATTTGTGTTTGCTTGATTGATTTGTAGTGAAGTGTGAGACTAGAAAGATCAAGGAGTGAACCACCATTCCCTACCAAAAAGGCAAGTGATGCTTCATACTTTTTGTCCCATTACTTTCTCTATGCATTAGTAAATTTTGTTAAGTAAACTTGCATGGATTTTGCTAAGTATAGATCTTGCTATAGGAAAAACTAGTAGATGGATCCTTAGTAAGATTTCCTAAGTTAAGTTTCCTATTATTACCAAGCTTAGCCTAGCTAATAGAAAACATGGGTGGAAAATATATTCACACTATGGAAAAATATTCTAAGTCTAAGGACTTATGTTTTGTTTAATAAAACAACTAAGTTAATGAATCACCTGGGTGGAATGGAAGGATTGGGATATGTTGAGTGGTTACACAAGGCCAGGGGACTGGTGAACCTTGTGTATCACACTTGTGGATGGCCACCCAGGAAACAAAGGGATTTGAGATGTCAAATGTTGAGAAGCTTCAAGTGCAACCACTTGCCAATATGGGCTCTGCCATGATCATATAGGTTGCAAGAACTTAGCCATATGGACAGTGGGTGGTAGTGTTTGATAGGTTGGAGCGCGTCCATTCTGGTCTAAGGGAAAGCTTCTGAAAGATCTTGTCTTGGGAAACCAAGTCTTGTGGGGAAAGTGCACCACCTCTGCAGAGTGTAAAACCTAAGTACTTAGCCATGTCCCTGGTAAAGGACAATTTGAGCATCAAGACATGGAAGCAATCAAGAATCTCATCATTCAAATTTCTAAGTTAAAATCTTGTGGGTTGAACAAGGGTTGTTTGAAGACTTCAATCTTTGATTGGTAGATGCCTTGGAAAGGATCTTCGATCTTTGATTGAGAAAAATGATTTTGTCAAACAAAACTTAGTATTTTCAAATGTTAAGGAAAAATCTATTTTGAGCAATGCAAGCCTCAACTCCACTTAGCCAAATGCATATAGAAGATAGACTCCACTATACTACCATAGTATCACTTGCCAATACAATTCAAATGTATTGACCCTTTGTGGCTGTAACTTGTATGTTGCAGGTTTGATTGATTTTAGTGAAGATTGATTGTTTAGGATTACAAAGTCTACAACCAACATCTGCCTGTGGCATTTTGAAGATGAAGGACCCCATGCTTATAGTTATTCCGCTGCAATGTAATGTAATAGCCTAATGAGCTATGTTTGATGTAATAAAATTATGTTATTCCTGGTTATAAAGTCATATTATGACCTTTGTTTCTTGATATTACATCTTAACTGTGGATGCTAGCTATTGATCCAGGGACTAGCATTGTAAACACAGGAGGAATCTACCTTATTAAAGATTGGGACCCCTACAGTGTAGATCTAGGTCACCTCCCTCACCTCTCAAAAGATCAGGTCATTTGAGTGGCTAGAGAGAGAGATCTAGTGAGGTGAAGCTCAAGCATTAATGGAGGAGAGAGAAAAATTCGAGAGAGAGTGGGAGGAAGAGGAGGGGTGCCTTAAATAGGCCCCCACCGCTGAACCGTTACAGCCTCCCCGCGACCTCACCGGAAGTTCCGGTGAGGGGCCGGAAGTTCCGCCCAGCCTGGCTCCAACGGTCATCAGACCGTTGACGCCTGCTCCAGAAGCGCAACAGAAGTTCCGGTCAAAACGGACCGGAAGTTCCGGTGAACTTCCGACCAAGTTCCGATCAAGTTCTGGCTAAATAGCACACTTCCACACAAAAGGTTACTGAGCCTTCACCGGACCTTGGGCGGAACAAGGGGCGGAACTTTTGGGTCGCGAAGCGAGTCTGACCGGAAGTTCCGGCCTTCAGGCGGAAGTTCCGCTCAAGAGTTTTTGCCAGGACAAGTTCCGGCCAAGTTCCGGCAATTAGCACACTTCAAAACAGAAGGTTACTGAACCGCCACCGGAACTTGGGCGGAACTAGCGTCGGAACAAATGGTAGAACAGCCCGCAGAAACAAGTTTGAGCGAAAGTTCCGGTCTAGACCGGAAGTTCCGGTGAGACACAAAAGGCCCCAACAGAACAGGAAAAATGCTCTCTCTCACGGAAAAATGGGATGGCTGTGGCGGTGCATATAGGTTTGTGCAATAACAAGTGATTTCCCGCAGCCTTCCAACATGGACCCCCTCTTAATAGTACGGTGACCTAAAAACAACAACCGGAAAGAAACTAGGAGAAGACTAAAAAAAGGGCCACCGACTCCAAAAGATCACCAGAGAGCATCCATCACACTAAAAAGAAACATCAACGACGTCTCCCCTGAAACTCAAAAGCACCATTAAAAGCACGGTTGGGATTGTCATTTAACACCAAAAACATCATGGGAAGATATAGTCCTTTCAATCTCCCCCTTTTTGGTGTTAGATGACAATCCCACAGATTTGCATAGAAACAAAGCAATCTTTGCAATGGACGGGCAAGCTCCCCCTGTATGTGTGCAAGGTAGAGAGAAGACCTCTAAGGACAGGACTAGCACACATACACGGAGGCTCGCCCCTAACAATTGCAAAGATAGCACAAGAGCAAGGTACAAAAAAAAAGGGATAGAGATCATACCAGTACCAACTAGAAGTGGTGGAGACAAACGGAGTAATAATAACAATAAGAGCAATGAGGCTCCACCACCATAGCAAAAGTCACAAACAAGATACCACACTCATGGAAAAGTATAAGATAACACATAGTCTCAAACATAACATACCACAAGGTCCACAACACATAAGTTCACGGACATAAAACCACAAGCACACAAATAGACTAAAGAGTTCGCGAGTAGGAAAAGATCAAAGACAAGAACAGGCTCGCGACTCACCCCATGCAAATCCCGTAGACAACCTAATAGACATCTTTCTCCCCCTTTGGTATCGAGACACCAAAAAGGAAGAAGAGATCAATCTACTTGTCCCAGCCACGAGAAGGGGGAGGAGGAGAAGACTCAGGCGGGCCAGTGACCTCCTCCTCAGACTCATCATCGGACCAGTTGCAGTTGTTGCGAACCCAATCCTCCTTGGGAGCAGTGATAGAGCTAGAGACCGGTGAGCAAGGAATGTTGAGGGCTTTCATGATGGCCTTCTGGCGCTGAACATTGTGACGCTGATCAACATAAGCCTGATACTCGCGGTCCTGCAGAAAGCAGAAAGTTTTCTTCACTTTCCCAAGCAGCTTCTTTGCCCAAGATGGCTGCCTCTGGAGAGAAGGACCACCAGCACTAGAGCCACCAGGAGCAGAGGAGGGACCACTAGCAACATCTTGAGTCTTCTTGAGAGCAGCTTCCTTTTCTTCCTGAGTACGAGGCTTCTGGTGCTTACTCACTCGGAACTTCTTCTCTTCATGAATGGTGATGTTGTCTTGAGGGAAGGGGTTGCCAGTCTTCTCGAGCCACTTGTGATTGATGAGAGTCTGAATGTAGGGAGCATAGATGCAGGAGCGCTTTTCAATGAGAGCCGCCCACATCTCTGAGTAGATGAAGTGCATAACATCCATTGACCTGTCAGTGTCTCGGCGAAGATGAGTCTGATGCATGAGGTCAACCTGATATCCATGAAACTGATCAAAGTTGCCAGCCTTGGGAGAGATGGTGTTCAAGTACACCCTGCGCATGATGTCATAGACTGGCAGCAGATGATTCACAAACCCAATATACCCCCACCCTTCAATGTAGAGAGGCTCCAGGACCTCAGGATCAGCAGCTATAGGACCATGAACATGCCAACCATTTGCCCCGCGGCCAGGCTGAATGGGATACCCAAGAAGCTCAGCAAACTCAGCCCAAGTAGCGGTACGAAGCGCGTCTCTGGTCATCCACTTCATCTCACCTTCAGTAGAGGACTACATGTGAAGATACAGAGTAGAGTAGAACTGAGCAATGGAAGTCACATCAAAGTTCTGACAGTGCTCCATGAGGGGAATCAGCCCAAACTTCTTGCAGATATCAAGAGCCTCCCCAAAGTAAACTTGCTTCTCTTCCATGTGAGGCACATTGATGTACTTCTGAGGAGCAACCACGAACTTCTTCTTTGAAGCATAAATTTCCTCATAGATCTGTTCCTGATGGCAGGTGTGAAAATGAGGGTCCAAGCAAAGACGATCACGAGGCACAAGGTAGGGATCCGTAGCCCTGAATGCAGAGTAAGCCTTCTGAGACCACTTGGAAATCTTGGCTTTGGCCATGTCTGGCCCAGCAGCGGTGGCCTTCTGAGCAAGAGCAGGTCTCTTCCCTGCAGCAGCAGCAGCAGCCTTCTGGCGAGAAGTCTGAGCGGTCGGACGCACAACCTCAGCATCGTCCTCATCAATCTCAGGAGGAATGTCAGCGGATGGTCGGCGGGCACGCTTGCCTTGGCGAGTCTCTCCTTCCCCTGAGAAGAAAGCACAAGAGTAGGGAGGGAAGGTGGGATAAGTGCACAAGTTCGGAAGATGAAACAAAAGAATTAGATTGGAAAAATACAACAGGAAGAAAATTGCATTGTAGCCGGAACTTCCGTTGAAACGTCGGAACTTCCGGTGAAAAATGGTCCACCGGAAGTTCCGGTCGTGGCTCACCAGAAGTTCCGGTGAAGCCACGAACTAACAGTTTCAACAGGAGTTCCCTAGATCTAGATCTAAAGACCACAAATGCACAAATTTTTCCAAGGATGTATTGGACCAATCTACTCTAGCATGATACCCTAGGCCTACGAAGATCCCCCAACAAGTTCTAGACAAAGAACTAGCCTAGATAAGGTGTGCCCTAACTCAAGCCATGGTGAGAGCAAGATCTCCATGAATGGAGGGAGTTAAGGGCAAATACCGGAGTCCATGGCGGGAGATCGAGGTGGGGAAGGATCCCACGGAGCAGATCTGCGGAGGAGCGGTTGGAGAAGAAGGGGCCGGAGCACCTTCTTGGAGAAGTCCTGGCCGGCGGCGCTCCAGATAGAAGATGGGTCTTGGGGGAAAAAGGAAGAAGATCCCGTTTTCCCCCAGGGCCCACCTTATATAGGACAGGGAGCACCACCGGAAGTTCCAGTCAGGGACCGGAAGTTCCGGTACCGGAAGTTCCGCTGACACCAGGAGGAACATCTCAGGATAGGATAACAAGGAAGAACTTGTGCAGGGAATAGAGAGGGCTTGAGGTAAGGAAAGTCTTAGGATAGATAGCTCAAACTGTGAAGAACCAAAAACACCAAAACAAGAAAACACAAATAAAAACGAAATAAAAATGAACCAAATAAAAACGAGTCGGTGGCCGACGCCACCTTATATAAGAGTAAATGGCTTGACACCGCGAAGATATATCTTGGGTTCATTACCAACACTCATCATGAAGCTCAAATGGTCTCCTTTAGAGACGATAGAGTATGAAAACTTTAATGTGCACATAATAGGGATAGTGTTTGTTCATAAGAGGAACTACACTCCCCCTAAATCCATGCCTACATCCAAACAAGATACACATTGAGACACGGGTAGGTGTGCAAGGGCTCAAGCAACATTGCTCGAATCAATGATATTTAGCTCATGCCTTAACTCTCGGAACCTTGCTTCATCAAGAGGCTTCGTGAAAAGATCCTCAAGATTTGTCTTGGTGGGAACATACTCCAAAGAAATGTCTCCTCTAGCAACATGGTCCCGAATGAAATGATGACGAATCTCAATGTGCTTGGTCCGGTTGTGTTGCACGGGATTGTGAGCAATAGCAATTGCACTCTCATTATCGCAAAGAAGAGGCACCTTGTCAAAAGATAGTCCAAGATCCTTCAAGGTTTGCTTCATCCATAGCAATTGAGCACAGCAGCTTGCGGCAGAGATATACTCAGCTTCGGCAGTAGACATAGACACACAGTTTTGCTTCTTCGAGGACCAACAAACCAAAGATCTTCCGAGAAATTGACAAGCTCCGGTGGTTGACTTTCTTCCCCCTTTGTCACCAGCCCAGTCCGAGTCCGTGTAACCAATGAGATCAAAGCTGGCTCCCTTGGGGTGGCTGTGGCGGTGCATATAGGTTTGTGCAAGAACAAGTGATTTCCCGCAGCCTTCCAACATGGACCCCCTCTTAATAGTACGGTGACCTAAAATCAACAACCGGAAAGAAACTAGGAGAAGACTAAAAGAAGGGCCACCGACTTCAAAAGATCACCAGAGAGCATCCATCACACTAAAAAGAAACATCAACGACGTCTCCCCTGAAACTCAAAAGCACAGTTAAAAGCACAGTTGGGATTGTCATTTAACACCAAAAACATCATGGGAAGATATAGTCCTTTCACTTGTGATTGCAAGGTACTGAAGTCGGATGCTAGCACTAGACCTTGAGCTTCTATGTATACAAAACATCATTATTGCTCGATAAGGACAATATTTAAAGAAGCAAAAATGATTATGCATAGTGATGTAATGCATTATTTATTTTTGTTTTCTACCCACTATTTTAGTTACAAAAATTCCTTTAAGTATTAAAGGATTGGTAAATGTTAATTATTAATATTAATTAATGGTTGTAATTTTATTTTATTTTGCTTATTGAATTTTTATTTATTTAATAATTCCTTTAAGAATTATCATTTAAATACAAGAATGATATAAATTATTTATTTTGTATTTTTCTAAAATACTATAATATTGATATATAATAAAAGTGATTTTTATTTATTTTTATCATCTTTCTTTAATTTTATAAAAATTCCATAAGGAATATATATCATAAAATTCTTGATAATAATTATATACCCAAAATGTTATTTCTTAATTTATTTAGATAGATTAAATTATTGTGAATCCAAAAATATTTTATTTGTAATTTTTGGATTTTTATTTTATTTTATAGAATTTATTTAAATTTAGGGGCATTTTGATCTTTTCTGAATTATTAAAACTTTCTTTGGTTGGTTGGGCTGGTTGTGTTGGGCTTATTGGGCCGTTTTGGCCCAATTGGGCAGAATAAAAATGGCTCCCCGAAGGGTTGTCCTTCTCAGCCCACCCCCTGTCCATCTCTCTCGCCCCCTTCTCTCTCGACTCCATGGTCGACGATGCCATCGCCGACGATTCACACCACCGTGGTTCTCCCTGGCCGCCATTGTGATGCATGGTGTCGTTGTTGACCCCGCTCCTCCTTTCAGTCCAGCTCTATTTGGATCTGGGGCCCTCCTGTGGCCAGACCGGCTATGTCTCGAACCCTAGGGTTTGGGGTGGTGCTGGTGCTACTGCCGCCGCTGCACCCGTGGTGTTGTGGTGGTGTTGCTTTCTCTCAGGTATGGCTGTGGTCGCCACCTCGGCGTGGTGTGGGTTGCAGCACCCCCTTTGGGTGCTCCCCGTGCCGCCATGCTTGTCGACACCCTCTGCTTCCTCTTCTCGCTCATAGAAACAACCTCCAGTAAGTTGTTCTTACTCCCTCTCGTGTCCTCTGTGTTATGCCACCATGTCCTGTGTGTTTCTAGTGGCTACCCCTGGCTAGTGTTCATGTTCTGATTAGAGTTCATATCCTGATTAGGGTTCATCCCTCTGATGATTTTATATATGATGATCTGGATTTAGTAGTGATGATCCTTGAGCATGATGAATGGTTGTTTGATGTGGATTACTGTTTATAGTTGGCTTTGGTGATGCTATTGGCTTACCAGACTGATTCCAGTGGTAATTTGATATGGTTCAGATGATAGTGCTTCAGTGGTATCATTACTTGTGAATGTTGTTGATCTGGAAACTTTCTACTATCAAAAGTTTAGTACTGACAGTGGTTCTATCAGTGATTGTTTACTACATCTGAAATTGTTGGCTTGTATTATGACATACAGACTGAATTTAATCATTACATATTAGTGATGTTCTGTATAGATGAGCTTGATGCTGATTCCTGGCATTTGATTCCAGGAAAATGATATTTAGTGTCTTGTCCCTTTTTATTTGTGAAAGCTAAGTAAAGTTTGGGATTAGCTTATTAGAACTTGTCCTTGCGATACCATCATAGAATGGCACACAAGTGATTGGGTCCTATTACTGAGGTTAGCTCTGACAGTGCTTGTGATTGATATCTGGCAAAGATAAGATGAAAGCTTATTTAATCTTTCTGCCTATGATGTTGGTCTGAGGCTTAGGAACTAGTTTCCTAGTTTGTTGTCCCTGATATAAATGCTCTGGTAGTAATACCAGCTGCTAATTCTTGAGTAATAGTTTGGAAAATAATTGGTGTGCTACTGGTTTGCATGGATCTATAGGATTTATGGATTCTGAGGTGCTACTCTTTTAAGAGGTGTGTCCAGATTTCTTAATCTTGACCTTGATTATATTGGAGTATAAGATTTGGCTTTTATATCCAGGATCAATGATGTTGGTCTTGTAGGGGTTCGTAGCATGGAAAAAAAATTCTACCGCATGCAAACAAACAAGCCAAGATCTATCTACTAGATTGTAGCAACAAGTCGATAGAGGAACTCACCCTCGAAGATTCCAAAGCAGTTAACGAGAGCAGATTTTCGTGGGTGATGTAGTCGTACTCTTGCCGATCTCAAGATCGCGTAGATGATCCTTTCGGCGCTGCATTCCGGCAGCGCTTCCGCAGTCGGTCACACGTTTGGTACTCGATGAAGACCTTCCTCTCCCTTGTTCCAGCAGGCAGCAGAGGTTGTAGCACTCTCCTCGCGATTCCGGCAGCACGACGACGTGGTGTCGGAAGTAGAGGGGAGATCCCGCAGGGCTTCGCCTTAAGCCGGTGCGAGTATGGTGGAGTATGAGAGAGGCCTTGGTGATCTAGGGTTTAGAGGGCACCAAGGGGAGGGCTTGGCCGGCGGCTAGGGTTTGGGGAAACCCTAACTCGCCGAGTTAGAGGAGGCCCTAGGCGGCGGCGGCTTGGAGGTGGTCGGCGACTTGGAGGCTAGGGTTTTGGGTGTAAGGGGTAGGGTCGCCCTACCCCTCCATATATAGGTGGAGGGTGGCCGGTTGGGAGGAGGGAGTCCTCCCCTAACTCGGCCTCCTTGGCCGGCGGGTAGAGGGAGGGGACTTCCTCCCAAGTAGGTTTCCTACTCTCCCTCCACCAAGCAAACTTGTCGTTTGACTTTTCCAAATTGGCGTTTGACTTTCAAACTTGGATTTGATTTCTCTCTTTATTTTGCCCAGCCAAGTGACCTAGTGTAGGGGTTCGTAGCATGGAAAACAAAAATATTCTATCGCATACAAACAAACAAGCCAAGATCTATCTACTAGATTGTAGCAACGAGTCGATGGAATAACTTACCCTCGAAGATTCCAAAGCGGTTAACGAGAGCAGATTCTCGTGGGTGATGTAGTCGTACACTTCCGATCTCAAGATCGCGTAGACGATCCTTCCGGCGCTGCGTTCCGGCAGCGCTCCCGCAGTCGGTCACACGTTCGGTACTCGACGAAGACCTTCCTCTCCCTTGTTCCAGCAGGCAGCGGAGGTTGTAGCACTCTCCTCGCGATTCCGGCAGCACAACGACGTGGTACCGGAAGTAGAGGGGAGATCCCGCAGGGCTTCGCCTTAAGCTGGAGAGAGTATGGTGGATTATGAGAGAGCTATTAGTGGTCTAGGGATTAGACACACCAATTAGAAGGCTCTAAACCGAAGGCTAGGGCAATTAGAAGCTCTAAACCAAAACGGCTCTAAACCGGAGATTAGAGGATAGGAACTTGTGTGTCTAGGAGGGGAGCCCTGCCCCTCCTTTTATAGGTGGAGGGAGGCGCGCCTGGGGAGGGGAGTCCCTCCCCAACTCGGCCTCAAGGAGGGCCGGCGGTGGGAGGAGGAACTCCTCCCCCAAGTCGGCTTCAAACTTCCTTCTCCTCTTTTCCCACTTCCCAAAATAGCCGTTTGACTTTCAAACTAGCCGTTTGACTTTTCAAACTAGGATTTGATTAAATCCTCTATTTGGTACAGCAATGACATTAAGTACATGATGCAATCATAACAACTTGATATAACACATTCATGTACCCCTTCCCCCCGGAGTGCCGGACATTCCGGAACCTTCTAGAACATTCCCGATGAAAACACCGGAATCATTTCCGAACTCCGAAATGGGACTTTCCTTATATGAATCTTATTCTCCGGACCATTCCGGATCACCTCGTGATATCCCGGATCCCATCCGAGACTCCGAAAAACATTCGGTCTCTTTTGGATGGGTTCGGTGTAGTGTTGACACGTGTAGGGTTATATTTGAGGTGCGCGCTAGGGCTTTTGGATCAATGGATCATATGCATCGTCTTCCTCCTTTTATACCATAGGTAAACAGTGATTTTATTTTACCCTTCTTCATTTGCTAATCTCTCATTGCCTCCATTTTCAGGAGCTTCGTTGCCCTTTGCTGCGTTCTGGATATCCATCGCACCTTTCCCTCTTCCTTCTTGCACGCACACCGCCACCATCACCGCTACAAGATGGGAAAGACCAATAAGACCACTGCCAGAGCTGGGTCGAGCGCCGACGGCGGAGACAAGAAGATCGCCACGACGGCCTGCGCCACTAACTGCGGGTGGAAGCGCACAGAGATGCGTGACTGGGACTTGCGCAAGTTGCGCGATTCTGGGTTGATTCCCCAGAACAAGGAGGACGCCATCCTCCCCAGTGACGAGGTAATCCCGTGCCCACCCGAAGGGTTTCGGGTGATGTTTTACCCCATTGTCATCCGTGGTCTCTCTCTTCCTGTTCATGATTTTCTTTGTGGACTTCTCTTCTTTTATGGGATTCAGTTGCATCATCTATCTCCCAATTCTCTCCTCCATATCACCTGGTTCATCACCCTTTGCAAATGCTGGCTCGGTATCGAGCCGCACTTTGGCCTCTTCCGTAAGCTCTATTCCGTGAAGAGGCAGTCCGGCACCGGTGGAGTCTATCCGCTCGGCGGCTGCATCATCTCTATTCGATCTTCTATTCTTTTCTTCTCCCTTTCTATGTGCGAGTTCATCCAGTATTGGCGGAAGAAGTGGTTCTACATGCGTGACGCCAAGTTGGACGGACAAAATTTTGTCCTCGCCTCTTTCGACTCCTCTTAGAAAATCGTCCCGAAGAGGTCGTGGAAGAACCACGTCTTGGAGGGTGAGACGAAGCAGGTGGAGGAGCTCTACCGTCACGTGGAGGCACTCCAACTGGTGGCCGGTAAGGAGGTCAACGGCGTGGACATTATCCGCAGCTTCCTCAACCGTCGTGTGCAGCCTCTCCAAGCGAGGGCGCATCCGATGTTTCTCTATGCTAGCCGCAGTGATCCGATGAGGGTCTCATCCGAGGAGCTGTCCAAGGGTGATCTCGATAGAGCCCTTCGGCCTCTGCTTAAGAACAAGGCCGATGAGGACCTCCCGGGGAAATCCTTGACCGCCCCCTTTAGTGCCGCAAATGCTGTTCCTTGGGTGGAAACTTGTGTCCTGCGTGTTGTGCTTTTTTCGAGTGCTATTTTCTTCTTGTTAGTATCAATAATCATGTTCTCTTACATCTTTGGTTTGCAGGATCTCAAGGTAGCTGGGATGATGCCCTCTCTGCCTAAGAAGTTTTCGATTGCGTCGGGCAACAAAGTTATGGATTCTGAATCCGAACTTCCTCCGGCGGACGCCCTCGAGTCGAGCGAAGGGCGGACCCAAAAGCGCACCTGGAGCGAGTCTTCGGATGCGTCTACCCCTCCAACTCCAAGGGGTCCGTCGTTCCTCGAGCATCATGGTGAGGATGATGGTGCGTCGTCTGCACCTTATCCTGCTATGCCCCTTCGGTCAGTGGCTCCACAGCCGCCGAACAAGAATAGTAAGGAGAAGGCGGCTCTCGTCTTCAACTTATCGGACATCGAGTCGTAAGTTACTTCGTCTGGGTCATTTTCCTATTGTTTGTCTTTATAGTTGCAATGTGTTGCTAATCTGATTTTTGCTTACAACAACTCTTCGGAGGAGTCCCTTGACGGGGACACTCAAGAAGTTATGGCAGAGTCGAGGCCAACGGCTTCTATTCCCCGGGTGGTGGCCAACTCTGAGGATGATGGCCCAAACTCCTCTAAGCGAGAAGCTCAGGAAGTCATGACTCAGAAGGCAGCTCGCAAACATTCAGAGTCCACACCTGAACACGTAAGTGTTATCTTGCACACTCTGTGGGGGGAGCCCTCGGGCCCTTTTTGTTTTGACTTTGTTGATCGTTTTTTGGTTTGAGGGGGGGCGAGCCTTTTATTTACCGACTTGTGTTGTTGTTTCCTCTGTAGCCCTTTGTGCATGGTGCCAACCTCCTTATTCAGCAGCACCTAGAGCTAGAGGCTAACCTGCAGCAGCTTCAAGGTACGTGACTTTTCACCCTGTTTTTGATCACCTGCCGGTTATGCTCGTCGATGAGGAGGTGGTAGGCCATCAGTAGATCCCTGAAGCGTTCATAGGTAGGATGATGTTGCCTTCCACGGCTTCGCGTGCTTGGCGCCAGCCTACCTCGTTGATGTTGATCTTGTTGTAGGCGTGAGCGTCGCCTTCGTTGGGCCTGTTAGGCGGATCTCCCCCATATCCTCCGTTCTCAGCTTGCAGGTTGGGGGGGGGGGTGGGTGTTGGTGGTGGTAACATTCCCTGATTTCCTGCATCTGCATCGGCCTTCTCCTTGGTCTCATGTTCCATCCGCTGATGTTCAGATTTGGTCTCTACACCCGTGTCCATGACCCCCTAGTGCTGCAACATAAAGCGAATACTCATAATTACGTCATGCACATGTGTTCTAAGCTCGACTTTACGCATAGAACTAGTCACACAATGAAAATCCAAATAAAATCCAAATATGCATTTCACATATTATACATTACAACATCTTAATAATACAAAGTCATTACAACATATACCATATAGGTATAATCACAACACTACCTTATTTATCTAACTACCTTATTTTCTAGGATTACAATACACAGTACCCGATACTTTCTAAATAGCCACCTACTTCTAATAACTACTATGCTCATCAGACATGCATGATGTCCAACCGTGATTACGTGACGTTCGTCGCATAGTTTGTGGAACAAATGGTCTTCCAGAAGGAACATACTCAGTATCTGAAGTGTCAGGACTCGAGTCATTACTCAAACTGAGCGCATTTACTCCCTCCAGATCAGCTGAAAAGTCTTCAGAAACATAATCAACATTATCACCCACTTGCATCTCCTAAGCTTCATGAAGGGAATATGCCCGAGAGGCAATAATAAAGTGGTTATTATCGTATTCCTTGTTTATGATAAATGTTTATTTTACATGCTATAATTGTATTAATATGGAAACATTAATACATGTGTGTTTAATAAACAAAAGGAAGTTCCTAGTTATGCCTCTCTTATAAACTAGCTCGTTGATTAACAAGATGATCAAAGGTTTCCTGATCATGGACATTGGATGCTGTTAATAACGAGGTCACAACATTGTTGGAATGATGTGATGAACATTTATCCGAAGTATAGCATTACGATCAAGGTTATTGTGTTTATATTGCTATAACATCATACGCAGTAATCTTAGTCCTTAGACCATGAGATCATGTCAATCACTAACACCGAAAGAGTATCTTGATAACATCAAACATCACACCGTAACAGGGTGATTATAAAGATGGGTTCAGTGCTACGAAGGTGTTATGTTGAGTCTCATGGATCAAGAGTGGAATTTGTCCATTCTGATGACGGAGATATATACTCTAGGCCCTCTCGGTGATATCATATTGGTTAGCTTGCAAGCAAGTGATTTGATCACTAGAATGTTATATCACAGGAACGAGAAAAGAGTACATGTGGGTAATGAGATCAAACTAGGTATGGGGATACCGATGATCGAATCTCGGACATGTAATATATCGCGAGACAAAGGGATTGAGTTACATGCGTATAAGGTTCACACGATCAGAGAAGTCATCGTTGAATATGTGGGATTTAGTACGGATCTCTAGGTCCCGCTGCTGATTATTGATCGGAGAGGGGTCTCGATCATGTCTACATTATTCGCGAACCATAGGGTGACACACTTAAGGGATACCAACACCATTCAGAGCAAATAATATGCCAGAGAAAGAAAAAAGTAAAGCGCAGGAATTTATTTCACTAGACACCGAAACTGTTTCGGTTGAAATTCCTGAAACTGGTTCTGCATGTGAAATTGAAATGTTCTAAGGGGTTTTATGTGAATTTTTTTTAATTAAAGTAATTAAAAAAATTCTGAATAAATAAATAAAAGAGTTATATTTAAATGAGAGCTTGCATTAAATTTTGTGGAAATTTAATGCATGTGAGTGGATTTTTGAGAGGAGGCTTTTTAATGGGAGTGGAGGCTTTTCATTTTGAGTGAGAGATCCACCCACATGAATGTGGAAGAGGTGGGGTCAGCCACCATGGCTGGAGCCATGCCCCTTGGGGTGCCCCCCTCTCCTCCTCTCAAAGAACACCTCCTCGCGAAGGATCTCTCTCCCCCCTTTAGAATTCCCCCATGGTCTCGGATCAGCGAGATACATGTTCCCGGTGGCTTTTTCTGGAAGGATTTGTTGGTTCCGCTGCTTCGCTGGAGCGAGGGCGCGGAGGTTGTCGGGGTACCCGGACGTGTGTGCGATCACGGATGCACCACTGCTTTGCGGTGCTGGACGTGATGGTGCTGGACCGGCTAGACCAGATGGACTTCATCATGATCTTGAGATCGGCAAGCGTTCGACTATATCATCCAGGAGTACAACCTCGGTAATGCTATACGGTCTTCGAGGGTATATATTCTATGGATGTATATCCACCGGTTGCTTTTATCTAGTAGATAGATCTTGGTACATAGTTTTTCCCATCGTAGGAAATTTCTTGTTTTCTATGCTGCGAACCCTACAGTGGTATCTGAGCCGGATCTATGCTTAGATGCTTTGCACTGATAGTACACATATGAGTCTGTGGGTGATGATGATCATTTTATTGCTTCTTAGTTGTACTTTGGATATTGGTGGCATAGTGGGAGGAAGCGGCCCGGACAAACTTTACATGTCCTCGCACATGAGACCTGTTCCACGCTTGACATGCAACTAGTTTGCATAAGTGGCTAGCGGATGTCTGTCTCTCCTGCTATATTCAATATCTAATTTGCAACGAGTTGTCAACAATTTGGTTATCCTCGTTGTGGTTCATGTTTGTAGTTAATAACAGTTCTATATTCGAAAGCCCTAAGCCACGTAAAACTTGCAATGGATACATTAGAGGCATCTAGTTTAGATTGTTGCTGGGCTAGTGTTATGATATGGTGATGTTGTTAGTAGAAGTATGAGATGATACTCTTACAACACACATAACGTGTAAGTTCCATAGACCTTGGCCTTACACATAGAGCTATGATATTGATCATACCAAGGTGCACATGATGGAGATCATATGCAAGAACCATATCATTTCACTTATTAACATGTGATGTTTGATTGCATCTTATATTGCTTGTTTGGAGTTTTCTTAGCATAATAAGATGATCCCTCATTTAGATATCAAAATAAAAATGTGTTCTTCCTTGAGTATGCACAGACAATGTTTCGTCGCTTCAAGACATCACGTGATGATCGGGTGTACTTGAATCCACGAGCATATCTCGGGTGTAAGACAGTTGCACACGCGAATACTAAGGTTCTTAGTTGGCGAGCCTAGCATGTACAGACATGTCCTCGGAACACGGACGGAAAGGTTAAGCATGAGTCATATGTTTTGATATTATGACCATATGGATGCTCGCCTTTGAAGCTATACCGACTCACGTGATGATCGGACTTGGTGTAGTGGATTTGGTTCATGTAATCACCAAAAAGACACGAGGGATGTCGTTTTTGAGTGGGAGTTCATTTCTAATTTGGATTAGTAGAACTCAATTTATCATAATTTAAATCAAAGTGAATTTGTATAATTTGTTGTAGTCATTGGCATTCGTTCACCACCTTATGCCTAGTTGTAATTGAGATAATAAAACTATAGAATTCTGGATATTTACTTTACGAACTGGTATCATATTGTGTTACGTGTCAATCAAAGTTTAAAGTCCTATTGCAAACTTTCAGCAAACCCTGTTTACTCCATGAAGTTTAATAATTAGTATTAAATCAAGAGTAACAATTCCAGTGTTAGTATCTTAAGTATCATGTTTGCCTCCATGATTCTTGATTTAAATATCGAGATTATCTAGGAGCCGAAAGAATTGTTTCAAAAACCATCATGTGTGGCAAATATAACGATATATGAAACAATGTTTAGGTTGCAATATGATAGACTATAATATATGTTCTCATATTGGATGAGAATTTGCAAAGGTTGGAGATGCTAGACATCCTAATCACCCAAAAGGGTTTTGGAAAGTAATGTTATACTCATGATTCGCCTTTATAAGCTACAGTAGCTTGATCATGAAAGTCGTCATGATAAGGATGAATAGAATATGTATGTAAAGTGTTTGCTACAGTAAAAGATTACTAAAGAATGGATTTTGAAAGAATGTCAGATCATTTTGATGATGGTCATCTACTTCAAAGTGCAAGTCCAAAGGTATTATTATTTGAATATACACGCTTTGGACTATGTGTCATGTATATGGCGCCACTTTTGATGTTGATAGATTCTTTTAAAAGGAAAAAGAAAAAGATAAAAGAGAATCTATAAAATATATTTGGCAGAAAATAAAAGATTGGAAATATCCAATTTAGGTATATGGATGATATACATGTTATGGTTATATTCTTTGCTTGTTAAACAATGTGGTTCTTGGGTATTGGATACCGAATTGGTTGGTATGAAATTTCATACGGAACAACGCAATTCATAAACCACAATGGCCTAAGTAACTAGCAAGAGAATATGTGATGATGTTCATCGAAAACAAACAAACCGTTGTTTGTATTTCTCGTTGACATCAAAGCTTGACTTCAAGATTTGTTATAATAATTGTTATTTAAATCAAGTATTATGAGAACAAAGGTTGTTCAAATAATTACTGTATTCCATATAATATGGATGATTTACAAATCTAGTTGTAGAAATCACATCCATAAAACCTAATGCTAAAATGTCGTAAGAAAAATGATTGAAAGATCACTTACGAAGTGACATCGCCATTTAAATTATATTGGAAATAAAACATGAAGAATTTCCATATTCATGGATTTTTGGAGTCTTTGATTTTATCAAGTGACACTTGTGAGACTTTCCTCGGGATAATTCAAACTTCATTCAAAGGCCAAAGAAGAACGAACGACTAAAATATTGGAATTTATACATGTTGATGTATGTATTCCATTATGTGTAGTCGTAAGCGATGGATTTCAATTTTATATGCTTTCTCCGGAAATTTGAGTGAATGTTCACTAAATGAGAAAGAAGTATGAAATATTTGAAAATTTTCAAAGACTTTAAAGATGAAGTGGAAAATCATTATAACAATAAAATAAATGGTTTATGATTTTATCATATGGGATTTATTTGAGTTACACGTGTAACAAGAAAAATAAATGAATTATGATTTATCATCAAGGGATTTATTTGAGTTGCAAGTTTATCAAAGACACATAGATTTACACCTCCCGAAACACCATAGGAGTATGGCGTGTTTGAGATTTGTAATAAAACCTTGTTTGACATGGTTGGATCAAAGTTATTATTTATAAAACTAACATTATGTTTAAAAGATTAAAGCTTTAGAGACTACCGCTTTTACACTTGAAAGAGCTCCATCTTGATCCGTTGAAATGACACCATGGAAGTTATGGTTTTGGAACAAATACAACTCCTATTTTTCTAAGGGGTTTTGTCCAATCCTAGGGTTACAATCCTACAGGAAACACAGTGCTCTGATACCATCTGTAGAGGTCCCAACCTTTAATAAGGTAGAGATCCCTGTGTTTACAATGCTAGTCCCTAGATCAATAGCTAGCATCCACAGTTAAGATGTAATATCAAGAAACAAACGTCATAATACAATTTTATAACTAGGAATAAAATAATATATTACATCTTACATAGCTCATTTGGCTATCTCATTACAATACAGCAGAAATAACTATAGCATGGAGTCCTTCATCTCCAAAGTGCCACAGGCAATCATGTTGATTATAGATTTGTAATCCTAATCAACATAATTTACTAACATCAAACAAACCTGCAACAAAATAAGTTACAGCCACAAGGTCAATACATTTGAATTGTATTGGCAACTGATACCATGGTAGAATAGTGGTATCTATCATCTATATGCATTTGGCTAAGTGGAGCTTAGGCTTGCTTTGCTCAAAATAGATTTTCCTTATATTTTGAAAATACTAAGTTTTTGTTTGGCAAAAATCACCCAAGGCATCTCCCAATAGAAATTGGTGATCCTTAAACCCTTGTTCAACCACAAGTTTTTAACTTAGAAATTTGGATGAGGAGATTCTTGATAGCTTCCATGTCTTGATGCTCAAATTGTCCATTGCCGAGGACACGTCTAAGTACTTAGATTTTACACTCTCGAGAGGTGGTGCACTTTCCCCACAAGACTCGACATGCATCGAGACAAGATCTTTCAGAAGCCTTCCCTTAGACCAGAATGGACGCGTTCCAACCTATCATCCCCTACCACCAACTGTCCATTTGGCTAATTTATTGCAACCTATATGATCTAGGCAGAGCCCATAATGCCAAGTGGCTGCACTTGAAGCTTCTCAACATTTGACATCTCAAATCTCTTTGTTCCTGGGTGGCATTCCACAAGTGTGATACACAAGGTAAACCATAGAAATGGGCCTTGTGTAACCACTCAACAAAAATCCTTCCAAGCAATACCATTCCACCCAGGTGATTCATTCACTTAGTTGTTTTATTAAACAAAACACAAGTCCTTGACTTAGAAATATTCCATAGCATGAATATAATCCACCCTTTTTTTCTACTAGCTAAGCTAAGCATGATAGTAGTAGGAATATTAACTTAGGAAAATTTCTACTAAGGTTTCATCTACTAGGATTTCCCATGGCATAGCTTATACTTAGCAAAAAATCCATGCAAGTCCTACTTAGAAATAACACTAATGCATAGTGAAAATAATGGGACAAAAGTATGAAGCACCACTTGCCTTTTTGGTAGAGAATATAAGTTCACTCCTTAATCTTGCAATAGTCACACTCTTCAAATGTCACTACAATTCAATCAAGCAAGGAACAATTTCAATCTACCATTCAAGCAATCATCACATAGAATAATAAAAACAAAGCAATGCATGCAAGCATGCCAAAGATGGTTTTATTTGGAAAAGTGGTTTCTAATAGGTTATAAACATTTTAAAACACCTATTCGTCATTTATAAATGTGGTAAAACCATTTGATATCAAGTTAGTGAAAATGGCCACTTTAAGTCATTTTTGTTTTGCTAGAAATGGTTCAAATCAAAGTAATATTTTCTAGTGTTTGACAAATATATTTTTAAACACAAGTGTTAGTGTTTTATGGTCAAGTGTTTAATATTAAAAACCATTTGCAAAAGGTTTCACCTATAAACTATTTTTATACCAAAGCAATATTTTATGTTGTTGGAAATGCCTTTAAACAAAGTAATATTTTTATAGGGTTCACCAAATATATTTTTAAATCCAAAAACTTGGTGTTTAGGGTCAAAGAGTTTAAATAAAATCATTTCCCAAAGGTTTTACTCAAAAGCATTTTTAAAACATATTCAACATTTTTATTTAGCTAGAAATGCTTTTATTCAAATATTTATTCTTTAGCTTCACAAAATATGTTTTAAAATCCATAAGTTGGTTTATATGGTCAGTGGGTTCAAAACAAACCATTTGCCAAAGATTTTACCCTAAAAACATTTCTAGAATAAATTTTATGTTCAAAATATGCCTACACAAGTTTCTGCAAAAACAACTAATTTTCCAGAAGAAATTTACTAAACAAAGTTCATGGTTGGAAATTAATTGTTTTGCTGATTCTATTGATATAAAATTTGCAAAATTTGGACGTGTAGATTTAAAGTTATGCAATTTACAAATTCACATATCTAATAGAGTCAAATCTATTTTTAAAACAACACACATGCCACGCGTCACGTTCCTACTGGCCGGTACCGCTTCGGTTGGATCGACCTCTCTGAGTCGTCAGATCTAAATGACTACGCACGGTACAGATCAAAGGATACCTCTTCGGTTATGTTCTATCGTAGCCACGCAATCAACATCCAACGGTTCACAGCTACTGGCCATCTTCTGGCGGCGCTGGCGGTGGTGAACGGCGGCGGCGCGGTCAGACGGTGGGGTTGTCGGCAATGTAGGAAGCAAAAGAAGCAGGGGAAAAGGCTCACCAAGGTCGTCGTGGTGTGCTGATGCTCAATGATGCCGCGGTTGTCGAAGGGGCGCTCGGGGTCGACGTGGATTTCTCGCCGGAGAAGCTCCTAGCGACGGTGTGCTCGGGCGGGCGACGTTGGCGACACTACAAGGCTCGGAAAGGCAATAGAAGTAGTCTGTTAGATTCGTACGTGAGTTGCAAACAAGTGAGCATCAAAAAGAGGGCAAGGGGGTCTGTGCTCACCAGTAGTGCTTGCCGGAATCGAAGCGGACGGCGGCATGCACTGACGATGATGTTGCCGAGAATCTGGAGCGAGCGCGGGTGAGTGGAATACACTGGCAGGTGCAGAGGATGATGGGGAATGTGCTCGTGCGGTCTAGGAGGCAAGGGGCGATGGTGCCTGGCCAGAATTGCTCAGAGAGCTTGTCGGAGGTCGCGATGGTGCAAGCGTAAATGGGGACGGCCTGGGGACAGAGAGAGCCGGACGAGAGAGGGGAAATGGAGAGGAGAAGCAAGCGATTAAGTACGCGTGGTCGGGGGAGGAATTACTGGCTTCATCAACACGTATTGAAGGGGATTGATCATCGGCAGAAACGGGCGGCGTGGTCTTCGCGCGGGTGAGGACGAAGGTCTGGCAGGTGGGGCTCAACGGTCAGCGAGAGGGAGAGAGGGAAAGTGGGTCCAGTCGTCAGTTGCTATCCGGGTGTGGTTTCTAGTGGAAAACGATTCAAGGAGGGAAAGAGAGAAGGTGGGCTCGCTGGGCTTAGTTGGGCTGGGCTACTTTGTTTTATTTTTTTCTCCTTCTGTTTATTTTTCTTTTTATGCTTCTTTTATTCTGTTTTGATTTTGTTTAAACATTTCAAACAACCATTTGAATTCAAAACCTTCCAAACTTTTCAGTAAGTTTTTAATATGTTTTAAACATGTATTTAAAGTCCTTTTTAGGAATAATTCCTTTATTTATTTATGGTTTATATTTTATTTGAAAAGGGTACTTACCTTTATTAAATAAGATTTAATTAATTTTTCAAACCCTTATTTGAAATCAAAATTACACCAAACCTTTTCAGTAGGTTTTATTAATTTAAAAGGGTGTTAAATAATTCACTTTGAATTATTTGAAATATTTTAATATGATTATTAATCATTTATTTTGGGCAAATGTCTTTATTCCAATGAAATCAAATATGGTTTTAATTCCATAAATTTTATTTAGATGATTGCTTTGATTCCATTTAAGTTAATTAAATAATTTTTATTCCACTTGGGTAAATTCCAATTATTATTTTCCCATGATTTAATTAATCATTCTCATTAGGGATTTGTCTTTATTAAAATAGAAATAGAATTTGGTTAAGGCCATTTTATTTTATTTGAATATTCTTTATCCCTTTATTTTATTTGGATTTGGATTATATTTATTCCATTTTCTTATTGATTAGGCCAAGTGTTAATTTGTCTTTTAAAAACTCCTTATTTATTATTTCTTCCTTTGTCTTATAAAATCCATATCTTTTTATTTAAAGATCCAAACTTGGTGATTCCAATTTGTAAAATCATATTTAATATTTGTTTATCCTTTTATATTTCTCTAGGATTAATTTGATCACAATTTGGTATGGATTTAGATAGGAGCTTTATTAGTTTTGGAAATTATTCCTTTACCTTATTAAATTCATAAAAGTTTATCCATGGCTCCAAATTGAATGAAATCAATTTCTATGGTTTTATAATATTTTAATTTATCATTCTTGATCATTTTAAAATGTTTATTGATCAATTTTATATGGATCAAATCCTTAGTCTTTGAGATATCTTGGAAATGATTTTCTTCCATTAGGGTTTTAGAGTTTTGGTTTATTTTCCAAGTGTTTAAATTTCAAGATGCATTTATTAAGAATGCATTTCACTTGATTTGAATTTAGTTGGATTCAAATTTTATTCAAAGTTTGTTCAAGATGGGTTTTGATGTTTCCACTTTAAAACAAAAGTTTCTTTTCACCCTAAATTTCAACAATTATTTATTTTGTTTATTTATTTTTCACATTTCAAAATTTGGAAAATTTTGGGATGTGACAGGTTCTCAACGGGATAACACTAAAGATATATTGTACAACAATAGTATCGACTTGATTTAACCCTGAGGAACTAAAGGTCTCACCAAAAGACCGAATTTATATAATGCCATCTCATTAGAGAATGAGTGATGCGTGGAAACGCAAAGACATGCAGATACGCACAGACCTGAAGCGTCAGATCCGTAGATTACGTTAACCACTTGCAATTGCGTATATGGAACACCAGAAAGTCATAGGTGTTCAATACGCAAAGCTTTCAAACTAGATCATTCTCTCTAGTGCAAGTGGGAGACTGAAGGGAATATGCCCGAGAGGCAATAATAAAGTGGTTATTATCGTATTCCTTGTTTATGATAAATGTTTATTTTACATGCTATAATTGTATTAATACGGAAACATTAATAAATGTGTGTTTAATAAACAAAAGGAAGTTCCTAGTTATGCCTCTCTTATAAACTAGCTCGTTGATTAACAAGATGATCAAACGTTTCCTGATCATGGACATTGATGTTGTTAATAACAAGGTCACAACATTGTTGGAATGATGTGATGAACATTCATCCGAAGTATAGCATTACGATCAAGGTAATTGTGTTTATATTGCTATAACATCATACGAAGTAATCTTAGTCCTTAGACCATGGGATCATGTCAATCACTAACACCGGAAGAGTATCTTGATAATATCAATCGTCACACCGTAACAGGGTGATTATAAATATGGGTTCAGTGCTACGAAGGTGTTATGTTGAGGCTCATGGATCAAGAGTGGAATTTGTCCATACTAATGACGGAGAGAAATACTCGGGGCCCTCTCGATGATATCACATTGGTTAGCTTGCAAGCAAGTGATTTGATCACTAGAATGTTATATCACGGGAACGAGAAAAGAGTACATGTCGGTAACGATATCAAACTAGGTATGGGGATACCGATGATCGAACCTCGGACATGTAATATATCGCGATACAAAGGGATTGAGTTACATGCTTATAAGGTTCACACGATCACAGAAGTCATCATTGAATATGTGGGAGTCAGTACGGATCTCCAGGTCCCGTTGCTGATTATTGATCGAAGAGGGGTCTCGATCATGTCTACATTATTCGTGAACCGTAGGGTGACACACTTAAGGGATACTGACACCATTCAAAGCAAATAATATGTCAGAGAAAGAAAAAGGAAAGCGCAGGAATTTATTTCACTAGACACCAAAACTGTTTCAGTTGAAATTGCTGAAACTGGTTCTGCATGTGAAATTGAAATGTTCTCAAAGTAATTAACAAAATTCTGAATAAATAAATAAAATATTTTTATTTAAATGAGAGCTTGCATTAAATTTGGTGGAAATTTAATGCATGTGAGTGGATTTTTGAGTGGAGGCTTTTTAATGGGAGTGGAGGCTCTTCATTTTGAGTGGGAGCTCCGCCCACATGAATGTGGAAGAGGTCGGGGCAGCCACCATGGATGGCTCCATGCCCCTTGGGGTGCCCCCCTCTTCCTATAAAAGGCCCCCCTCTCCTCCTCTCAAAGCACACCTCCTCGCGAAGGATCTCTCTCCCCCCTTTAGAATTCCCCCATGGTCTCAGATCAGTGAGATACATGTTCCCGGTGGCTTTTTCTGGAAGGATTTGTTGCTTCCGCTGCTTCGCTGGAGCGAGGGTGCAGAGGTTGTCGGGGTACCCGGACGTGTGTGCGATCACGGATGCACCACGGCTTTGCGGTGCTGGACGTGATCGTGCTAGACCGCCTGGACCAGATGGACTTCATCACAATATTGAGATCGGAAAGCGTTCGACTACATCATCCATGAGTACAACCTCGTTAACACTATACGGTCTTCGAGGGTATGTATTCTATGGATGTATATCCACCCGTTGGTTGTATCTAGTAGATAGATCTTGGTACATAGTTGTTCCCATCGTAGGAAATTTTTTGTTTTCTATGCTGCGAACCCTACACTACATTCCTTGAGTCGTAAACAGAATATGTGGATCCTGCTGCTTCCTAGGTGCTCCTTTGGCAAGATAGTTAAATACCGGATAATGTATATTCCCTGGGTTTTGAGAAGGTGTTGATGATTCAAACACTCTCTCCTCAGGATCTTCTTCTTCATCCTGATTATCTATGAACATGGCATTTCTACTACTGTTGCTAGGGTTAATTCTTGCACTCATCCAGCTAGATTGTCCAACATTTCTGTCAGAACGATCTATGGACATCTGGTGCCCCTGGGATCCTTCAGATGATCCCATTGTCCAACCATCAGAATTCTCAATAGGAAGTTCTGTTTCAGAACCGTCCTCTGAACCCTGTGGTACTGCATACCTCATATCTAAAGTAGGATCATATATAGGTGCAGGCCTTGGTGAATAAGGATAAGGTGTAAAAGATTAAGGATCTATAGGTATATCCTTAAAGATAGGTTTTGCACTACTACTTGCTTCCTTCTCCAACTGGAATGCTAACTGCTTCCTCCTTTCCGGATCAGTTAGATCCTCTAACATGTCATTTTTATCTTCGACAATCACTTGATGTATCTTATAAAAAGTCGCAACAAGTGTTCGGTATCTATCCATAAACTTGGAAGCTAACTTCGGATGCTTATTAACTAAAGTAAGATGATCCGGTACAAGCTCCGAGTCTATAGAATCATGAGGTATCATAGAAAATGTGCTACCTTCTAACTCCTTGGCTTTATGCTCCCGGATATTAGCTATCGCCTCCACAACAGCAACACGATATGCTACTAAGTGACTCCTACCTTCCCCTATAGGTAGATCGCGATATAATCCAAGCTCCCCTGGGAGTTGGATACTCACACGATACTTGGATAACATCCGGCCATCATAATAGGTTATGGTGTTCACTGGAATTCTAGTTGGACAACTAAAAATATTTATAAGTTGATGAAGTTGGTCCGTGAATGATCCTTGATAATCATCAAGAGTCTCCTCTTTCCTTACCAAAGTTTGTTTTGGAAACTTTGGTGCCATAGTTCTGTGTAAAAAAATATTTTTATTAGTAACCAATAATATATTGCATCATAACAAAGAATTATCGCACTGAAACATATAACGGGATATTCTCCTTCGAATACCCATTATATTTCTTTTAGAGAATTCTTTATCGTTGCTACACACTCCTACAGGTAATACCCTTTACTAGGTTTCCAACCTAAGGTCAAAGAAATTGCACCGATACCAACTGCGGCGACCCAGCATACCACTGCATGTGTAGTACACTATAGTCGTTGACATGACATCCACAGAACACCATTCTGTAAATATCACATCCCTCAGAGTGGTACAACATAAATATCGTGGGTCCATATTACAAACATACACATATTATTATTACAATACCAGAAGTTCAAGACTTAGAAAAGATTCAACATACAAACCAAAATATAAAGTGTTTCAGCGGAATTTAAAGGTAGCAACTACAACGAAGAGTTGAGCTCAGCAGCTTATTCTATATGGTTCATGCTGCTCGGCTCCGTCGGTGACTACTAACTAGGGCACTTATTTTGACTCATTGCCATATACACCATAGCGGATTTCGTAATCCAGTCCTTCAACACCTCCTGAAAGGTCAGGCTCCTCGTAGAACACATCTTCTTGGCATTCGGCTGCATACATTGGCGTATCTTCGGGATCCTTAGAGTCTAAGCAAGAGATCAAAGGAAAGGGTGAGTAACAGCATTACCCAGCAAGTTCATTATATGCAAGGTGGGAAGTTTAATGCTCTATCTACCACCTCAGACTATAAGTCCTTGGTATTATGCAGTTTTTGTAAATATTTCTTCAAAGATTGATTTTAATATGAAAATCTATGACCATCAGCCTTCACAGGTTGACCAGAACTTTCATGGAGTTCCTTTCCTGCCAAGTTAGTAGCTCCTTCCCGGAACAGGGAGTAACAAGTTACAATTCTTACACTCTGCAGAGGTGCGTTACTTGACCCATGAGAGATCAACTCCTTGTTGCACAACCGAGCGTACTTTCCCGTCCAAAATTCCATGATGTGGGGCCCAGTAGGTGATCCAAGCCAATCACTGCCCCGTTCGCGACCTCGCATGCCTCCTTGGTGTACACCATGCCCACACATTGAATTACGACAATGGTTTGTAAAGACCGTTAGATGCCAGAACTATCGTGGGATGTTGAGGGTTCCCACCCATATACTGCATATACTCTACGAATTACCAATTAATATGCACGCTACGAGTGATAACAGCCACGACCTGCACATCCGGCTAAATGCGAGAGGAAGAAGATACAGCTGACTTCTGTGTCCCATTCCAAATCTCATGGTTAACGCGTGATATACGGCACTAGAATCACTGATGTCATGGGTTATTAAGTCCCTAATTGATTATCATTGTTGCAATTAGAACTCTAAGTTCTATTGCTCCATTATATCATCACTTAGGATGATACCTAAGATTTCTTCATTTAAGAAAATAATATTTTCTTCCTTTGGAGTATAGATGATAACACACAATCTTGCAAATACTTTGATAAAGACTCTTCAAAGGACATGAGCAAGTGATGAACTTGCCTTGTTGAAAGTACCGACTTGATACGACTAGAGGGGGGGTGAATAGGCGTATACCAATTTTAATTTGTTTCTCACTTTTAGGCTTAACGAGAAAGGAAGTTATCTAGAGATGCAACTAAGTGGACAACCTAAATGCAAGAAAACAAGCACCAACCACAAGAACAGTAAATAGCAAGGAGTAAAGGAGGAGAACGAAGTAACCGGCGAGGAGACACGGAGATGTAATTCCCATAGTTCACTCCCAAGGAGATACGTCTACGTTGGAGAGGTGTCGGGGCCACACAAGGTCACCCGAGCGCCACAAAGGCCTCACCTTCTTCTCCGGTGAGCTCCCCCACAAAGGAGGCCTCACAATCCACTAACCGGTGACCTTGAAGGCGCCAACCGAAACCTTTACACCAAGGTTGAGGGGGAGGCTCCACAACTCAATTGGAGGCCCTCAACGACACCTCGAAGCTTTACAACACATGCCTCAGCTCCGGGGATGCCCTACACCGTCTAGGGTTCCAAGAAACCCAAGAGCAACAAGATCCACAAAGGATGGGTGGGGAAATCAATTCTTCTTTGGTGGAAGTGTAGATCTAGGTCACCTCCCTCACCTCTCAAAAGATCAGGTCATTTGAGTGGCTAGAGAGAGAGATCTAGTGAGGTGAAGCTCAAGCATTAATGGAGGAGAGAGAAAAATTCGAGAGAGAGTGGGAGTAAGAAGAGGGGTGCCTTAAATAGGCCCCCACCGCTGAACCGTTACAGCCTCCCCGCGACCTCACCGGAAGTTCCGGTGAGGGGCCGGAAGTTCCGCCCAGCCTGGCTCCAATGGTCATCAGACCGTTGATGCCTGCTCCAGAAGCGCAACGGAAGTTCCGGTGAACTTCTGACCAAGTTCCGATCAAGTTCCGGCTAAATAGCACACTTCCACACAAAAGGTTACTGAGCCTTCACCGGACCTTGGGCGGAACAAGGGGAGGAACTTTTGGGTCGCGAAGCGAGTCTGACCGGAAGTTCCGGCCTTCAGGCGGAAGTTCCGCTCAAGAGTTTTTGCCAGGACAAGTTCCGGCCAAGTTCCGGCAATTAGCACACTTCAAAACAGAAGGTTACTGAACCGCCACCGGAACTTGGGCGGAACAAGCGTCGGAACAAATGGTAGAACAGCCCGCAGAAACAAGTTTGAGCGAAAGTTCCGTTCTAGACCGGAAGTTCCGGTGAGACACAAAAGGCCCCAACAGAACAGGAAAAATGCTCTCTCTCACGGAAAAATGGGATGGCTGTGGCGGTGCATATAGGTTTGTGCAAGAACAAGTGATTTCCCGCAGCCTTCCAACATGGACCCCCTCTTAATAGTACGGTGACCTAAAAACAACAACCGGAAAGAAACTAGGAGAAGACTAAAAAAAGGGCCACCGACTCCAAAAGATCACCAGAGAGCATCCATCACACTAAAAAGAAACATCAACGACGTCTCCCCTCAAACTCAAAAGCACAGTTAAAAGCACGGTTGGGATTGTCATTTAACACCAAAAACATCATGGGAAGATATAGTCCTTTCAATCTCCCCCTTTTTGGTGTTAGATGACAATCCCACAGATTTGCATAGAAACAAAGCAATCTTTGCAATGGACGGGCAAGCTCCCCCTGTATGTGTGCAAGGTAGAGAGAAGACCTCTAAGGATAGGACTAGCACACATACACGGAGGCTCGCCCCTAACAATTGCAAACATAGCACAAGAGCAAGGTACAAAAAAAAGGGATAGAGATCATACCAGTACCAACTAGAGTGGTGGAGACAAACGGAGTAATAATAACAATAAGAGCAATGAGGCTCCACCACCATAGCAAAAGTCACAAACAAGATACCACACTCATGGAAAAGTATAAGATAACACATAGTCTCAAACATAACATACCACAAGGTCCACAACACATAAGTTCACGGACATAAAACCACAAGCACACAAATAGACTAAAGAGTTCGCGAGTAGGAAAAGATCAAAGACAAGAACAGGCTCGCGACTCACCCCCTTTGGCATCGAGACACCAAAAAGGAAGAAGAGATCAATCTACTTGTCCCAGCCACGAGAAGGGGGAGGAGGAGAAGACTCAGGCGGGCCAGTGACCTCCTCCTTAGACTCATCATCGGACCAGTTGCAGTTGTTGCGAACCCAATCCTCCTTGGGAGCAGTGATAGAGCTAGAGACCGGTGAGCAAGGAATGTTGAGGGCTTTCATGATGGCCTTCTGGCGCTGAACATTGTGACGCTGATCAACATAAGCCTGATACTCGCGGTCCTGCAGAAAGCAGAAAGTTTTCTTCACTTTCCCAAGCAGCTTCTTTGCCCAAGATGGCTGCCTCTGGAGAGAAGGACCACCAGCACTAGAGCCACCAGGAGCAGAGGAGGGACCACTAGCAACATCTTGAGTCTTCTTGAGAGCAGCTTCCTTTTCTTCCTGAGTACAAGGCTTCTGGTGCTTACTCACTCAGAACTTCATCTCTTCATGAATGGTGATGTTGTCTTGAGGGAAGGGGTTGCCAGTCTTCTCGAGCCACTTGTGATTGATGAGAGTCTGAATGTAGGGAGCATAGATGCAGGAGCACTTTTCAATGAGAGCCGCCCACATCTCTGAGTAGATGAATTGCATAACATCCATTGACATGTCAGTGTCTCGGCGAAGATGAGTCTGATGCATGAGGTCAACCTGATATCCATGAAACTGATCAAAGTTGCCAGCCTTGGGAGAGATGGTGTTCAAGTACACCCTGTGCATGATGTCATATACTGGCAGCAGATGATTCACAAACCCAACAGACCCCCACCCTTCAATGTAGAGAGGCTCCAGGACCTCAGGATCAGCAGCTATAGGACCATGAACACGCCAACCATTTGTCCCGCGGCCAGGCTGAATGGGATACCCAAGAAGCTCAGCAAACTCAGCCCAAGTAGCGGTAAGAAGCGCGTCTCTGGTCATCCACTTCATCTCACCTTTAGTAGAGGACTACATGTGAAGATACAGAGTAGAGTAGAACTGAGCAATGGCAGTCACATCAAAGTTCTGACAGTGCTCCATGAGGGGAATCAGCCCAAACTTCTTGCAGATATCAAGAGCCTCCCTAATTAAACTTGCTTCTCTTCCATGTGAGGCACATTGATGTACTTCTGAGGAGCAACCACGAACTTCTTCTTTGAAGCATAAATTTCCTCATAGATCTGTTCCTGATGGCAGGTGTGAAAATGAGGGTCCAAGCAAAGACGATCACGAGGCACAAGGTAGGGATCCGTAGCCCTGAATGCAGAGTAAGCCTTCTGAGACCACTTGGAAATCTTGGCTTTGGTCATGTCTGGCCCAGCAGCGGTGGCCTTCTGAGCAAGAGCAGGTCTCTTCCCTGCAGCAGCAGCAGCACGGCGAGCAGCAGCAGCCATCTGGCGAGAAATCTGAGCGGTCGGACGCACAACCTCAGCATCGTCCTCATCAATCTCAGGAGGAATGTCAGCGGATGGTCGGCGGGCACGCTTGCCTTGGCGAGTCTCTCCTTCCCCTGAGAAGAAAGCACAAGAGTAGGGAGGGAAGGTGGGATAAGTGCACAAGTTCGGAAGATGAAACAAAAGAATTAGATTGGAAAAATACAACAGGAAGAAAATTGCATTGTAGCCGGAACTTCCGTTGAAACGTCGGAACTTCCGGTGAAAAATGGTCCACCGGAAGTTCCGGTCGTGGCTCACCGGAAGTTCCGGTGAGGCCACGAACTGACAGTTTCAACAGGAGTTCCCTAGATCTAGATCTAAAGACCACAAATGCACAAATTTTTCCAAGGATGTATTGGACCAATCTACTCTAGCATGATACCCTAGGCCTACCAAGATCCCCCAACAAGTTCTAGACAAAGAACTAGCCTAGATAAGGTGTGCCCTAACTCAAGCCATGGTGAGAGCAAGATCTCCATGAATGGAGGGAGTTAAGGGCAAATACCGGAGTCCATGGCGGGAGATCGAGGTGGGGAAGGATCCCACGGAGCAGATCTGCGGAGGAGCGGTTGGAGAAGAAGGGGCCGGAGCACCTTCTTGGAGAAGTCCTGGCCGGCGGCGCTCCAGATAGAAGATGGGTCTTGGGGGAAAAAGGAAGAAGATCCCGTTTTCCCCCAGGGCCCACCTTATATAGGACAGGGAGCACCACCGGAAGTTCCAGTCAGGGACCGGAAGTTCCGCTGACACCAGGAGGAACATCTCAGGATAGGATAACAAGGAAGAACTTGTGCAGGGAATAGAGAGGGCTTGAGGTAAGGAAAGTCTTAGGATAGATAGCTCAAACTGTGAAGAACCAAAAACACCAAAACAAGAAAACACAAATAAAAACAAAATAAAAATGAACCAAATAAAAACGAGTCGGTGGCCTACGCCACCTTATATAAGAGTAAATGGCTTGACACCGCGAAGATATATCTTGGGTTCATTACCAACACTCATCATGAAGCTCAAATGGTCTCCTTTAGAGACAATAGAGTATGAAAACTTTAATGTGCGCATAATAGGGATAGTGTTTGTTCATAAGAGGAACTACACTCCCCCTAAATCCATGCCTACATCCAAACAAGATACACATTGAGACACGGGTAGGTGTGCAAGGGCTCAAGCAACATTGCTCGAATCAATGATATTTAGCTCATGCCTTAACTCTCGGAACCTTGCTTCATCAAGAGGCTTCGTGAAAAGATCCTCAAGATTTGCCTTGGTGGGAACATACTCCAAAGAAATGTCTCCTCTAGCAACATGGTCCCGAATGAAATGATGACGAATCTCAATGTGCTTGGTCCGGTTGTGTTGCACGGGATTGTGAGCAATAGCAATTGCACTCTCATTATCGCAAAGAAGAGGCACCTTGTCAAAAGATAGTCCAAGATCCTTCAAGGTTTGCTTCATCCATAGCAATTGAGCACAGCAGCTTGCGGCAGAGATATACTCAGCTTCGGAAGTAGACATAGACACACAGTTTTGCTTCTTCGAGGACCAACAAACCAAAGATCTTCCGAGAAATTGACAAGCTCCGGTGGTTGACTTTCTTCCCCCTTTGTCACCAGCCCAGTCCGAGTCCGTGTAACCAATGAGATCAAAGCTGGCTCCCTTGGGGTGGCTGTGGCGGTGCATATAGGTTTGTGCAAGAACAAGTGATTTCCCGCAGCCTTCCAACATGGACCCCCTCTTAATAGTACGGTGACCTAAAAACAACAACCGGAAAGAAACTAGGAGAAGACTAAAAGAAGGGCCACCGACTTCAAAAGATCACCAGAGAGCATCCATCACACTAAAAAGAAACATCAACGACGTCTCCCCTAAAACTCAAAAGCACAGTTAAAAGAACAGTTGGGATTGTCATTTAACACCAAAAACATCATGGGAAGATATAGTCCTTTCACTTGTGATTGCAAGGTACTGAAGTCGGATGCTAGCACTAGACCTTGAGCTTCTATGTATACAAAACATCATTATTGCTCGATAAGGACAATATTTAAAGAAGCAAAAATGATTATGCATAGTGATGTAATGCATTATTTATTTTTGTTTTCTACCCACTATTTTAGTTACAAAAATTCCTTTAAGTATTAAAGGATTGGTAAATGTTAATTATTAATATTAATTAATGGTTGTAATTTTATTTTATTTTGCTTATTGAATTTTTATTTATTTAATAATTCCTTTAAGAATTATCATTTAAATACAAGAATGATATAAATTATTTATTTTGTATTTTTCTAAAATACTATAATATTGATATATAATAAAAGTGATTTTTATTTATTTTATCATCTTTCTTTAATTTTATAAAAATTGCATAAGGAATATATATCATAAAATTCTTGATAATAATTATATACCCAAAATGTTATTTCTTAATTTATTTAGATAGATTAAATTATTGTGAATCCAAAAATATTTTATTTGTAATTTTTGGATTTTTATTTTATTTTATAGAATTTATTTAAATTTAGGGGCATTTTGATCTTTTCTGAATTATTAAAACTTTCTTTGGTTGGTTGGGCTGGTTGTGTTGGGCTTATTGGGCCGTTTTGGCCCAATTGGGCAGAATAAAAATGGCTCCCCGAAGGGTTGTCCTTCTCAGCCCACCCCCTGTCCATCTCTCTCGCCCCCTTCTCTCTCGACTCCATGGTCGACGATGCCATCACCGACGATTCACACCACCGTGGTTCTCCCTGGCCGCCATTGTGATGCATGGTGTCGTTGTTGACCCCGCTCCTCCTTTCAGTCCAGCTCTATTTGGATCTGGGGCCCTCCTGTGGCCAGACCGGCTATGTCTCGAACCCTAGGGTTTGGGGTGGTGCTGGTGCTACTGCCGCCGCTGCTCCCGTGGTGTTGTGGTGGTGTTGCTTGCTCTCAGGTATGGCTGTGGTCGCCACCTCGGCGTGGTGTGGGTTGCAGCACCCCCTTTGGGTGCTCCCCGTGCCGCCATGCTTGTCGACACCCTCTGCTTCCTCTTCTCGCTCATAGCTACAACCTCCAGTAAGTTGTTCTTACTCCCTCTCGTGTCCTCTGTGTTATGCCACCATGTCCTGTGTGTTTCTAGTGGCTACCCCTGGCTAGTGTTCATGTTCTGATTAGGGTTCATATCCTGATTATGGTTCATCCCTCTGATGATTTTATATATGATGATCTGGATTTAGTAGTGATGATCCTTGAGCATGATGAATGGTTGTTTGATGTGGATTACTGTTTATAGTTGGCTTTGGTGATGCTATTGGCTTACCAGACTGATTCCAGTGGTAATTTGATATGGTTCAGATGATAGTGCTTCAGTGGTATCATTACTTGTGAATGTTGTTGATCTGGAAACTTTCTACTATCAAAAGTTTAGTACTGACAGTGGTTCTATCAGTGATTGTTTACTACATCTGAAATTGTTGGCTTGTATTATGACATACAGACTGAATTTAATCATTACATATTAGTGATGTTCTGTATAGATGAGCTTGATGCTGATTCCTGGCATTTGATTCCAGGAAAATGATATTTAGTGTCTTGTCCCTTTTTATTTGTGAAAGCTAAGTAAAGTTTGGGATTAGCTTATTAGAACTTGTCCTTGCGATACCATCATAGAATGGCACACAAGTGATTGGGTCCTATTACTGAGGTTAGCTCTGACAGTGCTTGTGATTGATATCTGGCAAAGATAAGATGAAAGCTTATTTAATCTTTCTGCCTATGATGTTGGTCTGAGGCATAGGAACTAGTTTCCTAGTTTGTTGTCCCTGATATAAATGCTCTGGTAGTAATACCAGCTGCTAATTCTTGAGTAATAGTTTGGAAAATAATTGGTGTGCTATTGGTTTGCATGGATCCATAGGATTTATGGATTCTGAGGTGCTACTCTTTTAAGAGGTGTGTCCAGATTTCTTAATCTTGACCTTGATTATATTGGAGTATAAGATTTGGCTTTTATATCCAGGATCAATGATGTTGGTCTTGTAGGGGTTCGTAGCATGGAAAAAAAATTCTACCGCATGCAAACAAACAAGCCAAGATCTATCTACTAGATTGTAGCAACAAGTCGATAGAGGAACTCACCCTCGAAGATTCCAAAGCAGTTAACGAGAGCAGATTTTCGTGGGTGATGTAGTCGTACTCTTGCCGATCTCAAGATCGCGTAGATGATCCTTCCGGCGCTGCGTTCCGGCAGCGCTTCCGCAGTCGGTCACACGTTCGGTACTCGATGAAGACCTTCCTCTCCCTTGTTCCAGCAGGCAGCGGAGGTTGTAGCACTCTCCTCGCGATTCCGGCAGCACGACGACGTGGTGTCGGAAGTAGAGGGGAGATCCCGCAGGGCTTCGCCTTAAGTCGGTGCGAGTATGGTGGAGTATGAGAGAGGCCTTGGTGATCTAGGGTTTAGAGGGCACCAAGGGGAGGGCTTGGCCGGCGGCTAGGGTTTGGGGAAACCCTAACTCGCCGTGTTAGAGGAGGCCCTAGGCGGCGGCGGCTTGGAGGTGGTCGGCGACTTGGAGGCTAGGGTTTTGGGTGTAAGGGGTAGGGTCGCCCTACCCCTCCATATATAGGTGGAGGGTGGCCGGTTGGGAGGAGGGAGTCCTCCCCTAACTCGGCCTCCTTGGCCGGCGGGTAGAGGGAGGGGACTTCCTCCCCAAGTAGGTTTCCTACTCTCCCTCCACCAAGCAAACTTGTCGTTTGACTTTTCCAAATTGGCGTTTGACTTTCAAACTTGGATTTGATTTCTCTCTTTATTTTGCCCAGCCAAGTGACCTAGTGTAGGGGTTCGTAGCATGGAAAACAAAAATTTTCTATCGCATACAAACAAACAAGCCAAGATCTATCTACTAGATTGTAGCAACGAGTCGATGGAATAACTTACCCTCGAAGATTCCAAAGCGGTTAACGAGAGCAGATTCTCGTGGGTGATGTAGTCGTACACTTCCGATCTCAAGATCGCGTAGACGATCCTTCCGGCGCTGCGTTCCGGCAGCGCTCCCGCAGTCGGTCACACGTTCGGTACTCGACGAAGACCTTCCTCTCCCTTGTTCCAGCAGGCAGCGGAGGTTGTAGCACTCTCCTCGCGATTCCGGCAGCACAACGGCGTGGTACCGGAAGTAGAGGGGAGATCCCGCAGGGCTTCGCCTTAAGCCGGAGCGAGTATGGTGGAGTATGAGAGAGCTATTAGTGGTCTAGGGATTAGACACACCAATTAGAAGGCTCTAAACCGAAGGCTAGGGCAATTAGAAGCTCTAAACCAAAACGGCTCTAAACCGGAGATTAGAGGATAGGAACTTGTGTGTCTAGGAGGGGAGCCCTGCCCCTCCTTTTATAGGTGGAGGGAGGCGCGCCTGGGGAGGGGAGTCCCTCCCCAACTCGGCCTCAAGGAGGGCCGGCGGTGGGAGGAGGAACTCCTCCCCCAAGTCGGCTTCAAACTTCCTTCTCCTCTTTTCCCACTTCCCAAAATAGCCGTTTGACTTTCAAACTAGCCGTTTGACTTTTCAAACTAGGATTTGATTAAATCCTCTATTTGGTACAGCAATGACATTAAGTACATGATGCAATCATACCAACTTGATATAACACATTCATGTACCCCTTCCCCCCGGAGTGCCGGACATTCCGGAACCTTCTAGAACATTCCCGATGAAAACACCGGAATCATTCCCGAACTCCGAAACGGGACTTTCCTTATATGAATCTTATTCTCCGGACCATTCCGGATCACCTCGTGATATCCCGGATCCCATCCGAGACTCCGAACAACATTCGGTCTCTTTCTCATAATACCATAACTACTCAAACAACGTCGAATCCTTAAGTGTGTCTCCCTACGGTTCGTGAATTATGCGGACATGATCGAGACACTTCTCCGAACAATAACCAATAGAGGAATCTGGAAATTCATATGGCTCCCACATATTTCTACGATTACTTTGCGATCGAATGAACCACTTACATGCGATACCAATTTCCCTTTGTCTCACGATAGTTTACTTATCCGAGGTTTTGATCGCCGGTATCTCTGCATACCTAGTTCAACCTCGTTACTGATAAGTACTCTTTTCTCGTTCCCGTGATATGTGATCCCTTGTGAGCCAGTCACATGCTTGCAAGCTAATTGGATGACATTTCACCGAGAGGGCCCAGAGTATATCTATCCGTCATATGGATGGACAAATCCCACTCTTGATCCATGTGTTTCAACCAATACTTTCTGAACACTCAATGCCACCTTTATAGCCACCCTGTTACGGTGTGGTGTTTGATGACATCAAAGCATCCATCCGGAAAAGGTGATATGCATGATCTCATGGTCGAAGGAATTAGGTTACTATGTATCAGAAAGCATATAGCAATTGAACTATTGAAATGACTTGATCTTTATGCTACGCTTATCTATAGGAGTATGTCCATCACATCATTCTCCTAATGATATGATCCTGTTGTTAATAACACCTCTATGTTCATGATCAGGAAACCATGATCATATATTAACCAACAAGCTAGTTTAACAAGAGGCTTTACTAGGGACTCTTATTTTAGTTTACAAATCACACAAGTATTAATGTTTCCGGTTAATACAATTATAGCATGGTATGTAAACATTTATCATAAGTGTGAAGATATGATAATAACCACTTTATTATTGCCTCTTGGGCATATCTCCAACAGTCTCCCACTTGCACTAGAGTCAATAATCTAGTTTCAAACCTTTGTGTATTCAACACCTATGGCTTTCCGGTGTTGTATGTACACGATTGCTAGTGGTCAACTGATCTCCGGATCTGACACTTCCAGGTCCGTGTGTAATTGCATGTCTTTGCGTCTCTACGCATCACTCATTCTCTAATGAGATGGCTTTGTATAAATTTGGTCTTTCGGTGTGACCTTTAGCTCTTTGGGGTTAAAACATGTTGATAATATTGTCGCACAATATATCTTCATAGTATTATCCCACTGTGAACTACACCTAGTTTGATAACAAACTACTTGACACAAATGCCCTCTTTTGCTGCTAAAATAGCAGTCATATACTTAGCCTTTTGTTGTAGTATCTGTCACAATGTATTAACTTTGGAACTCATCCAAATCCATTATGGAACTCACTTTCCATTATATTGTGCCACCCTTAGTTCAGATTGAGATAAACTTAATTTGTACTTTGTGACCAAGCTAGTATCAATGTAGTACTTTTACAATGAACTAACCATCTATTTGTCACTTCTACAAATATTATACTCTTAGTTCTTCCAAATGATCATAAGAATATCCTTACTATTGTCCAATGATCATCTTACGAATCATTCTGGTATATGCTCACAACATTTATAGCATAGGACATATCTGGATTTGTACATATCACAGTATGATTGATATAAATACTCTTTGTGATTTCATACATCAAGTATCAATCTATACTTGATTATTTGTTTCACTTTACCAAATGTCAATACACTTGAATATAACATCAACATTGAACTCATTCAATCCTTTCTGTGCGACAAGAACCTCTCTTGTAGTTTCTATGTTGAACTCATTCAATATCTTGTCTATGTACTTCTGGCACAACCATATTAGCGTCTATTGATGCCAAATATTTGGGTTTTGCCTAAGTCTTTCATCAGGATGAAATTCTTAATATGTGTTAATAAAAGATACATTATTTCCAATCAACAATATGTCTTCCACACAATGTATTAGAAACATGTCTTAGCGCTCCCACTTAATTTCTTGCAAATGCAAGCATCTTCATCGTCTCTAATGAACTTTTAAACTCCTTTAACAGTTTCATCACAGTGAAGATTCCAACTCCGCGATGCTCACTTTAACCATTGAAGTTTGCATATGCTTTTAGCATCCTTTGAATTAACAAAACCCTATGGACCGTGTTATGCACATGTCCTAGGTAACGATTCTATTAGAAGAACTTGTTTTGTTTATTCAACTACCATATAACAAATTATATGTGGTGGTTGCTACATTAATCCGTCTAGACTAAATATCACTATGAAAGATCAAATCTTGCCATAGTCAACCTTTGAACATTGTTGTGAACTCTTTCCCAATATGTCGACTACTTCATAGATGTGAAACATCCATGTCTATTTCTTTATAGATCCAAACACAACTGTAAGGTCTTACACCTTTCTCGAGGGTCCTTCAAGTTCAAAACTTGATTTCTCGTGCATGGAACTATCACGGATTTTATGGCTTCAAGCCATTTGATGGAGTCAGGGCTCATCATCGCTTCTTTGCATGTAGCCGGATCATTATTGTTAAATAATGATTTAACTCTCAAATCTTGGTATTTGATTGTTCATCCGACCTACTTGTTTCAATAGGAACTTAGATCTCCGTGACCACAACCTTTGAAGTACGCGAGCCATGAGCATTGTTTGCTAACTCCGGAACACTTTTCGGCGCTGCGCAACTTTGCACATATAGCTAAGGTTCTTTTAACCTTATCAAAGTTCTATTGTCCTCCCACTTAACTTTTCACGAAAAATTCCTTCTCAAAGAAACTTAACGTTCTAAGCAACAAACACTTTTGTCTCCGGTGTTTATGGAGGAATACTTAACAGTTATACAAAGACAGGTTCATCCGACTTTGGTTGCACACATCTTTCTTATGCATAGCATACCAATGTTTTAAGAAAGGACTACTTGGGTTTTATCCCAAACCATAACCTTATATGGTGTCATTTCAACGGATTATGATGAAGCTCTTTTCAGTGGAAAAATGGTAATCTCTAAAGCTTTTAATCTCTAAAATATAATGGCAGTTTTATGAATTATACCTTTGATCTTACCATGTCAAACAAAGTTTAATTACATGCCTCGAACGCACCATACCCTTATGGTGTTTTGGGAAATGCAAATCCACGGAACAATTCCTTAAATCTTAGGTATTATGCTAAACTCTGTAACTCAAATATCTTCCTTTATGATCTTTATCATAAACTATTTATATTCTTGTTACTATGATTTTGCACTTCATCTTGAAAGTCTTTGAACTTTTCAAATGTTTCATACTTCATCCTTATTAAGTAAATATTCATATATTCACTCAAATTTTCGGAGAAAGCAAATGAAGTTGAAATTCATCGCTCTTGACTACACATAATGGACTTCGTACAACAATATGTACAAGTTCAAATAAGCTAGTCATTCGTTCCCTTTTGGCTTATGAACGAAGTTTTAATTATCTCTAGGAAAGTTTCACAAGCGTCATTTGATCAAAAATCAAAAGACTCAAAAATTCCATCCACATGGAGTTTCTTCATGTTTTCTTTCCAATATAATTTAAACGGCGATATCACTTCCTAAGTGATATTTCAATCAATTTGTCTTTCGACATTTTTAGCACCAGTTTTATGGATGTGATTTCTCCAACGAGATTTGTGAATCATCCATCTTTTATGAATTACGGAAATTATTTGAACAACCCTTTTGTTCTCATAATACCTGATAAAACAAATCTTGAAGGCAAACTTTGATGTTTAACGAGCAACACAATAACCCTTTATTTGTTCTCGATGAACATCATCACATATTTTTTTGCTAGTTACTTAGGCCATTGTAGTTCATGAATTTTGTTGTTTCGTATGACGATTCATACCAACAAATTCAGTATCAAATACTTAAGAACCATATTGTTTAATAAGCAAAGAATATAGCCATAACATGTATATCATCTATATACTTAAGCTGAACAATTCTAGTCTTTTCTTTTCTGCCACATATTTATGATATTCTCTTTCAGTATTTCTGTTTGAAAGAATCTATCAACATCAATAGTGGAGTCATACATATGACACATAGTCCAAAGCGTGTATAGTTAAATACCAATGTCTTTGGACTTGCACTTTGAAGTAGATCACCATTATCAAATGTTTGGTGTTTCAAATTCCTTTCTTTAGTAATCTCTTGGTGTAGTAAACATTTTACGTACATCAAATATTCACCCTCATCATGGATTTATCCATGATCAAGCTACTTTTAGCTTGTAACGGTGAAACGCGAGTATAATGTTGCTCTCCAAAACCTTTTGGAGGATTAGGACAACTAGTGTCTCCAACCTTTTGCAAATTTTCATCAAAATATGAGAACATGAACTTTGCCATATTATACTCTATCATGTTGCAACCAAAACTTCGTTTCAGATATCACAATATCTTCCACACATGATGGTTTCTGAAACAACTCTTTCAGATCCTAGATAACCTTGATATTAAGACAATCCTTTGAATATCAAGAATCATGGAGACAAACATGATACTTATACACTAACACTTGGAATTGTCACTCTTGTTTTAATACCAATTATTAAACTTCATGGAGTAACCGGAACTTTACTGAAAGTTTGCAATAGGACTTTCAAACTTTAGATTAACACTTCAAAACAATACGATACCAGTTCGTAAAGTAACTAACCAGAATTCTATAGTTCTATCATCTCAATTATAACTAAGCGCAAGGTGGTAAACGGATGCCAATGACTACAACAATTATGCAAATTCACTTTGATTTAGTTTATGATAAATTGAGTTCTAATTAATAATTAAATTAATCTTGGTGAACTCCCACTCAAAACAATATCCCTCACATTGTTTTAGTGATCACACGAACCAAATCCACCATATCAAAACCGATCATCACGAGAATCGATATAGTTTCAATGGCGAACAATCGACATGTTCATCATATCTACTATATGATTCATGCTCTACCTTTCGGTATTCCGTGTTCCGAGACCATGTCTGTACATGCTAGGCTCGTCAAGATCAAACCTTGGTTTCCGCATGAGCAAATCTGGCTTGCTCACGTTGTATACACTTGCAGAATCTAACACACCCGGTCATCACGTGGTGCTTCGAAACAACAAGCTTTAGCAACGGTGCTAACTAAGGGTGAACACTTTATGACTTGAAATAATGTGCATGAGGGATCATCTTATAATTCTACCGTTGTCTACTAAGCAATACAAGATGCATAAAGGATTAACATCACATGCAATTCATAATATGTGATATGATATGGCCTTTCTACTTTGTGCTTCCGATCTCCATCTTCTAGCACGAACATGATCTCCATCATCACTGACATTGCATCAAGGTCAATGATGCTTCTCCATGGTTGTCGTCCACCGGCTTCAACTATTACAACTACTTTGAATAGACACGCGGGTCTTAACAGAAATTAAAGACAACCATATGGCTCCTGCCGGTTGCCGACTTACAATAAGGAACATTGCATACATCAAATATAATCACAATCATGGCCATATCACATCACTGCACACCCCTGCAAAACAAAGTTAGACGCCTCTACTTTCTTTGCATATTTTACGTGGTTTGGGGCTTTCAATAAGTGTTGTTCTAACTTACGAACAAGAACCACAACATTGATACTAGTATTGTTAATCACCCGTTGTAAATTGGATCTTAACTATGCTAGGAGAAACAGGCACCCGCAAAGCCACTTATGCAATACAAGTTGCATGTCAAGCGTGGAGCAAGTCTCATGAACGATGTCATGTAAGGTTAGCCCGGGCCGCTTCATCCCAACATACCGCAAGATGCAAAGTACACAAGAAGCAATCAACAATAAAAGCATCAACGCCCACAATGACCATTGTGTTCTACTCGTGCAACAGATCTACATATAGACACGGCTCTGATACCACTGTAGGGGTTCGTAGCATGGAAAACAAAAAATTTCTATCGCATACAAACAAACAAGCCAAGATCTATCTACTAGATTGTAGCAACGAGTCGATGGAATAACTTACCCTCGAAGATTCCAAAGCGGTTAACGAGAGCAGATTCTCGTGGGTGATGTAGTCGTACACTTCCGATCTCAAGATCGCGTAGACGATCCTTCCGGCGCTGCGTTCCGGCAGCGCTCCCGCAGTCGGTCACACGTTCGGTACTCGACGAAGACCTTCCTCTCCCTTGTTCCAGCAGGCAGTGGAGGTTGTAGCACTCTCCTAGCGATTCCGGCAGCACAACGGCGTGGTACCGAAAGTAGAGGGGAGATCCCGCAGGGCTTCGCTTTAAGCCGGAGCGAGTATGGTGGAGTATGAGAGAGATATTAGTGGTCTAGGGATTAGACACACCAATTAGAAGGCTCTAAACCGAAGGCTAGGGCAATTAGAAGCTCTAAACCAAAACGGCTCTAAACCGGAGATTAGAGGATAGGAACTTGTGTGTCTAGGAGGGGAGCCCTGCCCCTCCTTTTATAGGTGGAGGGAGGCGCGCCTGGGGAGGGGAGTCCCTCCCCAACTCGGCCTCAAGGAGGGCCGGCGGTGGGAGGAGGAACTCCTCCCCCAAGTCGGCTTCAAACTTCCTTCTCCTCTTTTCCCACTTCCCAAAATAGCCGTTTGACTTTCAAACTAGCCGTTTGACTTTTCAAACTAGGATTTGATTAAATCCTCTATTTGGTACAGCAATGACATTAAGTACATGATGCAATCATACCAACTTGATATAACACATTCATGTACCCCTTCCCCCCGGAGTGCCGGACATTCCGGAACCTTCTAGAACATTCCTGATGAAAACACCGGAATCATTCCCGAACTCCGAAACGGGACTTTCCTTATATGAATCTTATTCTCCGGACCATTCCGGATCACCTCGTGATATCCCGGATCCCATCCGAGACTCCGAACAAAATTCGGTCTCTTTCTCATAATACCATAACTACTCAAACAACATCGAATCCTTAAGTGTGTCTCCCTACGGTTCGTGAATTATGCGGACATGATCGAGACACTTCTCCGAACAATAACCAATAGAGGAATCTGGAAATTCATATGGCTCCCACATATTTCTACGATTACTTTGCGATCGAATGAACCACTTACATACGATACCAATTTCCCTTTGTCTCACGATAGTTTACTTATCCGAGGTTTTGATCGTCGGTATCTCTGCATACCTAGTTCAACCTCGTTACTGATAAGTACTCTTTTCTCGTTCCCGTGATATGTGATCCCTTGTGAGCCAGTCACATGCTTGTAAGCTAATTGGATGACATTTCACCGAGAGGGCCTAGAGTATATCTATCCATCATATGGATGGACAAATCCCACTCTTGATCCATGTGTTTCAACCAATACTTTCTGAACACTCAATGCCACCTTTATAGCCACCCTGTTACGGTGTGGTGTTTGATGACATCAAAGCATCCATCCGGAAAAGGTGATACGCATGATCTCATGGTCGAAGGAATTAGGTTACTATGTATCAGAAAGCATATAGCAATTGAACTATTGAAATGACTTGATCTTTATGCTACGCTTATCTATAGGAGTATGTCCATCACATCATTCTCCTAATGATATGATCCTGTTGTTAATAACATCTCTATGTTCATGATCAGGAAACCATGATCATATATTAACCAACAAGCTAGTTTAACAAGAGGCTTTACTAGAGACTCTTATTTTAGTTTACAAATCACACAAGTATTAATGTTTCCGGTTAATACAATTATAGCATGGTATGTAAACATTTATCATAAGTGTGAAGATATGATAATAACCACTTTATTATTGCCTCTTGGGCATATCTCCAACACCTAGTACATGATGCAACCATTCCATATTGTCATGACACATTCATGTACCCTTCCCCTCCGGAGTGCCGGACCTTCCGGACCCTTCTAGAACATTACTGGTGAAAACACCGGAATCATTCCCCAACTCCGAAATAGGACTTTCCTTATATGAATCTTATTCTCCGGACCATTCCGGATCTCCTCGTGATATCCCGGATCCCATCCGAGACTCCGAACAACATTCGGTCTCTTACTCATCCTTCCATAACTACTCAACATCATCGAATCCTTAAGTGTGTCTCTCTACGGTTCGTGAATTATGCGGACATGACCGAGACACTTCTCCAATCAATAACCAATAGAGGAATCTAGAAATTCATATGCCTCCCACATATTTCTACGAATACTTTGCAATCGAATGAACCACTTACATACGATACCAATTTCCCTTTGTCTCATGATAGTTTACTTATCCCAGGTTTTGATCGTTGGTATCTTTGCATACATAGTTCAACCTCGTTACTGATAAGTACTCTTTTCTCGTTCCCGTGGTATGTGATCGCTTGTGAGCCAGTCACATCTTTGCAAGAAAATTGGATGACATTCCACCGAGAGGGCCCAGAGTACATCTATCCGTCATATGGATGGACAAATCCCACTCTTGATCCATGTGCCTCAACCCATACTTTCCGAACACTCAATGCCACCTTTATAGCCACCCAGTTATGCTGTGGTGTTTGATGTCATCAAAGCATCCTTTCGGTGATGGTGATTAGCATGATCTCATGGTCGAAGGAATCAGGTTACTATGTATCAGAAAGCTTATAGCAATTGAACTATTAAAATGACTTGATCTTTATGCTACGCTTATCTATAGGAGTATGTCCATCATACCATTCTCCTAATGATATGATCTTGTTGTTAACAACATCTCAATGTTCATGATAGGGAAACCACAATTATCTATTAACCAACAAGCTAGTATTATGAAGAGGCTTTACTAGGGACTCTAATTTAGTTTACAAATCACACAAGTATTAATGTTTCCTTTTAATATTGTTATAGCATGAATGCAAACATTTATCATAAACACAAAGATATAATAATAACTATATTTATTATTGCCTCAAGGGCATATCTCCAACAGGTCTAAGATCCTGGTTTTACATGTATTCTTATCTTGTGGCTATGACTTTATCATTCAAAATCTTCTAGGATGGATTCATCCCACTTGGATGAATACTGAGAAGTTAGATATAGAACAACACATGAATCTTTTATATTGATATGATAAACAGATCATGTGATGGTTTTATATAACTTACCAAAACAGTGGGTTGTTGTTGTAGTTGGTGGTTGATCTTGTTGGTTATGTTGCTGGCCTGATCTGGTTAATCTCCTGTGGCTGCTCCTGCTACTTCTAGCTCCTGGAACTTGTCCTTGATCTTGCTATCCACCTTCTGGTTCCTGGTAGCTTGGCCTTGACCTTGCTATCCACCTGATCCACCCCCTCCTTATGTCACCATCTTGGTGAGTACTGGGTTGATCTGATGTGTGTTGTGGTTTTGATTTGGTTTGGCTGGTTTGGCTGTGGCTAGACTGCAAGTGCTTGGTCTGTATGAGCAAAGAAATGGTGTTGGGTCCTTTCCCACGGCTGTGCTGAGTAGTTTTGCTTGTGTGGGCAGCTGTAGATGTGTTGACAGCACACACCATCCATTTAGGTGTGTAAGTTGCTTGTGTACCTGCTGCACCCTTGTTGATATGTTCAGAGAATGATCTACCTTTTATCTGGTTACATTTACCTGTCTAGTGAAACTTGCCCCTCTTGCTGATTAGAGTTATTTGACTTATGGCTTAAAAATTATGAAAGATTTAGTTCTTTCATATTGGTGAAACTTTCCCCTAAAGATTACTCAGTGATGTAAAGTTGAACAATGCATCTCACTGTCACTACTGAGAGTAAAAATATCTTAATCTTTTATTTTCTTTCTTTTATGTTTATTCTTTGTTTTGCAGGTATAAGACATGAAGATTCAAGATTTAGAATAGGTTTTATTTTTGATAGAATAATTCCCTTGTAATATTTATTTTATTCTTTTGTAATTTTTATTTTATTCTTTTGTAAAAAATATTGTAATATTACCAAATATATAAATGTTCTTCCTTTTATCATTTACTATTGTAAAGATCCTTGATTACTTTTATAAGTTACATTTTGTAACTTATTTATTGAATAGAGATATGGAATGAATATTCATTTTCTTGATTATGTTATTTTATTTAAAGTTTGAGTTACTAAATGTTATTGCTTGATTAAATAAGATTACTCAAACATAATTCTAATTCCTTTTAAATTATAATTCTAACACTCAAGTTTGAATTCAAATTTCATTTCCCAAAACACCCTAATCCATAAAGATCATGTCAAAGTTTATAACGATCATTCTCCAAGGCTATTCCTAAACTTAAAGAGCGAAAGAAACATTGATCACTTTAGGTTTTTATTTGGCGAAAAATTTACCCACATTTTTACAGATGAATGCATGCAATTGCACAGATTCCTAATTCAACCCTTTGTGGATTCCTAAATGCTGGGATGTTATAGACTTCCCCCCTTAAATTAAACTTCGTCCCGAATTTTGTTGAGGTGTACCTGAACAGTTCTGGATAGGCTTTTCTTAAATCCTCTTCTTTCTCCCAAGTGGCTTCCCTTTCGGGGTGATGTTCCCACAGTACCTTGCAGTATTTTATTGCCCTGTTCCTCAACCTTTCCAGTTTTTTTCCAAAATTTTACAGGGTTTCTCTACATAGGTCAAGTCTGCTTGTAATTCTATATCTTGATGTGTGATTGCATCATCTGGAACTTTAAGACATTTCCGGAGTTGTGACACATGGAAAACAATATGAAATTGAGCCAATCTTGCGGGTAACTCTAAAGCATAAGCTATAGTCCTGTTCTGACTTAGTATTTTGAATGGCCCTATATATATTGGACTCAATTTTCCTTTAACTCCGAACCTTTTAACTCCTTTCATTGGACTTACTTTCAGATATACCATGTCTCCCACTTCAGGATGCCATGATCTTCGACTTTGATCAGCATAACTTTTCTGCCTGCTTTGAGCTATTTTCAATCTATCCTTGATTTTATCAATGATATCTTGCTTTTCCTTGATATAGTCTGGCGCAAATTACTTGCTGCTTACAGGCTCATACCAACATATTGGTGATCTACATTTCCTCCCATACAGAACCTGATATTGAGCTGACTTCAGAGTACTCTGATAGCTATTATTGTAGGAAAATTCTTCCAACGGTAGATGATCTTCCCACGAACCTCCAAAATCTAATGCACAAGCCCTTAACATGTCCTCCAATATTTGATTCGTTCTTTCCGTTTGACCCCCTGTCTCTGGATGATAAGTTGTTCTAAAATCTAACTTTGAACCAAGTGCTTCATGTAATTGCTTCCAAAACACTGAAGTAAACACTGGTCCCCTATTAGTTACAATCTTCTTGGGAACTCCGTGCTTACTTACTATTTCTTTGATGTAAACTTCCACTCACTTCTTGGCATTATCCTTTTGATTTACCGGAATAAAATGCGCACTTTTAGTGAGTCTATCAACAATTACCCATATCATATCCTTCCGTTTAGGTGTCATGGGTAAGCCTGTGATAAAGTCCATACCAATTTCCTCCCATTTCCATTTGGGAATTTCCAAAGGTTGCAATGGTCTTGCTAGACTTTGAAGTTCAGCCTTTACCCTTTGGCAAGTATGGCATTCTGACACGTATTTTGCAATGTCCCTTTTCATGTCGTTCCACCAAAATATTTCCTTCAGATCCATGTACATTTTATACTTCCTGGATGTATAGAATATGGTGTTTCATGTGCTTCTCTGAGTATGACATCACGAATCTCCGTCACATCTGGAACACAAAGACAATCTTGGAACCACAAAGATTCATAATCTCCTATGCGAAAAGTTGATGTTTGCCCTCAGTTCCTCGACTAAGGCTGGCCTCTTGCTGGTGCCCTTGAAGTTGCGGATGAAGCTATATGCCAGCTCTTCCCAAAGATCTGCTGAAGCATCTGGCTCCGGACAACTCTCCGTCGTCCTCCTCTTCGGACTCAGTTGAGCACGCGCATTTGGCGCGTGCCTTGTCAATCTTTCACTTGGTGAGCTCGTTGCGAGCATCATAGTTGCTACTGTGGTGCCATAGGCTCTTGCAGCGCCGGGGCAGGTCGTGCTCGTCCTCCTCAGATGAGGGTGTAGGGCTCCAGGTGAACTTGACCGTAGCCTTTTTCTTCGGCTCCACAGGAGCATCATTGTGGAGCGCAGATCCAACAAGTCCTAGGCCTCCTACCGCAGACTTGTGCATGGCGCTCTTTGGGTCGCCCGCCGGAGGCGGATGAGACGCGAGATAGGTAGTGGCTGCCATGATCGCAGCCTGCGGCATTTTCGGCATGACGTTGCCGTGCGAGTCGATCGTCATGAAGGATGTGTTGAGGGCCCTGGTGACCTCAAGTCGCGCCTCGGGATCCATGCCCTCCGTGCAGGAGCGGTAGTTGTTGGCGTTGTTGTCGTGCAAACTGGAGCCTCCAGTGGCGGAGAGCACAACTCTCCACGCGCTGGATTTTGCAACTGCCTTCTTTCGCTTGTCGAGCTCCTCCATCAGCTTCACCTGCCGGTTGTGCTCGTCGATGAGGAGGAGGTGTTAGGTCATCAGTAGATCCCGTGAAGCATTCATAGGTAGGATTATGTTGCCTGCCACAGCCTCGCGTGCTTGGCGCCATCCTTCCTCGTAGAGGTTGATCCGGTTGTAGGCGTGAGCGTCGCCTTCGTTGGGCCTGTTAGGCGGATATCCCCTGTTTCCTCTGTTCTCACCTTGCGGGTTGAGAGGGGGGTTGGGTGTTTGCTACGCACTCGAACCCGGCGGCAGGTCCGTTACGTTGTTGATGATGACGGAACATAGGTAGCGCCCGAAGATTGGATTGCTGCTACCGCAGCTTTCGGATCCGGAACTGTAGGTTCCTTCATCTGAGGGACGGCCTCACAGATCTGAGTTGCAGCTGCTGCTGTCATCCGAGTCGTCTGTCAGCGTCGACATGTGTAATGCACCAATAGGCGAGGCCCAAGAAGCGGGCCTGGTGGATGGTGGTGGCACCCGCTCTGGGAGGCGGAGGGTGCCGGTCTGCCCCACCTGGAAGAAGAAGCTCCTGAATAGCATCTCGAGCCCGTCATCGACGGACTCAAAATCCCTCAATGTGGCCGGCGAGTGGGCGGTGCAGTCGAAGGCGCCGAAGAGGAGGTGACTCTCCGTTGCCAATGAGTTGTATATCGCTCCGGATGGAACCGTCACGACCGCACGATCAGTGTCCCTGTTTCCCACAGACGGCGCTAATTGAAGAGGGTTGATTTTGTCAATGACCATTGTTATGGACTTGGGTTTTGGAGAAGATGGGGATGCTCGAAGTCGCGGAAGGGTTAATAGACAAGCAACATGGGAAACGAGATTTACCCAGGTTCAGACCCCCGGAGGGAAAACCCTACTCCTGCTTGTCTGCTCTTGATTACGGCAGAACCGAAAGTTACAGGGGTGCATAGATGCAATCTGGCGTGAGGTGCGTATGTGGTTTTGGAGAGATCCTTCTCGCCATACCCTCCTGGCCTTTATATAGATAGGCAGGTCCCGGGCGTAGGTCGAGTCGGTTACAGATTAGGGTTGGTGCCCTTTGAAATTCTATTTACTCTAGACTTGTCCTCCAAGGAGCCGAAAATGTCATGGGCTTGGGCCACCCGAAATCTTCATGGGCCGCATGTCTTGACACGGGCCTTCCTTGGTGACGAGGGTTGATTTCGTCAATGCTCATTGTTAAGGACTTGGGTTTTCGAGAAGATGGGGATGATGGAAGTCGCGTAACGGTTAATAGACAAGCAACTTGGGACACGAGATTTAACCAGGTTCAGGCCCCCGTAGGGAAAACCCTACTCCTGCTTGTCTACTCTTGATTACGGCAAAACCGAAGATTACAGGGGTGCGCAGATGCAATCTGGCGTGGAGGTGTGTATGCGATGGTGGAAGAGATCCTTCTCGTTGTACCCTCCTGGCCTTTATATATATAGGCAGGTCCCGGGCTTAGGTCGAGTCGGTTACAAATTAGGGTTTGTACCCTTTGAAATTTTATCTAATCTAGACTTTTCCTCGAAGGAGTCGAAAACATCATGGGCTTGGGCCACCCGAAGTCTTCATGGGCCGTGTGTCTTGACATGGGCCTTCCTTGGACTGGACCAGGTATACCAAGGTGATGTACCTGTGGGGTATACCCATGTCATTATCCCCCGAGTGTTTAGTATAATCAAATATTCGGGTGAGGACTCTTCAATCCTTCGGGTGCAGCTGTTAATTCAAAGAGAAAATGTTTTAGTTCATAGGGATTGTTGATGCATGTGCCTGGCTCTCCCGACGGATCAGGGCCAGTTAACTGTCATAGGACAAAACAACACGATCTTCATCAAACTCGAGTCCCCGAACTCGAATTCAGAATGATTGCTGGTGTGATTCGACTCAAGCCGTTCTGGACTTACAGGAGTCGAATCCCAGTGATTTTCAAGTGATGTACCCAACGCGTCCGTCAGGATTTTTATCATGCCTGTTGACACAGGAGTTTACTGGCAGAGCGCAGTCAGGTGCATTACCAGGCCATCAGATGATATCTGTAGGTCTTATCTTTGCGTCCCAGACACAACATCCGAAATTTTATCACCACGGAGGTGTTTCGGGTGGCCAAGGAGATTGATTCTCACTTAGCGTTGGTTTGGGCAAAGTTGCCAAAAATATTTTGTCGTTTTTTATCCGAAGGATCACAGTCAAAGATTTCATAGGGTGTGCGGCCAGCACTCCCTATGGGAGTAGCCCTCGAGTGTCTGTTCGAGTCGTGGACTCGAGCAGAGACTTTCGTTCAGTTGTTTTCAGTTTAGGTCCGAAGGACACAATTTTTTCGCATGCTCAACCAATCCTTCCTATGGAGTAGCCCCCGAGTCCGTAGTGGAATCGCAGACTCGACGTAGGACTCGAAGATAGTTGCGAGATGCAGTTACCTTTGTATTTTCTCAGGTGCGTGGCCAGCGATCCTGATAGGAGTATCCCCGAGTAGTTTGTCGAATCGTAGATTCGAGTAAGTACTTGATTGGTCAGCCGAAAACTTCTATCCATTGCTGGCTTTGCCCTGATGACGTCAGTGCTGACGATTGGTGATCTCAAACTTCTGCGTCGGCAGAGATGATGCGACGAGACGATCATGGGCCCCACCTCCTGACTTGAAGCTGACTAGTCATGTGTAAACGTGACGAAAATTACGGCGTCTCCTCGATTTCCGCGCGTAGTGTACGACGTGCTAGCGACGGTTCGGTGTAGTGTTGAAACGTGTAGGGTTAGATTTGAGGTGCGCATTAGGGATTTTGGATCAATGGATCATATGCATCATCTTCCTCCTTTTATACCATAGGTAAACAGTGATTTTATTTTACCCTTCTTCATTTGCTAATCTCTCATTGCCTCCATTTTCACGAGCTTCGCTGCCCTTTGGTACGTTCTGGACATCCTTCGCACCTTTCCCTCTTCCTTCTTGCATGCACAACGCCACCATCACCGCTACAAGATGGGAAAGACCAAGAAGAGCACTGCTGGAGCTGGGTCGAGCGCCGGCGACGGCGACAAGAAGATCGCCACGACGGCCTGTGCCACTAACGGCGGGTGGAAGCGCACAGAGATGCGCGACGGGGACTTGCGCAAGTTGCACGATTCTGGGTTGATTCCCCGGAACAAGGAGGACGCCATCCTCCCCGGTGAATAGGTAATCCCGTGCCCACTCGAAGGGTTTCGGGTGATGTTTTACGCCTTTGTCATCCGTGGTCTCTCTCTTCCTGTTCATGATTTTCTTCGTGGACTTCTCTTCTTTTACGGGATTCAGTTGCATCATCTGTCTCCCAATTCTCTCCTCCATATCGCCTGGTTCATCACCCTTTGCGAGTGCTGGCTCGGTATCGAGCCGCACTTTGGCCTCTTCCGTAAGCTCTATTCCGTGAAGAGGTAGTCCGGCACCGGTGGAGTCTATCCGCTCGGCGGCTGCATCATCTCTATTCGATCTTCTATTCTTTTCTTCTCCCTTTCTATGCGCGAGTTCGTCCAGTATTGGCGGAAGAAGTGGTTCTACATGCGTGACGCCAAGTTGGACGGACAAAATTTGGACTCGCCTCTTTCGACTCCTCTTAGAAAATCATCCCGAAGAGGTCGTGGAAGAACCACGTCTTGGAGAGTGAGACGATGCAGGTGGAGGAGCTCTACCGTCACGTGGAGGCACTCCAACTGGTGGCCGGTAAGGAGGTCAACGGTGTGGACATCATCCGCACCTTCCTCAAGCATCGGGTGCAGCCTCTCCAAGCGAGGGCGCATCCGATGTTTCTCTATGCTAGCCGCAGCGACCCGACGAGGTTCTCATCCAAGGAGCTGTCCAAGGGTGATCTTGATAGAGCCCTTCGGCCTCTGCTTAAGAACAAGGCCGATGAGGACCTCCCGGGGAAATCCTTGACCGCCCCATTCAGTGCCGCAAATGCAGTTCCTCGGGTGGAAACTTGTGTCCTGCGTGTTGTGCTTTTTTCGAGTGCTATTTTATTCTTGTTAGTATCACTAATTATGTTCTCTTACATCTTTGGTTTGCAGGATCTCAAGGTAGCTGGGATGATGCCCCCTCTGCCTAAGAAGTTTTCGATTGCGCCGGGCAACGAAGTTGTGGATTCCGAATCCGAACTTCCTCCGGCGGACGCCCTCGAGTCGAGCGAAGGGCGGACCCAAAAGCGCACCTAGAGCAAGTCTTCAGATGCGTCTACCCCTCCAAATCCAAGGGGTCCGTCGTTCCTCGAGCAGCATGGTGAGGATGATGGTGCATCGTCTGCACCTTATCCTGCTGTGCCCCTTCGGTCAGTGGCTCTGCAGCCGTCGGACAAGAAGAAGAAGGAGAAGGCGGCTCCCGTCTTCAACTTATCGGACATCGAGTCGTAAGTTACTTCATCTGGGTCCTTTTCCTATTGTTTGTCTTTATAGTTGCAATGGGTTGGTAATCTGATTTTTGCTTACAGCAACTCTTCGGAGGAGTCCCTTGACGGGGACACTCAAGAAGTTATGGCAGAGTCGAGGCCGAAGGCTTCAATTCCCCAGGTGGTGGCCAACTCTGAGGATGATGGCCCAAACTCCTCTAAGCGAGAAGCTCAGGAAGTCATGACTCAGAAGGCAGCTCGCAAACATTCGGAGTCCACACCTGAACACGTAACTGTTATCTTGCACACTCCATGGGGGGAGCCCCCGTGCCCTTTTTGTTTTGACTTTGTTGATCGTTTTTTGGTTTGAGGGGGGCGCCCCGAGCCTTTTATTTACCGACTTGTGTTGTTGTTTCCTCTGTAGCCCTTTGTGCATGGCGCCAACCTCCTTATTCATCAGCACCTAGCGCTAGAGGCTAACCTGCAGCAGCATCAAGGTACGTGACTTTTCACCCTGTTTTTGATCACCTGCCGGTTATGCTCGTCGATGAGGAGGTGTTAGGCCATCAGTAGATCCCGTGAAGCGTTCATAGGTAGGATGATGTTGCCTTCCACGGCTTTGCGTGCTTGGCGCCAGCCTTCCTCGTTGAGGTTGATCTTGTTGTAGGCGTGAGCGTCGCCTTCGTTGGGCCTGTTAGGCGGATCTCCCCCATTTCCTCCGTTCTCATCTTGCGGGTTGAGAGGGGGTGGGTGTTTGTCGCGCACTCGAACCTGGCGTCAGGTCCGTCATGTTGCTGATGACGACGACGCATAGGTAGCGCCCGCGGATTGGATCACTGCTGCCACAGCTTTCAGATCCGGAACCGTAGGTTCCTTCATCTGAGGGAGAGCCGCACAGATCTGAGTTGCAGCTGCTGCTGTCATTTGACTCATCTGTCAGCGTCGACATGTATAACGCGCCGATAGGTGGGACCCACGAAGCAGGCCTGATGGATGGTGGTGGCACCCGCTCTGGGAGACGGAGAGTGCCAGTTTTCCCCACCTGGAAGCAGAAGCTCCCGAACAGCATCTCGAGTCCGTCGCCGGCGGACTCGAAATCCCTTAGGGTGGCCGGTGAAGTCGAAGGCGCCGAAGAGGAGGTGACTCTCCATCGTCGATGAGTTGTAGATCGCTCCGGATGGAACCACCGCACAATCAGCGTCCCCATTTCCCACAGACGTTGCCAATTGACAAGGGTTGATTTTGTTAATGCCCATTGTTATGGACTTGGGTTTTGGAGAAGATGGGGATACTGTAAGTTGCAGAACGGTTAACAGATAACAACGCGGGATACGAGATTTACCCAGGTTCAGGCCCCCGGAGGGAAAACACTACTCCTGCTTGTCTTCTCTTGATTACGGTGAAACTGAAGATTACAGGGCTGCGCAGATGCAATCTGGCGCGGATGTGTGTATGCGATGGTGGAAGAGATCCTTCTCGCCGTACCCTCCTGGCCTTTATATAGATAGGCATGTCTTGGGATTAGGTCGAGTCAGTTACAAATTAGGGTTTGTACCCTTTGAAATTCTATCTAATCTAGACTTGTCCTCCAAGGAGTCGAAAACGTCATGGGCTTGGGCCACCCAAAGTCTTCATGGGCCGCGTGTCTTGATATGGGTCTTTCTTGGACTGGACCAGGTATACCAATATTATGTACATGTGGGGTATATCCATGTCACTTGGGCTGGACCAGGTATACAAATATCATGTACTGTGGGGTATATCCATGTCACTAGTCCCGGTCGGGACTAGTATGAGCACTAGTACCGGTTCATACCATTTTGAGCGGCCAAGAGCCCAAAAAAATTCTAGTCCGGGGTCATTCCGGATCTTTAGTCCCAGGTCGTGATACGGCCCGAGACTAAAGGATTGCGGGTGCGGGCAACACCCTTTAGTCTAGAGTCGTGATATGGTCATCCCGGGTCATGATACGGTCCGAGACTAAAGGGGTGCAGACGAGGGCAACTTAAAATGGCTATAACTTTTACGTACGATATTAAAAAAAATAGCGTACAACCCATCAAAATGTGCGGAAAAATATTTGAGTTCGATTTCAACGGCCTTAGGCCATTTGGGATTTTTTTGATTTCTAAAATTAGAAAAAGAAAAGATTATTTATAAAAATTAATTTTTTTAGCAAATTTTTTATGCCATATTTGGATTCCTCTCATTTTTATGATAGTAATGGATATATTATTTTTGAATTTAGATTTACAGATTTAAATATATTATTTATGCCATATTAAATGAATAAATGGCAAAAAATGAATAAAATATAATTTTATTTAGTTTTTTACTTTCATTAGATTAAAATATTGTTATTACTTATTTATTGTTGTTTACTTAAATAGTTTTTTGTAATTTTAAAAAATAAAGATGTATGGCACATTGTTATGGATTAATAGGATTCATATGGTAGTGTTGACAACAAAGTACAAATGAGCTTCGCGCAAGGTCATCCTGATGGAACACAGAAGTTAAGCGTGTAGGATGTGGAGTAGTGCTAGGATGGGTGACCGACTAGAAAGTTTAACCACAAGTGTAGTTCGATCTAAGATTAAGTGTTAGTGTTAAAAATGTTCCAAGTAAGAGGATTAACGAGTCAAACAATTCAAAAGTTTAAGAAAAAATTCGATTTTTTTTTCAAAGATAAATTGAAAAAAAATCTCTAGTCTCGAAAAGTTTGATCACAAGTGTAATTTGACCTAAGATTAAGTATAGTTAGTGTTAAAAATATTCTAAGTGAGAGGATTAGCGAGTTAAACAATTTAAAAGTTTAAGAAAAATTCAAAAACAAATTTTGAAAAATGAATTAAAAATTTGAGAAAAATCTCTAGTCCCAGGCCGTATTACGACCCAGGACTAAAGGTCCTCCGTCCCCCGTGTTGCAAAAACGGCCATGTGGTGTCCTCTAGTCCCGGATTGTAGCAAACCGGGACTAAAGATAGGCTTTTTGTCCAGATTTTATAGTCCCGAATACAAAACCGATACTAAAGGTCCTTACAACCCGAGACTATAGGTCCTTTTTCTATTAGTGTTGGCCGGTGGCCCCGGTCGATCAACATCGTACATCAGTATTATTCATGATTTGAGTTAACACTACCTACCAACAACACACTGTACATGGCCCATGTTCTCGAGCAATGGTAGTTAAGACTATCACCTACGGATGTACTATGTACTCTGTAGGTTTAGTCACATTATACCTTTCGTATTGTGTTGACTTAACCCTTTGAATTAATAGATTGGTGCAAAGTTTTTGTCATCGTTTCAAACAAGAATTATATAGATATAAACATCGATATATATACCTAAGTCTCCCGATATATAGGTAAAATAACTAGTGTATCTTGGTGCTCAGGCACCAAGCATGATACGCATAAATTCTCTTTAAACTAGACATACCTAAAGGTATATGTACCTAAGTCCCCCGGTTCAACAGAGCTCTCGGCTGCTCGTCATATACCCTCAATACGACCCCTCCTCCTCCCACACCCGCGCGGCGGCGCCGCGCCGCGCCGGGCGGCCTCCCCTCCCCGCCGAGCTCTCCCTCCCGTGGTCTCTCCTCCCCGCCGTCGTCGTCCGGATCGTCGCCAGGCAAAGACCTGGGGGCGTGACGGCGGCGGCGGCGTCCCTGATCGCGATCTGGTGGGAAGGCGGCGGCGTCCGTCCCGGCTGGTTTGGCGGTGGTGTTGCGGAGAGCGGCGGCCGGTGATCCTCGGCCCGGATGGCGACAGGCGGCGGCGGGGATCTGGGCCTAGCCGCGATCTGTCCCGTACGTTGGCCTCGACGCCGGCGCCGGGGTGACCCAGACCTTGTCCGTGACACTAGGGCGCTTGGGGCATCTTCCCCCGGCACGGTGGTGGTGGCCTCCTTCTCCGTCGGAATGGTCGGCCGGGTGGTCTTGCCGTCTTGCGGCGGATCCTGCTAGTTTCCGGCAGGTGGCGTGGGGGCTGCTGGCTCGGTTTCAATAAAGGTGGTGGTCCTGGATCCCTCTCAAGCCAATACGATGATGTGACGGATGTTGGTCTTCATTGATCTGGTTTCTGTGTCATGTTCCGGAAGGCTCCGCCGGCGAACTCTATAAATGCTATCATGCCGCGAGTTTGCTGGAAGGATTGAATTCGGTCGTACGTACCCATGTTTTCTCCTGACCATTTGGTTTCAGAGGGTGTTCTTCGAAGCTTTGTTGGCTGTTATTATCATGGGACATGTTCTCGTTTCATGGTGCTGACGGAGAAAGTCACGGAGACCGAGATCTGTGGACAGACAATGGTGGTTCGAGTCTGGATGATGATGAGGAATTGGCTAGGTGACTTATGAATTAGAGCAGTGGCATGCAAGTGGGGGCGACTGCATAGGAGAGGTTCATGGTCCTACCTCTCAGGGTGAAAACCCAGGGTCTGGCCTTAATTGGTTGTGCCTGGCAATGGCCTTATTGAAGTTATTGTTTTGATTGCGCGGACTTTCTTCAAGGTGAAAATCTAGATCTTTGATCGGGCGATGACGGTGTTTGTGCACTGTTTCCTTCTTGGAGGCGTCGTTTTTGGAGAAGCTGGACTTCTGGTGCTGTCTTGGTGGTGGTAGTACTGATGTTTCAATGAATGAGTCACTGTAGCGGGACTTTTCTTTTTTGTAATTCTTCTTTCATTTTTTTGGTTGTGTGCATCCGTGTGGCCGCTAGGGCAATGCGTTGTTGCAGAGGCTGGGTGTAATTGGTATCATCTGATATTAATATATGCTCTTTTCCAAAAAAAATATGTACCTAAGTTACACATACCTAGAAATCACATACCTAAGATATATATACCTAAGTTATATATACCTAAGTTATATATATATATATATAATATCCAACTCATATAAAATAAAATACATAGACATGATGTTTTGGCTCACGGATCTAGACACACCCATTATAAAAAATATATTTTAAATTCAACTCAAAATTTAAAAATAAAATAGATGTGGCCTATATATAAAGAAGAAATTTGTTGTTCTGATGCAAAGTTTGGCAGAAAGAAGAAATTGTTTGTGGCCTATATAGAAAGACAAAACAATTGTCGTGAAAAGTTATATAGACAATTCCAAAAACATTGTTCTGTAATAATTTAAAAATACGATTTTAGACAATTCAGGATCATTGCTACTCAAAGTACGATAGCTCACTGATAATTAAATAATAGCAGGCAATCATCATATGAAGTAAAAGAAAACATAAACTTCAAATATGCATAAGAGTAAAAGTATCTTGCATAATAGAAAATAAACAAGTACTATGAACAATGAAGAAAACTTGTATGCAATATATAAATGGTTTATATGCATGTTTATGTATTGAGAATTCTTCCTACTTTTTGGTCTTATAATTAGAATATAAATCATTACGTCCACCATCATAGGCACGCAGGCAGCGGCCGACTCACGCTTTTCGATTCTAGCCTCTTGACCACACCAGGGAAGGTCACATTGGAAAGCAGAGAGGATAGATATGATACATCAACAAAGGAGAAGAACATAGGACAAAAGGGGAGGTCGGTAGAGGTGCGGGGCGGTGCCACAGCAGAATGGTGTGGTGGGCCAGGGCGGTGTGGTGGCAGGAGGGGCCAGGGCAGTGGAGCAGAACGAGGGAGCGAAAAAATATGGGAAATTACAGAATACATTTTAAATGTATATAAAAAAATGCCATGTGTACATATATGGACATTTCTATGTTTTTTTCGATCAATAGTAGTTTTATTAGTTATAGAGTTTTAAGCGTTTACATCCGGCCTCTGGATAACTCAGATGCACACAGCCGTTTCCATATCCACATAACGAACAAAAAGTAAAAACAGAAAATTATATATTATCATGAGAAATTGTAAAAACGCCTAAGGTGGAAGAGGGCCTACCCTTAGCGACCAAATAACGGCAATTGCTCCCATCTTAAGTAATAAACAGCTCCAAATAACGGACATTGCTATGTTTATTACACACAAAATTTTGCAAGAAAATAACATATTTATGGCCTGTGTGAAATGTCTGGTGAAAAGCTAACCTGGAGCACCGAAAATTGTCTTTTTATATACTAGCGTGGTGGCCCTCGCAAATGCGAGGGCATCCTATTTAATATGTCGAAATAGCATGTTGGTCCCTCATAAATGCAAGTGAAAGTATTAAGTAATTATTTTTTATCTTATGCATATATTTTTCTCTCCCTTGTACCTCCTTTAGTTGCAAAATACATGATTTATACTTTGATATATATATATATATATATATATATATTCATAAAAGTCAACCTTGACGTTTATTATATATGTGTATATTTGATGTTTCTAGGAAATGATTAAAAATATAAACTATTTTGGTAAATATCGAAAGATATTGATTAATTTTGTTTTTAATAAAATGTTTAAATATTCAAACCTGGAGCTGTGAGGACACCAATGAAACTAAACCCGTGCACCTGGTAGACCAATTGCCATAGGCAACCCTACGCCTCTACAAATTGTGCACCGATATATCGATTGATATTGGTTTTTTCACATCCTCATAAAATAAATTAGGCTTGAATGGTAGATATTTCTATCATATGCACTGTGATCCACTTAAGAAAAGAAATTTACCAATCATTGATCATCCATGTACTACTGCTTTGCAGATGTTTTTGTTTGTACCTAATTAATGCTAAAGAATTTTTAATTAGAATATTGTCCCTAATGAAAATTCTATGTTCCCAATAGAGATAAAATATTTCCTACTGGTTTCTTCTCAATGACATTAACATTGTTCATCCAAAAGGTACTTAATTGGTGCGTCCTTCTATCCTTCCTTTCAACACCAATGTCTGCGATCAGATCCTCAGTATCATCTCTTTCCTTGTGTGTTTTATGCAACTAACAAAGTACCGCCATGATGAAGGAATGTTAGTCACAATCCCTTGTGACACAAACATAAATCCCAGTTGCACTATATCTCACCACCGAGCAGCTGAATATCATATGCTTTTGCAACTATATATCAATTAGGAACTATCATGATATAATAGAATTGGTACCCACGCGTATGTAGCCAGCGGCTAGCTTTGGGTTCCGTAATCTTGTGCTCAAGCACATCCCTAGGTTCAGTGGTCGATGTGTTGTGTACAGAGATGATCTCTGAACACAGTCAGAATGCATCACAAGGCATTATTGTGTGCGTTATGGAGCACCTTAGTATTCTCAATTCTTGAATGTTCAAGCATTACTCTCGTTCAAATAAGATGTATGTCTAGACCAATTTTCTACCATTTTAATCTTGAGCATATGTATGGATAGACCAATTGTCCACCATTTTAATCTTGGTAAGTTGCCCTTAACTTTGAGAACCCCAATATGGCATGAGGACACCAAGAAACAACAGGTTAGCCCTTACCATTTAGTTTATGTACCTACTTTGTTAGGTTTGTATATACTTCACGACAACATTCCGACAGTGAAGACATACATCTTACATAATCAGTGGTCTTGTATGGATGCCACACTCAACTCCTCATAAAGTGCTTCTTGTGGCTTCCATTTTCCATGGGTTGTGTCATTTCTAGACAGTTCTATTAAATAGAAAATCGTGGTTTGGAGCTTGACTTGTGATATTTTAGGTTCCCACTCAGTGGTTGACTCGCTCTTCAAAATCCTCTTTGGGTTGGAGCGGAGGGGGTGCATGTTCAAAAAAATTAGGTTTCGACTCTTTGGTGTGTACAACCTTGTAGCAATTACGGATATAAGCAAATGGGAAAATATAAATATCACTTATTGACATAATTTCCCTTTGGTATGGATGATCTACATACCTGAGCATTGTGCACCATTTTTTTCTCGCCTTCGAAAGTATTACAATCGGAAAATTCAGAGTAGTTACTCCAGAAAATTTTCTGACTTATCAAAAGCTTCGTTCATTGTTGTATCTGTAAGGGAAAATAATTTTTGGTTGTTGATTGGTGATTGTTCCTCAAAGGTTGAGAGATATCGTGCTTTCAAACTTTGAAGGTCTTCAATGTGGAGTGGGTTTTTTCTAGGCTACTTAAGCTTTCCGTCCAATTTATTTCCAATAGAAGCATGTGTTGGATTGACCTATGAACCAATAATAACATGGTATTCGACTGATACACATTGAAGAATTGTACATTCTTTTCCTTCGAAAGATGAAAAAGAATTTTACCTTCTTATCTGCTGTGATCATATTCGTACTAAGAAATTCTGTAGTCAATACATCAATTCAGCTCCAAAGTCTATATCCGAGTGCCCATGCGTCGTTCCTTGTATATACAATGCATTTAGTAATTAGGAGTGTCAGTGCCATATCTGATATTTATGTAGGTTTATGAAAAATAAATATAAAAGGTTAGAAAACATACATAGTTATTTTTTATTTTCTGCAATAGCTTGATATGTAAGATCTCCAAACCCTACGTTTATTGTATTGCTGACCAGTTGTTAGAATAGGCTGACCATGTATGTACTCGTTGATTGCCTTCAAGGAAAATAGAAACCGATCCGTAAATTATCTAGGACGTGCTTTGTGATAGATCCAAGTTCCCGCAGAAGTCTTGTCCCTCTTAAGGTCGATCCTCTCCTTGTTTGATAGTAGAGGTTTTGTGGGGATTAGAGGGGATTATCCCCACCAAACCCTAATTTCCCACTTATTCTTAAAACAGTGTTTTGTTCTAGTATATTAGAAGGGATTATCCTGACTTTTCTCTTGTTTTTCCTAAATTCCTAGTGCATTTTTCTCAATACCCAATACACTACCCCTACCTAGTGGATTGGATATTTATGGGGATTTGAGGGAATTGGGTGAAGGTAGAGGTTTCATCCAATCCCTTTGGGGATTATCCCTTCTAATCCCCACTAAACCTCTAGTACCAAACATGGCCTAATGCTTTCTTGATCGATCCGTAAATAATGTGGGACGTGCTTTGTGATGGATCCAAGTTCCCGCATAAGTCTTGTCCCTCTCAAGGTCGGTCCTCTCATCAGGTTCAAAATCGAGAAAACTTAGACCGCCCTAGAAGGTTCTGTCGCTGCTCGCATCCGTTGATTCCGTTACTGGCTTCGGAATATTGGTGGACTTGAGTGCCATAGCTCCAAGTTGCCGATCTCCGGAGAGCTATGATTTGTCGCAAGATGATTTCCAATCTCTTTAGAAAGGCGAGTGACCCATTGAAACCTGGATCGAATGAGAGGATCTTGGCCCGGTTTCTGTGCGTGATGCTAATCACGTGTTACATTGATTACAAAAAATCTAACGGTTGTATATATAACTAATCCACTAATTTGATCTTTGCCTTAACTTAGGGATCCACGAAACGTGCACACCGATCAGTTTTTTTTTTCTTTTTGGAGGTTGCTTTTCCACGTGAGACAGACATGGTAGATGCGGTCACGTAACATGATGCAGTCATGTACTATTCCGTTACGTACGTGTGTGCTCTAATTAAATCATAGCCATAGATTTTAAATCCAACTATCAAAATAATTTTGATGATGTGGATCAACGTGGTGCCTCGAAAAACACCCTTATATTGCTTTTAGTATATAATAGATAGACATAGCCTAAAGAAAATATATTTTTTTAATGAAACTTTTCTAGAGAGAACACATATGGACATGTTTTAGCACACCAGCTGCCAACTCTGTCCAGCTGGAGCTGAATGAAGACTCACTCCACGAACAACACGAGTTGGACACACGTGTGCTGGCTAGCTTGTAAAAACAAAAAAAAAAAAAAAGGTTTCCTCCCTTTTCATGGACATCACGGAGTACTGATACCTTGCCCTACATATACGAGTTCCCAGTTGAGGAAGATTCGTATCCACTGAGCAGTGCGCAGGCAGAGATCGATCCAAGATGGAGGCCGGTGGTGTGGCCGTGGCTCTCGTGTGCGTGGCCACTGCGGCCTGGTTCCTCCACATGGTGTTCAAGTGGAACCGCACGAGCGGAGCTATGCAGTTCCCAGGGTCGAGGGGTCTGCCCATCATCGGGGAGTCATTCGAGTTCTTCAAATCCACCCCATCTCTCGAGCTCATCCCCTTCCTCAAGCGCCGTTTTGATAGGTAATAACAGATTTTACATTCATACTAGTACTGATTTTCATCAACTTTTGTTTGGTGACCTGCTTGCATGAGTCTTCGTTGGAGTCCTAATCCTAGTCAGTAAGAGTAGTGGGTCATGTTAGCTACTTCCAAATTTTAATATGTTTTAGCCTTTTACTGAAGCGCCGTTTTGAAAGGTAACTAATTTACGTACATACAAATTTTGATCAACTTTTTCTACCGTTCAGCTAGCGTGTTAGCTAGCTTCTTCGTTCTGTTGGGTGTCATTGTTTGCATGAGTCCGTCCTCGTTGGAGTCCTAATCCTAGTCAGTAGTAATTAATAGTTGCTGGTGTTAGCTATGCGTAGTAAGGAGTACAAATTTAGGTTATTTTTTTATAATACAAATTTAGCACTCCTGGTACCCATGATCGGTAATCTAGTTGTTGTTACAAATGCATCTCTCTCATCAGGTACGGACCGATCTTCCGGACGAACCTGATCGGCGAGGACCTCATCGTCTCCCTGGATCCAGAGTTCAACACCTACATCTTCCAGCAAGAGGAGAAGCTCTTCCACATATGGTACCCGGATTCCTTCATGAGGATCCTCGGGGAAGACAACGTCATCAACGTCCTCCAGTCCCTGCACAAGCACATCAAGGTCCTGGTGCTCCGCCTCTTCGGCCCCAGGAACCTCAGCCGCGTCCTCCTCGGCGACATCCAGAGAACCGCCGAGGCCAGCCTGCGCTCCTGGCTTCAACAGCCCAGCATCGAACTCAAAGATGCAACATCAAGCGTAAGTCTTCCTTGTCTCTCATCATCCCCTGCATCGTCCCCTGCATCATCTGCAATTATACATGCATGCATCATGCTGAAACCTAAATACAATTTCATGTGCATGTACAGATGGTATTCAGCATCACGGCCAAGAGGCTAATCGGCTATGACTCCGCCACCGCAGATGATAACTTGTTGGAACATTTCACTGCCTTCTCTCACGGCCTAATAGCATTTCCGATTTACTTTCCTGGGACGGCCTTCTACAAATGTATGCAGGTAATTAAGAGCAAACAAAAACAGATGCACATATTTTTTTTGTGAAAATCTTCCGTACGTACTAATATATCTATTTTGAAGACCTGGTGAAGGATAATGTAATTGTTTCATTCACAGAGTCGAAAGCATATCATGAAGACGTTGAGGAAGTTGTTCGACGAGAGAAAGAAGGCTGTGGATGTAGAACGGGAGTATGTTGACTTCATTGATATCTTGATCGACGACATCAAGGAGGGCAGGCCTGAGATGAGCGAGAAAATTGGGTTGGACTTGATTGTGTTGCTTCTTTTCGCGAGCTCTGAGACCACATCATCTGCGATGACCATCATACTCAGGTTTCTCACCGACAACCCCAAGGCCCTGCAGGAACTGATGGTAAGTAAATGGGAAGCCTAGCAGTGGCATCCATATCTGAAAATTTTAGCTAGTAATCTTTCATGCATGGAGGTTTTGAAAATATCATATAGCTGACAATTCCAACTAATTTGATTTTTCAGGAGGAGCACGAGGGCATTCGGCAAAGAAGGGCCACTCCGGACAGTGAAATTACGTGGGAGGAATATAAGTCCATGAAATTTACATCTCATGTATATATTTCTGTCTTTGTTCATCCTAACTAGTTAGTGCTCGGTTAAATTATAAACTACTTTAATATGTTTTCATCTGATTTTTATCTAGGTTATTCATGAGGCGTTGAGGCTGGCTAGCATTGCACCAGTAATGTTTAGAAGAGCCATAGAGGATGTCCAGATAAAAGGTATTAGTAGAGACAGCCTGATGCATACAGATAATGTGGTGACATATATGTTGAAAAGTGGCCATTACTACCGTGCTAAATTGTGTCTTGTTTCATGGTTGTTTAATAAGGTTACACTATCCCGAAAGGATCAAAGATCATGATTAGTCCCGCCGCTACTCACCTGAATCCAAAGATTTACGAGGACCCTCATGTATTCAACCCCTGGAGGTGGCAGGTCAGTTAACATGTTAAGAAAATTTATCATGGACATGTTACAAAACAAACATATTGCTCGACACATACACTTATTTTATCAGCAAAAAAAGGGTGCAATGAAAGAAACAATAATATATATTTATCAGATTCTCATAAGTATGTAGTACATATGCTTGTTTAATAATACTAGTTGAAGTTTGCAACTTTATTTGCGCATGTTTTATAACTCAAAATATTACACATGCTTGTATACAGAATTCTGCAGAACCGGTTGGCAGCGCCTCGAAAGATTTCATGGCTTTTGGAGGAGGGGTGCGGTTATGTGTTGGCGCTGATTTGTCTAAGCTGCAAATGTCTATATTTCTCCATTGCTTAGTTACTAAATACAGGTTATCTTCTTGTACTTGAGGTACCTAAACAGTTACATTCTATAGTATCAGGCATATACTGAAACTTATGCATACTGCAGGTGGAAAACTATCAAGGGAGGCAGCATGGTGCTTTCTCCTGGATTGCGATTTCCAGATGGTTTTCACATCCAACTTCTCCAAAAAGCTTGAGGGGTGGACGGAATAAAACTACTTTAGTGAAAGCATGTCCAGCGTTGCTGCTTATTTATTTGGTTCTGTAAGAATCAAAACTTAAGAACAAGTTCAAAAGACACTATGCGCGATTGTAATAATTTGTAACCGTCTTTATGGTTCCTTCCCTACCGCTGCAAGTTTGTTAATTCATAGATTTGGCCAGTTGATCGTTTGTGCTACTTTATAATAATCAAGAAGGAAATTCGCTGGAATAAATGCATTTACGTTATATGTTCACATTTTTTATTATCATATCACTAAAGATTGTTCACTTTGAATGAGTCTTGGCACTGTCCATGGAATATATCCATTACCAATATATTATGCGTATTTTGTTATACTAGTAAACATCAAGAATGTAAGTTGAACATAAATACTTCAAAATAGGTAGTTTTAAATTTTATTGATTTTGATAGGAAAAAACTTTGTAATTTCAAGCTAATCTCTAGGATATAATATTAAATATCACACACATAAAAGCATATTCATATCATGTGTCTGAACTACTGAAGTGGACTTATCTCCATGTTGACATGTGTAATCTCAGTTAAATTTTCTTTTGTTATTTCTCATATATATACCCCCTCTCACCTGCTATAAATAATTTTGTGTACCTAGGAGTGTAATTGGTTGTAAATGGAGATGAAAATGGCAACTCAAGGGTATAGTAGACGAACACAATTGAAAACTAAGAGTTGTCCCTTTATATAGACAACCAGACCGAGTAATAGATCGGTGGCATATGCCATGTGATCTCTTTTTTATAACATGTCAAAGGATTACAATGGCATACACTAGGAGCTAACGCAGATGCTTGGGTCTAGATTTAATACGAAGACGGAGGTCGACTTACCTAGTTTAGAGCTAGCTAGATCTGTAATAGTTTTATGACATCTAAACATGTCAAAAGTTGTCCAAAAACTTGTATGGGAACACTGGTTGTCTCATATATATGCGAGAGGTGATGACAGGTTGAAATTAAGCACACAATCAAAAACTTATCCATACATCTAATTTTATGTCTCAAACATTTGCCCCTGCCTCTGTCCATTAACGATTTCATATAGATTTTGTTCTTTTATTGAGAACCTAGTTAAGAGCATTCAAGATTACTTAGCTCAATGTATATTCACCGAAGCCCCCACGGAGTCCATCGCGGGAAACTAGTGCTTCTGATCTAAAAAGAGTTGGGTAATTAAGTTGTATTGCGCTTTCATTCGGCCTCCTTTGGTGCGGGTTGCGGCGTGTCACCCCTGGTGCCGAGGGTACACAATAATGTTTGGCACCACACTTGTCTACTATACGCTAGGCTAGGATGACTTTAGATCGGATAATCATGGAATATTATAAGATCCCTCTGCCTACTAAGATTAGAAGCGGAACCATCACACTAGCTGCGATCTAACATCACAATTCTAGGGTACTACACATGCGTATGAGCTCATAATAGAATAAGAGACTGCTAGGAAGAATACGCCTCAACGCCGACCATTGGTGGACCAATCGATAGGGATAACCGACTCATACCTTAATTTACATCTTTTTACTCCAATTCAACACGTGCCTATCCGACTAGTCAATCTAGCCATGCCATGTGTTCTGCAGGTCAAGCGACGGCGTCGAACCCAAGTTATGCAGATGGAACAACAAGTATATCATTATACAAATTCATGAAAGAACCCGAAACAACAACATATATAACCAAACTGGAGAGTCAAATTTACCAAAGGGGTACATTACAAGTGTCATACAATCAACATACAATTCATGACCAAAAATAAATGTCATTGTACAGACAAGTTTAACAAGTTTGCATGAGAGTCATAAAGAGAAAAGGATGGCATCCATGTAGCTACCTAGGCCACTGCCAGAGGGATAATCTAGCTAACGTCGTTCTTCATAATACATGTTCTCCCAAATGCCACCGAAACAATTCGTGGCGATCCCAGGTAAAAATAAAGTTAAATCAAGATGAGTATTGCATTGTACTCGCAAGACTTACATCAGATATATCCTACATAGTCAAAGAAGGGGAAGTGGCAGCAAAACACTAAACAGTTAACCTATATAGACAACAAATTGCTAAGGCTATCACCAAACATAATACTACCTTCGTCGCCTCTTGTTTAGTAACTGGAGGAAGCAATCCCAAAAAAAAACACACACGTCTATCAAGTTTGATAGATTGTTAATTGATGTGGTTCTATTATACTAGCAAGTTATTATCATTACTCTGTAAGTTATTCTATGATCGAGTTAAACATCCGTCCATAACCCAGTTACACTAACATGTTCGAAGCTTAAGAGATTTATGTATTGTGGAATGATATATGGATATAGTTAGAAACTTCCAACTGCAGTCCTTGGTCTTGCACCTTCGGTTGGTTGACCTTACAAATCTAGCTGTAATACATTGTACACAGGGTATTAGACTACCTATAATAGGAGTATCGTAGGTGGCCTCATGCATTACATGATGCAAAAGAACTATCATGTCACTGTAATTAATGATAAAAATAATGAGAGCAAGTATAGTAGGCTAATGTAAGCGGGCTACAAGAGATTAAATAGTATATTTTTGCTTAGTTGAAAGAGAGACATGTTTAGTGGCTAGCTCTTACCTAAGAGCCAAATACAACACGTGATCCTAGGCACTATGTGAAAATAAAGATGTATCATTTTACTAACAAAGTAGTACTTTCTACGTTCAGAAGTAACTGCTAGATTTGTCTAGATACGAATGTATTTATATACTAAAATGCATCTAGTTACATTCAAATCTAGAGAAAACCCAAGTTAGTAATTTATGTATGGAGGGAGTATAATTTATGTACTGTATATATTGGCTCTACTGTTGCTCCTGCTCTTGGTATTGTCACAGATAAATACCGTATCATAATATGTAAAATTAGAAAAAATAATGTGAAATAAATCTTGAACACAAACTTGCATTGAGATTTTACAAGACAATAAATATAATGAGGCATGATGCACTGTAAAGATAGTAAAAATACGGTAATATATATGGTGTTGTAAAGATAGTAAAATATAGTACATATAATAGGGGTATGTGGTGTCACTGCAATTAATAATAAAAATGATACACAAACTTGTATTGAGATTTTATAAAATAATAAATATAGCAAGGCACGATGCACTATAAAGATAATAAACAGACGGTAATATATACCACATGCACGATAATAACCAATGTGACCAGCAGTGTTAGGTAGGTTTTGATGCATGTTTATTATAAAATAAACGTAGAGGCACTCGGTTTCTAAACCGTGCTGCATTTTACGCTGTGTCCCATGTAGCTAGGCTTGATATATTTTAGTTTAGTAAACACAAATTTACTGGCTCTACTCAGACGGTAGCCTTTTTTTTCCCCTTCACATGATACTGTACTATTGTGAAGAGATCGGACGTAAAGTAGGTAAAAACTATTCAATCCTCTCGGTACGTGTCCTATTCTATCGGACTAGTAGTAGTAGTACTAGTACTAGTACAGACGAGCAGTGAAGAGGCTGCAGAGATCTGGTCGACCTAGCTAATTATTGATGGTGCCGATACGATATCACGGTTGAGCAGTGTATACATTTGTCAATGCCAGATCTGGTCTGGTCGGGACCTCTTCCAAATAAGACATGACAGACACCGCATTGCTCGTGTGGCAGTTTTAGTAGTACAGCTCGTTCTACAGTGATTTTTAGCCTTGCTTCTTCTTCAAGTACGTATGGTACGGTAAAACTTGTCCGGTTCACATACGACATACTCGATCTCTCTTTTTAGCTTTCGTGAATATATAGTGTATAGGTAAACAGTTATTTTATAAAAAGGGTAAAATATTTTTATATTTTTTGGAATGGACGAAATATTATTCTACTATCGAACGAGAATAATGTCGTTGGACGTGTTGGTCACCTAGTACTGCACTCCGAGACAATGTCACGACCACTGAGCAATAATTCGCACGGATGGACGTAACGTACACAAATTGCATGCAGATCTGGTCGATCGGCAAAAATTATTTGTACGTACGGGACCTCACTCACTCTTACACCCCCGCTGCTACGGTCTTGGTGGTTGCAATTGTTGCATTTGCACGGCTGATGAGACAGATCATATCATACAACTTTTTTTTTGACATTATTAGATTTTAACAGTAGGTAACATGACGTACGTGTGTGTACATTTCTTGGCGGTGCTCGTGCTGGGCGTGGCGACACAACTCTGACGCCAACAGAATCAAAGATGTGACCCATACCTAGTTAGTATTGCAGATCTAGCAGTAACATTGGTTGTCGCTAACTCAGTACTTTCCGACATGGTACTATATATATATATATATATATATATATATATATATATATATATATATATATATATATATATATATATAACGCAGCGAGTACCACGTCCAAGACGGCGTCTATATATTATTGAAAGTTAACAACAAAGTTTGTTGACCAACGATGCTATAAATGTTATAATATAAGCTTATATAAAAAAGCATCTTTGCCTTTTCACAATTTTTTAGGTAACCATAGCAAGAATAACACAATAATAACATGCCCTGCTAACTATATATTTTGCCAACATGACATGCTTTATGATAGTACTACTACTATTCATATGATAGAACAACTTCAAACACCACAAGTTAGTAGAAAAGGTTTTAAGAAACCGGTCGGTCAAAATAGAGTTTGGAAATGACATACTCCATCTGTTCCTCCGAGGATGGCGCGTGATTTTTCTGGAGCGCAAAAATCTTTGTTGAAAATTTTTGTGGGCTTATAGTGATTTTTTTCCTTAGACATTGCCATTTGGTGATGAAACGCATGTCCAATTAATACAAAATTATGTACTAGCTACTACTAGGTATTATCATAAAGTTATTGTCAAGGTCTAGTTTTCAGAAGGTCTAGCATGGTAGTACATTATTAGGTTTCTACCATTTTTTTTTTGCCAAATCTAATCTTTTTACAAAACTAATTTCACGTCTCACCCCCAAACCCTAATTCAGAATCTAACTTCTGAATCAGCTACCATTTAAAATGGAGCCGAAGTTGTTAGGAGCCAGTTTAGCAAAAACTAAACTGAAAGAGGCCGGCTCCATTTGATATGGCGCCAACCTGCCCTAGGTTGCTCCTCTGTTGTCTTGTGTTGGCGCCGATCTATACTTTCAAATGACGCCGACTCCAGGGTTTAGATTCCAAAATAATTTTATGAAGAGGTCATATGAAGAATTAGTTTTAGCCAGGGTCAGATTTATCAAAAAAAATACCCATTTTTTGACCGGGCTCACTTGTGTGTTGGGCGTGGCGACACAGCTCTGACGCAATTACGAATCAAAGATGAAGCCATGCATTTAGAAAGCGGGTCCAGTGTAGTACGACGACAAGAAGGAAGCCATGCACGTGAGCCTGGTCCTCGTCCTGCCAAGTTCTAGTGGCAATAACTTTTGACGTGTCATCATAAAGTTATTGTCAAGGTCTGGTTTTCATATATATGGTCTACTAGCGTGGTACCATTATTAGATTTCTACATTGACATGACGATGGTTCGTCCTGCGCGACCTCCTCGTGTTGGGCGTGGCGACACAACTCTGACGCAATGTAGCACTCCTACGTACTAACGACAATAAAGCTGTCACGTCAAGCTCCTTGTCCCACTATGCTATAGATCGTTGTCAAGTACTCCCAGTCGATCCCACTGCTAGATCGTTTTCAAGATTGGTAGTACTACTATAGTACTATGTACATGAAATTTATTGTTCTGGCCTACATCCTGCAAGGTAGGAGTAGTACTACTGTCTTGGTCATTCATCGGGTACGGGATGGGCTGAGAACCATTATTAGTGGGGTAGAGCAATTGTCGCAGCGAGTAGGAGTAGTAGTACCATGGGTATGTCAACATCTTTATTGAAATTTAACAACGTTATCAATGCAAGCTTATGAAAAAACATACTCATTTTGCCTTTTCACAATCAATTATGTATTTCATCTTTTAATGGTTCCTTCCGAGCAACCAAACGGTTTTACCTTTTCATAATTACTCCTTCAGTGATTCTTCGTTTCATTGATTTACCCAGCGGGTGGTCGTGGATTAGTTATACTCGTTTCGTCTTAAAATAGATATCGTAAAATAATTTAAATTTGGATGCATCTAATAAAAATAGTTTATATATACCTTCAAATTTAAATAACGTACATCTATTTTTAGACAGAGGGGTGCTTTCTTTTAGCTGGTATAATGTGCATACACCCATGCACACTACGAGGCGACAAGGTGCGTGGCCTTGATTAGTGTTTTAGGGCCTAATTGGTTCTCTGCCACACTTTGTCGAGCCAAACATTGACAAGTGTGGCAGAGAAAATTGCCCACAAAGTGTGGCAAAACTTGGCAACAAATTCACCCTATGACAGATGGGCCATATGGTCATAAAGTCTGGGAAACCAAAATGTGACAAAAACCAAATATATACTGAATTGCTAAACTTTGGCTTGATAAATTGTGGCAAGGAACCAAACACCCCCTTAGTTGGCACAGAATAGTCATAATGAGAAACACATATGTAGTACCATGCATCTACATATTTAACGCCATAATTTTTCAAAATATATAGAAGTACTAGGTTTTGAGTTTTTAATATACAATAGTATGAGGTTTTTCCAATGCTTAGCCAATTGGTTGGTTTATGTTTGTAAGCACTACTGTAAACAACTCCCATTACACATGCTCTTACAAACAATGTGAGCTCACATATATAGGGACACCAACTGCAGATCTAACAGAGATCTGCTGCAAATTTAGGTCCTACGACTCTTCCAATTAAGACATATAATGACTTGGTTGCATATAAGGCTCTGCATGAACGTATCGTGGTCCTTAACCTCACATGGACGCACCTCAATTATATTACACGATCAGGCATGCAGATCAGACAACAAGTTACAGTCCAAATGATGTCACAAATTGGTGGTCACGCTGCGCTGCAGTGCACTGCATGGTTGTTCGTCCAGCGCGACCTCGTGTATGGCGTGGCGACATGCATGGCTCTCACGCTATTATGAACCAAATATTAAAGCGGGTCCAGTGGAGTAGTACTACGTGACGACTAGTGTAAAGTTGTCATCAAGCCATGCATGTGGCCTCGAAATGGCCATCATATATACTGCCAGGCTATTCGTTAGGAGCTGAGGCCGGTCCTGGTCCTAGTATATAGTATATGCTAGAAAAATTAATGATTGCTACTCCCTCCGTTTTAAAGTATTAAATTTTTTTAGATTTGTAAATAAAATATATTTATCTTTTTAATATATAGATTTACTTAATAAGTTTGGAGTGAACCTATACACTAAAACAAGTCTAGATACATTTTTTTCACATGTCTAAAATATCTTATATTTTAAAATGGAGGGAGTATTTTTTAAAGAATCACTCTGTTTGTGCATTACCTCGCGCCATTACAGATGAGCGGAAAACTTCATTTCATTTTATGTGTAGTTTGTTCTCGCCTAAGGAGCTACTTACGTGTACTTCTTCCGTTCCAAAATATAAGATGTTTTAGCTTTGTGAAGCAAATGTATCTAGATTATTTTTAAAACAAATCTAGATATATTCTCTTTATAAATCTAAAACATCTTATATTTTGAAACGAAGGGAGTAGCTTGCTTACAAACAATGACAATGTGGGCTCACCGCTCACACATATATAGAGACACCAATTGCGGATCTGCTGGTCCCATCGGCATAACGAGGCGGGCTAGCAGTCTATTAATAGAGATCTGCTGCCCGACTCTGTACGACTCTTCCAAATAAGTGTCTTGGTCGCAAGTAAAGCCGTGGTCCTTGACTTCACATGCACATGCATACATGGACACGTTAAACTCAATAATGTATGTCACACACGATGATGAGGCAGAGAGACCAGACAAGTAGGTATGGTTGTTATTACGTACTATGCATGGTCACGCGGCCCTACCTCGTGTTGGGCGTGGCGACATGCATGCATGGCTCTGTGTAGAGCTAGTAAGCAGGCCCAGTGTACTACGTTACGAAAATGAGACCGCCGGCATCATCGAGCCATCCATCCATCCATGCGAGCCCGGTCCCGGTCCTGCTCGCCGTCTATTCCCAGCACATTAATTCCACTGCAGACAAGGTATTTTATTTATGAAAATCTAATAATGGGACCAGACACATGGGGCTCATTTTATTTGACATATAATAGAGAGAAACGAAAGTTTGGTGCTATAAACTGTAAGTTCACGAGAAAATACGAACCATCCGCCTACCATCACTACTAGCGGTATTAGCCTCGGTATATAAGGGTCACAATACAACTTGCAACGGAAAAAGTTGTAAAGATTACTACTTTATTAATATGCCACACCTCCCACGGTAACAAATCAGGGCTAACAATATGTGTTGCAACCGGCTCTTGCATGACAACACAATCTTTTTATTTTTTTGACTACTTGCTCTAAGGCGATGTTTATATTTCTGCTAAATTGGGAACACACAAGAGGAAAGACAACATAACGGAGCTGTAAAGTTTCGAGCTAGCTGCAGCAAGGGCTTGAGCACACACACTTTGCGGGACTATATGATGGATCATGCAAGCATATACTCCCTCCGTTTTTTAAAATATAAGATGTTTTAGGTTTGTGAAGATGATGAATCTAGACTTGTTTTAGTATATAGGTTCACTCAACTTTGAGATGAATCTACACACTAAAAGAAGTCTATATTTTAAAACGGAGGGAGTATATAGTAGCTGGAGACATCTCTCAATCTACTAATATGACGTAGTCAACCACCCTCGTTGTAAATATCGTGAGCCGAACGGTTGTATCCAGTAATCGGAGATTCCTGCTATTCCACCGGGAGAAGGAAAGATCAAATCTGTGTCTAGTAGTCATAATGCATTGTATACTTAGTTTTAGATAGTTTGATTATTTGTTATATTATCCTTCTTCTATCCTGAATTAGATGTCATCCTTAGTAAATATATATATACAAATCTAATAAACTCATTTATTTTACTACTTGGTGAAGACCGTACTAGCCTCACCCTTGGCAGGTCGATCTATTCACGTACGCGCCGTACATGCAATAACGAGGATTCACGGAGGTCTTAGATCTGGTCGGCCTCCTCTGCTGCAGCAGAGCACGTAGTACGTCAAGGAGGGGCCTGAATAGATCGTACTCCATATTGAAATCATACGCGCCCTCTGCCAAATAAAGACTACAGTGGTGTGACGAGACATTGCATTGAAGTACGTACTTGTGGGAGTGTCTTGTCTTGGTCGCAGTTTGCAAGTTTGAGTACAGCTCCTTTCACTGTGTGGTCATTATATCGCGCACGACTGCAGCAAAAGTACTGTATGAAATCGGACAGCAAAGTTTACACCGTTGCAAAGAATCACACACACGGTAAGGGCATCTCAACCAAATGGTCCGATTCTATCTGTTTGGATCGGGTATGAACGATTTAGGGTCGTGGCTATCCGCCGACCACGTACAGCAGCCCGATCTAAACAGAGAAAACGGACAGGCCAGCCAGCTCAAGAGAAAAAGACCCGTTAACGTCTGCATCTGGACAAGCATGTGGACGCGTCAGTCCAGACAGACGTATCCATGACCCAGATTTTATGCCGGAATGAGTCGGTCAGGGATGCGTCAGTTCGGATGGGTGGATCGCCGGGGCTCCACGCACGTCTCACGCGTCCGCGCGGATCCATCCGACGCTCTCGGACTGTTTGGGTAGTTCTAGTGAAGATTCCTAAATGTGCTTTAATTGATTTCAGTTTTATCTCAACATGTATATACACTAGTATCACCGCTATATATGGACCATTCATGACAGATTGATTTTTCTGGGTTACATATGTGTGTGCGCACCACGCACGTCTCACGCGTCCGCGCGGATCCATCGTGGGTAGTTCTAGTGAAGATGCCTAAATGTGTTTTAATTGATTTCAGTTTTATCTCAATATGTATATACAGTAGTATCACCGCTATATATGGACCATTCATGACAGATTGATTTTTCTGGGCTAGATATGTGTGTGCGCACCAATCTTGTCCTTCTGAATTAAGTGCATGTCAGGATGGGCTATAAAACCATGTCGTATGGTGCAGCAGAAGACTAGGAATTTATGAAAAATTAAGGCTGGTCATAGTGCATACTCCCTCCGTCCCTCCCGGTTTAAAGGACACAATTTGCAATTCTCTGGGCCCTAGGTATCGTCTAATTGATCCATTTAATTGTATGGAGTAGAACATGCATAAGGAGAAAAAGAGTTAGTAAAGTGTTCATATTTGTTCACACATGTGCATGCAATCATTTTATTGCTTTCACACAGGAGTAATTACAGAGATTAAATGCTTTTGTGTCTAAATATTTTGGGATTGCATGGTTTGCAAAATGTGTCCTTTAAACCGGAACGGAGGGAGTAATAACTTAAGTATGGTAACATTAATGTCACGTTAATTAGATTGTAGACTTACTTTGCCTTGATATGTGTGATGTTACAGTAACATAGTTAGTTACTCTATCTATCTCTTTCCTCATTAACTCATTGCCACATAAGCAAAAGTGTTGAGTTTTTACTCCCACTATGACCAGGCTAATAACAAGACTCTTCCAAATACTAGTACTAAGACAGTAATGTCTTGGTCGCAGTAGAGTTGTGCATGCACGTACCGTGGTCCTTAACTTCACATGGACGCACCTCAATTATATTACACGTAAGATGGGGTAGACCTGGCAACTAATAGCTATATACTCCCTCTGTTACAAATTATAAGGCCTATGTATCACTTTGATAGAATTAAAAAAATCAATAACTCATCCTCTTGATTACTATATATATATCAATAGTTATACATGCATGCGAGAAGAGAAAGAAAAAGAAAACCATGCATTGAATGATAGATGCTAAAAAATGATAAAGGACTTATAATTTCTAACATTTTAAAAAAGCTCTTATGCCCTATAATCCCTAACAGAGAAAGTAGTTATGAGTATAAATTACTATCTCCGTCACAAACATAAGGCATATATTTTTTTTCGAAAAATCAAGCTACATTTATGTGAGTATTTGATCTAATTAAATAGTAACATCCTAAAAAAATATTATTTTGCCAAAGTTTAATTAATGAAATAGGTCGATTGATTTTTTAAAGTTTGTTGAAACACTAAAAGATATTTACAGAAGTCTGTTTTTAAAAAGGCCAAAATAAGATGAGCTTACACACTAAAAGATATTTAGATACGTCTTATATTTTGAATGGATCTTGAGCAGGGTGTCCGTGAACTGGATCTTGGACCCATAGCAGAGAAGACGGTGCAGCGGCTTCGACTCCGTCGATGCCTAGACCTACTAATTTGCTGGTTAAAATTAGTCGGTATTTTGTGGCATGTACCATATCGGAGCATTTTGTTGACAAAATCGGTAGATATTTTATGGCAATATACCATATGCGTGTCCATTAAACTTAACCGAAAGAACAGCGCAATAAAAAATCAAAATTTGTGAGGGTCGATGAAATTTCTTACCTTTGTTGAAACTTTTGAGGACTCATAGTAATTGTTTCCCAGACATCACTATTTGGTGATGAAACACATGCCCATTAATGGGAAGTTATTGCCAAGGCATATTTCTCATTTAAAATGGGCATAATAAACTAATTTTGTAAACTTTGACCATGGATTTAGAAAAAATATCAATATTATTGTATTAAATTTGTCATAAACTATATTTTCATGTTATATAAACTGGAAATCATGGATGTTGATGTTCTTATTCATATTATTGGTCAAAGTTTGCAAAGTTTGACTTTGACTAAATCCAGAACGCGAATGTAAACCGAGGGAGTAACATTTTGTCATAGAAGAAACACGAGTTTGGGGACCACGAATATTTGTTTTTTTCTACTAATCTTTGTTTTGTAATCTTTGAAGACAACTGATACATATCTATCGCATAATACTCAATACTATTATAACATGATATTGATCGTTAACAAAACAACAATTGATTTTCTTAGCATAGTAGGACCAGGACCAGGACCGGGCTCGGCTCCTAGGGAATATCCTGAAGTATGGCCATAATTGGACTTGCTTTTTCTATGGGTCATCTTTGATTCATAGTGGCGTCAGAGCTGTGTCGCCACGCCCAACACGACAAACCACTATGCAGGGCCGCGTGACCACTAATTTGTGACACACGTCATGTCATTCTTGAGGGAGGTGACAGTGGTACCATGCTAAAATAAATTATCATGACACCAAATATAGGTACCAAATCACAAACCTCTAAATACCAGCAAGGGTATTCTCATGATTTAATTTGACTACATGCACGTGCATGCACGGTCATTACATTAATCGACCAACATGGTAAGAGTATCAAGAACAATATTTTTAGTAAATACAACAGAACAGAATAGTCGACGTTGTCTGGCAGCCGAGAGTATGACTCACCATTGTCGCAGACATAGAAGCTGAGACAAATATTGCAAGAACAATCCTCCTCGGTACAACCATAGGAAAAAAAATATTGTCCGACTATCTTAGATAGATATGCATCTTTTGAAGAAATAAAATTCATGTTGCTAACATGTAAGAAGAAGAATTAGTTACTACTTGATTCTCTCATATCTCATCTTTCAATTTACAATTTTGGTGATACATATACGGACCTTTATCGTTGTGGACCCACACTGGTTTCTACTACAGGCCGGACAAACAGGAAGGTGTCCCATTAGGAGGCCACATGACATGCGTCGTACCCTAGCTGACATGATGGACCACGCGCTGTCGGCACGCGCTCCACGAGGACCATAATATAATGTGAATGTTTATTAATTTGTCTTCTACGTCCTTCTCCAACCTAGCTATCAATCTTTGGCTACCACTTTCTGGCGCCGAATATTTGATTCACATTCGATCCGAGGTACCCAATTTGTTTTATTCGTATCGCAAGGTTTTAGAGTACACAAGAACTTTGTTAATTAAGATTTTAGAGTACCCTAAACTCGAGAACTAACATGTGGCTTGATGGTTAGGTAGACACCAGTACCCAAGGCCCACAAGGGATCAAACGCTAGGTTTGACATGATGATGACATATATATATATATATATATGTTTATTATTAAATATAATTTATATTTTATTGACTATATTTATGGTTAAACTAATTTCTCAAAGTATATATTTGCTTTATAAACCAGAATAGAGGTAGTATTCAGATCTCTACTGTGATGGCCCATTACGAGCCCTAGAACATACCTTCCATTTTCCTTCACTGTGTTTTCTTTTGTTGAAAGAAGCATATATTAATATCATAAGATACCAATTACACCTAGCCTCTGTAACAACGCATTGCCCTAGCGGCCATACAGATGCACACAACCAAAAAAAGAACTACAAAAAAAAAGTCCCGCTACAGTGACCCATTCGTTAAAACAACGATACTACCACCACCAGGACAACACCAGAAGTCCAGCTTCTCCAAAAGCGACATCTCCAAGAAGAAAACAGCGCACAAACATCATCATCGCCCGATCATATATCTTAGGTTTTTACCATGAAAAAAATCCACTCTCTCAAAACAATACCTCTAACAAGGCCATTGTCAGACACAACCAATTAAGACCAAACCCTGGGTTTTCAGCCTGAAAGGTAGGACCGTGAACCTTTCCTGTGCAGTCGCCTCCACTTGCATGCCACTGCTCCATGTCACGAGTCACCAAGTCAATTCCTCATCATCACCTAGACTCGAACCACCATTATCAGTCCTCAGATCTCGGTTTCCATGATATTCTCTGTCAGCACCATGGAACGAGAAACATGCCCCATGATATTAACAGCCAACAGAGCTTCGAAGCGCTCCCTCCAAACCCAAACAATCAGAGTAAAACATAGGTGCACACGACGAATCCCTCCAATCCAGCAATCTCTAGGCATTATTCACCTATGGGAGTTTATCGGCGAAGCCTTCCGAAACTTGCCACTCCGATCAGATTAGAGAGGGCAAGCAACAAATAGATTCTTGTCTTAGAGTGAGAGGAATCTTAGGACCGTCGCCTTTATTTAGTAGACGAGCAGGCCCCACGCCGCCCGTCGACTCCGTGCAGCAACGCAATAAATATCCCGAGTGACCTTAGCAGACGGGTTGCAGCCTGTAATCATAGTTTCATGTTGATAAATACATCGGAAGAGCAAAAGTCGCAGGTTGTATCCAAATAATAATGCATTGTACAAGGTGTTTTAGGTAGTTTTGATATTTATTACTCACTCCTTTTCGAAAAAGTTGTTACATATGCTTTTGGATTGGTATGCATATAAAAACATTGTAACTCTGTTGGAACTTTTGCCTGGCTTGGTTATTCTTACACAAACTTGATTTAAAATGTTTTATGTCAGTGGATTATTAGACTCACTCCGTTCCGAATAGTAAGTTTTCACGTATGCTTTTAGATTCGTATGCATATAAAAACATTTTAGTAAATACTGTATATATTTATTCACACGACGTACAATGCAATAATGAGGGTTCACGGACGACCTAGATCTGGTCGGCACGTACGTACGCCCGCTGCAGTGCGTCGATCGGGACCAGACTCATATTGCACATTGAAGTCATACATACACCTTTTCCAACTACAGTAATGTGACGATCGAGACATTGCATTGATCGCGTGACAGTGTCTTGGTCGCAAATAAGGCAATTCCAGATCTAGTCGGTGCGTGTACTGACTCATTAATTAGCTCCTTGGACCCGACTCGTATGACACATTTAGCTCCTACCACTCTTCCAAATAAGACATAATATCTCTTGGTCACAAATAAGGCTCGCTCTCATGCATGTTTGAGTACAGCTCATTTCTGAATACCATACCGTACGTGGTCCTTAACTTCACATGGACGCATGCACCTCAATTATGTTACACGATGGGGCAACTAGTTATAGTTATGGTCCAAATTACCACATTTATCTGAGTATTTGAGCTACTTAATTGCAAAATTATATTTTTTTTCAAATTACCATATTTTAATATTAGTTAACTTTTATTTCCATTTTAGATTTTTGCAGAAAATTCAATGTAAATTTCAAATTTAAACAAAAAAGACGGAAGATAATATGTCTTCTTCGATTTTGGAGCTGGAAGTAGCTAGTGCCCCTAAGTTCAAAATGAATTAAGAATGCTCGAAGCGTGAGAGATTTGTGTAAAGCGACCAGAATTAAGAATGTTGGCATAGTCGAAATTTCCAACCGCAATCCCTGTTCTATAGCTTGGGATGGCTAACCTTAGAACCCTGACTGCAATCCATTGTACACGGTCCAAATATGGGGTCTTCATTTGTTAGGCTAGGAAAAGATTCCCTAAGTCCAAATATCCTTTATTTTTATTTTTTTAGTTTGTTTGATATCGGTTTAGAAAAATTGCACACTTCAATACAAATTATCAAGGAAAAAATAAAAGATCAAAAAAGTGCACCCGCCAACTGGGCCAGTCGAAGCCCGACAGTCCTCTTCTCCCCTCTCTCTTTTAGCCCACAGATGGTCCAACTTTCCCTCTTTTTTTCTCTGTTACTAAAGTATCAAGGAATAATGTTTGATAAACTTCTAAAATCATATTGTATAAACCCTAAACCCTATGCGAATTTTCATTGATTATAAATCATAATCTACCACTATCACCTTCCTCTTTTACTAATTGTTGAGCCATATCAGCATTTTTATCTATGTGCAGTGACAACATGTGAAAATCCAATTTTGGGAGTCCTAAGAATATGGCACGGTATAGGTCCCTGTAATTACATCCCCCCGTTTAAAAATTAAATGTTTTAGCTTAGCTTTTTTTGAAACGCATGAATCTAGATGCTTTCAGGGTATAGATTTAAAGCAAATCGAGTGAACCTATACACACTCAAAGATATCTAAATACATATAGTATGTTTTATAAAAAGATTAAAATATCTTATATTTTAATTCGGGAAGTATATTTCTACAATAACATCACGTGTGATAATTTCTGACACAAATTGAGCGCTGTACGGTGGTTCATCCAGCGCGTCCTCGTGTTGGGCGTGGCGACACAGCTCTGACACCACTATGAATCAAAGCTGAGGCCACCGAGAAAGCTGAGTCCAATGTAGTACCACGTTACGACAAGGCGTGTCATCAAGCCATGCATGTGAACTGTTAATGGCCATACTTCATGCTGAGCCCGGTCCTGGTCTGAGTATGCTAGAAAAATCAATTGTTATTAACTTTTAATGACTAATATCACATTTTTATAGTAGTGAGTAGTATGCGATAGATATTTACTCCCTTCATTTCAAAATATAAGATGTTTTAACTTTATGAAGCAAATGTATCTAGACTACTTTTAGTATATAGATTCACTCATGTTTGGAATGAATCTACACACTAAAACAAGTCTAGATACATTCTTTTTACAAATCTAAAACATCTTATATTTTGAAACGGAGGGAGTATATGTTTTTACCAACTATTACAAAATAAAGATTAGTAGAAATAACTAAATCTTCCTAATGCTCAAACCCTTTTTTCGTTTATGAAAAATTGTTATACTTTTAGCCGAAGAAAAGTGATATATATACCATAAAGGATACTATTACAATTTTAATTTAATTCGTAATGTTAAGACTACATGTAGGTGAAAGTAATTAGTTAACAACAGTATTTTTGGTAAATACAACAGAACAATCTAGTCGGGGTCGCTGGGAGCCAAGAGTACAATTCATCAGTGTCCAGGACAAAGCAGCCGAGACAAATAAGGATGGAATCAGCAATTTTGGCCTGGGCAGACAACATGCGGTAGCTTTTTTTTTTAGCTTGATGATATAGCCTTGCTGACATGATTGATGGTGGACCTTCTTTCAGTGGCGTCATGTTTGATTTGGATGGTAACGATGAATGGGACGTGCGCACGCGCTCCACGAGGAGGCTAGATCCAAACATGACCTTAATCTGAATGTTTGTTGTATTTACAATTTTGATGTCACACGATTTTAATACAAGCCAATTCTTTATACTATATTTAAGGCATCACGGGCTGTCTTCAACCTTGTGCACGTGAAATCTATCAATTGGAGGCCTCTTCTTATTCCAATAGCTAACTAGCAAATTAGATGGAAGAAGCAAATCATGATTCCCATTAGGATTTGTGCCTTATTAGACAATTTCATACTCTTTGTCTACGCTTTGTGGCGCCGAACCTTTGATTCCCCGCCTCTTGCATGTACAGACTCTATTGCTAGTGTTGCAGTACATGCGCAGGTTCACATTCCATCCGAGGTACTCCCTCAATCCATAACCGTCAAGAAATAAGTGACATGGATTTCTGTAGATTCATAAAAATACAGATAAATTTAAATGAGTACAAAAGATGATGTACGAGACAACTTTGAAATCTAGCCAAAGCGAACTCTTTTTTTATATCGCCGTACCCGATTTCTTTTATTCACATCGTACAGTCTTAAACAAAAAACTTTGTTAACTTTAAGGTTTTAGAATATGAGAGCGTGGTTGAATGGTTAACAAGACAGTGTCACAGTGGTGCCCCGAGCCTAACAAGGATTCAACCCCGGTTTTGACGCTTTTGTTTCTCTAAAAATGCAATATATTTTTCAGTGGACGACTATGTTCTTGCTTATAGCGAGTCGCTTATGGTGGCCACCAGATTAGTCTCTTAGACACGGTCTTTCGAAGGTACTTGGGTAGAGTGTACGTGCTCGTGTCTTCATCATGATAAGTGTATGGATGTATTGTGAGGGTGAATTAAAAAAGAGAGAAGAAAACCCAAGCTCGGTGCTGGCGTCCCTACAAATTTAATGCTTACTCTGGAATCTGGATCCAATCTATCACGGGTTCTGTTCGGATCTCTACGGTAATGGCCCATTCGGAGCTCTACAACGTACCTATCCCGGTCCTTCACCGTATGGGCTCATCATTGGATTTAGTTAATGTAGGGAGGGGTCCAAATCAAACCTGCATGATAGGGCCGCTTCACCAAGAAAGCCTCGCAGCAAACTTGCAATCTCCGGGCAAGATCTTTATGGAAATTTCTCAATGGGATTTGTACGGGGCCATATTCATTTTGATAGGAGACACGTGGTAATGGAAAACAATGTTTTGTGACCTACAATCTTGCAACTGGAAGATTATCAAAAAATACAGAAGCATGCTTACCACTAGTATTAGCCTAACCTATAGTTTACTTTAGAGAATTTACTTTGTCTACGCTAAACCCCAAACCCTAAACTCTAACATGCGTAGTCCATGAGATTCTCTCTATATATTTTCATTCTCGGTTTTCGTCCCGTCGGTCAAAAGATTTTTGCCCAGCGTCGCTCTATCATACCAACCCTAACCGGTCCTCTTCGCTGATGGGTTTCTTGTAAGGGCCCGTCTAAAATGTTGGTTAGTTGAAATGTTAGTCGGTTGTGTGTTGTTCCTATTAGCCAAGATGGCGCGGCGCCATTGTGGTAATAAAAAAATTAATATGACGAATTATTAGGAAAATATAGAACCTTCGCACTTTGTATTTTATGTGTTCTACTTCCTCCGTTAGGGATTATAAGACCTAAGAGCTTTTTTAAAATGTTAGGAATTACAAGTCTTTTCTCATTTATTACCATCTCTCATCCAATGCATGGTCTTCTTTTTCTTTCTCTTCTCTCATGCATGTATAACTATTGGTGCATGTAGTAATCAAGAGGGTGAGTTATTGCTTTTTTTAATCCTATCAAAATGGTCCATAGGCCTTATAATCCCTAACAGAGGGAGTAGTTGCTAGGGAAAATAACAAACTTGGAACATGGGCTTTGTTCGAAAAAATTGTTCACAGAAATGAGCTACCACATCCGAGAATTCATAGCTTTTAAGGAAAATGAGCTAGGTTATGAGTACAAACATATAATAGTTTATAGTAATGTGCCCATATTCTACACATGTGTATATCTTGTGATGTCAAACAATATTGTCTCAAAGTTTTCACTTTCTCTTCATAGAAAATCTATTTTCCATTTTCCTAGTACCAAAAAGTGTTTTTTGTGAAGTAGCTACCAAGAATGTCTCTTGAAAAAAATGCACCACCCCATTTTTCGTAAATATTAGACTAGATGTAGTGAAAAAATCACCAATTGGTTGCATCTCCAAACTTTCCATCCCCCTCTCGCAATTCAGACAAGTTTTTGCTGGTTTAGTTAGACGTGGCTCCCATTTGACCTCGAGGCACCTCGTAGCTTGCTCATGAATTTTCTCAAAAATAATTTCTAGTACAAAACATGTCATTACTTCATAGATACACCGAGATCTTTGCAAGAACTCCAATGCATACCGTATTTACCGCATTTTGAATCTAGTCTCAAATATTCAAAATAATGAAAAAAAGTAAAACCTAGCGCAATTTGTCATTTTATGTGACCTAGTTGTAGGAAAAAATAATTTTTTTTAGATGGGATTTATTCAAAAATAAAGTTCACAGAAATGAGCTACCACCTACGAGGATTCAAGGCTTTTCTAGCATCCCAGAAAAACCCATAAAATCTCTAAATAGAAATTGCCTTTTTTTATTTTCACTCTTCATGACATCACCATACATTGTTTTTGCCCTAAAAAATATTTTAATTGAAACCATACTTTTTCTACAATATTACCCTCCTTTTATAAAAATCAAAATCTCAATCTTCTCCATATATTTTCAGAGTCAATAATAGTGCATAAAAGTTTTGGCCCAATCTGCTATCCACGTTGCCCCAATTCTTTCTCGCTATGGGATGGACGATGGGGAGTCCATCTCTCCTAGGGAGGCGGGAACCGTGGCACGATATTTCCTGGCGCCGCCGCGTCATGCGCACTTTCCTTCTCCGCGACGCTAGATGGTCCGCACGGCGGCACACTCGGTGATAGGCGTTTGGAGGGTGACACGCGCTCCGCACAAGTCGGGTTTGGGGTTTTATGGCCGTTTTCACGAGTTATTACCCACGGTTTTGGGGTTCTAATGAGATTTACAACGACCGTAAGATCCAATACATGTTTGAGAGTTATGATAAAAAACTCATCATTTTCGCGTTTTACAAACTTTTTCGTGAGCTATTGCCCAAATTTTTGGGGCACCGGGACGATTTGCATGACCCATAAGACTCGATATATGTTTGAGAGTTATGACCAAAAACTCGTCGTTTTCGTGTTTTACCACCATTTTTATGATCTATTCAGCAAAGTTTTGGGGTATCCAGGCGATTTACAATGACCGTAAGACACGACACATGTTTGTGAGTTATGACCAAAAACTCATCGTTTTCACGTCTTAAGACCGCTTTCATGAGCTATTTCCTACAGTTTTGGGGCTTCCAGGCGATTTTGCATGGCCCATAAGGCCCGTTAAATGTTTGAGAGATATGACAAAAACTCAACATTCTTTTATTTTAGGGTCGTTTTCATGAGCTATTGCCCACTGTTTTGGGATTACAGGGAGATTTACAACGACCATAAGGGTCGATACATGTTTGAGAGTTAAGACCAAAAACTCATCTTTTCGTGTTTATGGTTGTTTTCATGAGCTATTGTCCACGTTTCTGGGGTACTAGTGTGATTTATGAAGACCGTAAAACCAGATAAATGTTTGAGAGTTATGAACAAAAACTTATCGTTTTCGTGTTTTATGGCCGTTTTCATGAGCTATTTCCCATAGTTTTGGCGTTTTAGGGAGTTTTACAAGGACCGTAAGACCCGATATATTTTTGATATTAAGACCAAAAATTTGTCTTTTTCTCGTTTTATGACCGTTTTCACGAGTTATTGCCCACAACTTTGGGGTTCTAGGGAGGTTTACAACGACCGTAAGACCCGATATATTTTTGAGAGATATGACCAAAAACTCGTCATTTTCTCGTTTTACGACCGTTCTTATAAGCTATTGCCAATTGTTTTACGTCCTAGGGAGATTTACAGTAACCATAAAACCCAATACATGTTTGAGAGTTAGGACGAAAAACTCATTGTTTTCTCGTTTTATATACGTTTTCATGAGCTATTGCCTAGTGTTTTGGGGTACCCGGGCGATTTTGAATGAGCATAAAACCCGATACATGTTTGAGATTTATGACCTAAAACTCGTTGTTTTTGCGTTTTATGACCGTTTCATGAGCTACTGCCCACAGTTTTCGGTCTCTAGGGTGATTTGCATGGCTCCTAAGACTCGATACATGTTTGAGAGATATGACCAAAAACTCGTCGTTTTCGCGTTTGATGACCATTTTTCAAGAGCTACAGCCCACGATTTTGGGGTTCTTGGGACTGTAAGTCCTGATACATGTTTGAGAGTGACGACCAAAAACTTGTCATTTTCTCATTTTACCACCGTTTTCATGAGCTATTGCCCACTCCTTTGGGGTATCCGGGAGATTTACAACAACCATAAGACCCGATACATGTTTGAGAGTTATGACCACAAACTCATCTTTTGCGCATTTTATGACCGTTTGATGAGCTATTGCCCATAATTTTGGTGCTCTAGGGAAATTTGCATGCCCTGTAAGACCTGATACATGTTTGAGAGATATGACCAAGAACTCATCAATTTCTAGTTTTAATGTCGTTTTCATGAGCTATTGCCCACAATTTCGGGGTTCTAGGGAGATTTACAATAACCGTAAGACCCGATACATTTTTGACAGTTAAGACCAAAAACTCATATTTTCTTGTTTATGGTTGTTTACATGAGCTATTGCCTATAGTTTTGGGATTCTGTGGAGATTTCCGATGACTGTAAGACCCGATACATGTTTGTCAGAAATGACCAAAAACTCGTCGCTTTCGCGGTTTACGATTGATTTCATGAGCTATTTCCCATAGTTTTGGGTCTCCAGGGCAATTTGGATGGCCTGTAAGACCCGATGCATGTTTGATAGATATGACCAAAAACTTCATGTTTTTTTGTTTTAAGGCATTTTTCATTATCTATTGCCCACTATTTGGGGGTTTTAGGGAGATTTACAATGACCGTAAGAATCGATACATGTTTAAGTATTAAGACCAAAAACTCGTCCTGAATGCGTTTATGGCTATTTTTGTGATCTATTGCTCACGGTTTCGGGGCTCTAGTGCGATTTATGACGACGGTAAGACACGATACATGTTTGATAGATATGATAAAAAAACTCATCGTTTTGTCGTTTTATGGTTATTTCTATTATCTATTTCCCATAGTTTTTGGGTTCAAGGCAGATTTACAACGACCATAAGTGCGGTGACCCAGCATACCACTGCATGATGTAGTATACTATAGTCATTGACATAAGACCAATGACACCGTTCACTAGTATTACATCCCTCAGAATGGCACAACAGAAACACAACGGGTCCAATACATGGCTAAAGGTTACAACTCACTCTTTACACAAGATCCAGAGAACACTCTAGGTTAAACAGAGAGAAAGAACTTCTTACAGAGAAGAATCAAAGATGAACAACGCAAGAAATAGTATACTATTATGACGAGTATTTTAACTAAGGGGTTGTCATTGCTGCTATTGCAATACTCTACAGAATTAGGTTCTTTGGCTAGAGATTATATTCCTATCTAATCAGTAATTTCGTCTTTATTTGAGTTGATGTATATGTTGACTTCCTTGACTTTATTGAAGAGCTTTAGCTTTGAATGATGAGTCCTAGAGCATACTTGATGTGGATGTTGTCAATTCCGGCTTCAGAATCTAGGAAGGGTTAATAAGATACTTTGAGGATGAGCATACTCAGCAAATTCACTAGAAAAGGAGTGGTTGATGCACTATAACTACAGCCACAGACCATAGGTCGTAGACGATGCAAGTTTTCATAAACATTTCTTCAAAGGTTGGCTTTATTTTGAAAAGCTATGTCTGTCGGCCTTCACGGGTTTACCAGAACTTTCATGGAGTTCCTTTCCCGCCGCGTTCGTAGCTCCTTCTCGGAACAGGGAGTAACAAGTTACAGTTCTTACACTCTGCAGAGGTGCGTTACTTTACCCATGAGAGATCAAATCTTTGTTGCACAACCGGATAGCTTATTCCCGTCCACAATTCCATGATGTGGGGCCCAAAAGATGATCCAAGCCAATCACTACCCCCTTCGCAACCTCGCATGCCTACTTGGTGTACTCCATGCCCACATATTGGATTACGGCAATGCTTTGTACAAACCGTTAGATGCCGGAATTATCGTGGGAAGTTGAGGGTTCCCACGCATATGCTGCATATCCTCTACGAATTACCAATTAATATGCACGCTTCGAGGATAATAGCCACGACCTGCACATCCGGCTTCATGCGAGAGGAAGAAGATACAGCTGACTTCTCCGTCCCATTAGAAATCTCATGGTCAACGCATAATATACGACGCAAGAATCACTGGCGACATTGGTTGTTAAGTCCTAGGTGATATAGTTCTCAACAGTGGTATTCCAACTGTCAGATTTAATAGATTAGCTGATCACCCTCGATCAGTAACCAATAGTTCACATTATTATCAAAAATAGTGTTTTTGGACCTTCTTCAAATGCAGGTGATAACAACACTGGATTTGTAAAATACTTTACAGAAAATAAACAAAGGACATGAGCAAGTGTGAACTTGCCTTTTGTGATTGCAAGATTATGCACTCACTGTCTTCGAATCAGTGTATAAGATCCAAAATATGAAATCAGCATCATTGGTCTGGTAAGGACTAATGTTTAAAGAAGCAATATGCTTTTATGCATAAGTAATGTGATGCACATTCTAAACGCAAATCCCGGGGATAACATTGTCCTAGGATTTGGATTCCGAAAATGGTTACTTTGGAATGTGTGGTCCTTTTCGATAAGTTTCACATTTGTGCTTCTATTAGAGCTTATGAGTGGTGTGAGCAACACTTATGTAGCAATAAAATATATACTTATGAAATACTAGTCAAACTTGCTTATATATGAGTTCTTGTTTGAAGTGGCAAAAAGAATAACCTTCGAAGAAAAGGTTTCTCTTCTAGGGTTTAAACAAGCTTTGGGGTTAGTTGAGTTGGTAGCTGTTATTTATGTTTGCTCGAATGGTTTGGGTTTGAGATGTTTTTATAACTTAACTACTTCAGACCAAAGTTAACTATAAAACATAGAGTAATGTTTATAATGTTATATTTAGATTCTTGGAGACTAAAGTTAACTTTAAAATATAGATAGTTTTGAAAGTATAATACTTATAACATTTGTATCTTGTGTATCTGGAATGTTTCCTTTAGGTTGCTTAAAATTGGTTATCTTTTTACTTAGTGTAGTGGTTTCTTGATTTTTATAATGGAGCAGTATCATTCACCTTTTATCAATGAGTGGTTATAGTTAATAAACCAAAATATAATATTACTTAACTACTTATGGATTTATTATAGTGTGGTGGTAGTTTTTATAATTTGGTGGTTAAAGTAGATAGGAATGATCTGACTTATTTACAAGTAATTCTTTTAGGTTTTTATCATGCATTGGAATCCTTTGAGAATATAATCTTCCCTCAAGGTTTAGGATAATTTCAATAAAAGGGTATTTATAATGTTTTAAACCATTATGGCCTTATATTATTAATATTTAAGACTAATACTATTTATTATACTTATTTCACTCATTTTAGAAATATTAATTAATTTTATTTACCCTTATATGAATTATCAATTAAGTAAATAAGTTTAAATTTTGAGTTATTAAAGTATTTGAATTTTTATTTAACTCAAAAGTGGAATATTAGATTTTTAACATGTAGATATTATTTTTGTGATCATTTGGTATATTATATTTATTTTGTGATTTATAAATAATAAGATATGATTTTTATAATATTTATTACTTTATAAATACTTAATAAATAATAAATACTTAATTAAGTTGAATTATAATGTATATTATTTTAAATTGTAATTCTTATTTTTCTAAGATTTTTCGTATTCTATTTATATTTTTCACATTTACCATGATTAAAATTTGAATTATCAAAGTTTAATTATTTATAAAACCTTTATTAAATAATATTTATTTAAATAATTATTATATTAATATTTGAGAATAGATTTAAGTTGTAGATTTTATTTTTCTACAAATTTTCATATATTATACACATTTTTATGAATTATAAATCAAAAGTTATTAATTAAACAAGATTTAATCATTTATTTGATTTCTGGAAGATTAAAAATTAAGTTTATAACATTTTATCTATTTCTTAAACAGGAAATACTTTTTACACCACACCTAAGACTAGCCTGAGTCACTGACTAGTGGGCCAATGGCCACCTCAGCACACTGGTCAAAGAAAATACATTTGTTAGTGACCTTCGCTCTACTCCCAGTCGATGACACATGGGCCCAAGGCCATGTCATCAACCATGCGAGACAAAGACTAGTCAAACTGGCTGACTGGGTTCAGGGTGGCGACGGCATGACGTAGCGATGGCGTCAGCACCACCACCGCCGTCAGTGGTTGGTCGCCGGTGATGATCAACTGCGCCTTAGCAAACGAAATGAATCTAGTTCGAATCAGTGCATCGTGCTGAGTCCTAAAGTGGCGGCACCGCTCGGAAATGGTCAACTGAGCCTCAGCTCCGATGAGCTCCGATGGTGGCCGACGGTGGCACACGGTGAGACGGCGATTCACATTGAGATAAAGCGATTTAGGGGTACTGGAGGGTTCAAGAACTCACCCTGATGACGATAGAGAGGTCGACGAGGACCGGAGCGGTCGGATATGAGCACACGGTCGACTTCTCCGACGATCCCCGACGGAAGGGAATGATAAAATTCACACCCACCCGAGCTCCCCTTGATCTAATGATGCTACTAAGTTGAAGAGGGGAACGTGGCAGTTCTCCTCGATCACTCCATAGGTTTTGGGGTGGACTCTATCGACGGCAATGCGTGGCTCCGACGTGCTAGGGTTTCGGCTGTTTGCTAAGCAGAGAGGATGACGAGGAGTGAAGATGCGCGAGTGAGAGGATAAAGACGAGGGATTCGCGGTGGTGCTCTTATCCTCCCAGCAGACGACAACGAGCATATCAACGTCGGCGAGCGACGGCGCTCGCGCCACGCAGCTGCTTCGGCGACAGCGCGAGTGAACAACGATGATAGATCAGACAAAACGGTATTTGGGCCTGGGCTTCCACTGGGCCATGACGAAGTGATCGAAAAAGGCTGGCTGCGGCTAGCGAGCGAGAGATAGAGGGGGTGAGGAAATGGGCCTTGGGCTGGCACTGCTTGTTTCCTCTTTTCCTTTTCCCTTTTCTATTCTCTGTTTTTCTCTTCAGATTTGTATTTTAAATCTTTGATTTGAACTTTTTAACAAAGTTTATTTGCTGAATACTTGTAGCAACAATTAATATTGATTGAGGTTCATTTTGTAAACCCTTAGGATATATTTTTATACTTTTTTATTTTCTTATGTGAATCCCTTTTAATCTATTGTAGAAGCCTTTATTATTAATTTTCTTTTTATACTAAATCATGGCTTTATGATATTTCCTTATTTGTTTATAAAACTCAATTCTAGTTAGCTCATAGTTTGAATGGAAATTTTTATATTATGATCCTATATAAGTATTTGTTGTATGAGGTACAAAAGAATTAATATGGTTAATATTACTCTCATAAATTTAGGAAATAACAATGTATATATTCTATTATAATTAATTCAGAAGTTAGGGTTTGAATTGTAAGTGCTTACCCTAGAGTTTAGGGTTCTTAATATACTTATGTTATTTTTTTGATAAAAGTTTGTGATTAAGTATATTTTCTATTTTGTTTGTGATATTTAATGATATCACCTTTTAAAATAGAATGTTATTAACTCAAATGTCTGATGGAAAAGAATTGATAAAGATAACTCCTAAACACATATGATTATGACAATTTGAAATGTCAAAGATGTGCTTAAGTGATTTGCTATAGGAAGATATTACTATAAAGTGTTATAGATATAAAATGATGAATCAATTCCCTGAATGGACATTATACTTGGTTTAAGATTTAGAGTTGGTTGTTTAACAAGAATGTCTATCTTCCATAATTCACAATCCTGGATTTCTAATTAAGGAATTCCTTTCCTAGATATAACACTTCTTCCTATCCATCATCATAATTAGTATGATGAGCTATACTTCACAAGAATGTTCTTATTCACCTTTTATTCATTGATAAACCTAATGAGCTTGACATTGAAACTTTTATAGTTTCCTTATATTCATTCTGAATTATATCCACTACTCTACTATTGATAACCTTCCATCCAACAAGTAGTTCCTTCAGACTCCACTCATAATATTCCTTAATCATCCATCACTAATATTTCTTCATCAGATGAATATATCCAACTATCTTCCTCCCAAGTTTACTATCCTTTAAAATGGATAACACTACTTCCATAACTCTATGCTTTACTAGCTTTAATTGAATAATATCATCCTATATTCACTTTACTCCAACCCTAAATTATATTTATGTGGCTTGCGATGAATATTCTAGGATAACTTATCTCTACTAAGGTTCCAATCATGTTATACCCACCAGTATTACTTATACTCAATATAAGCATTCAACATTGGTGGCTAAAGCATCACCAATATAATCCTTTAATCATTTATTGCTTAAGTTCTTAGTTGGTTAAGCAAGACTTTATCAATCCTACTTTTCCATTATCTTGAAATTATCTTCTTAGTATCTCATATTGGATTAAGGTTATTAATGGACTATGCCCTCGTTAAAAGATTTATGTAGATGTTATGATAAGATCAAGAAATAGTAGATCAAAGATTGATAGTTAAAGAATTTGTGAATCAATGGTTGATTACTCAAAATTGATGAACAACAGATATTAGGATAGGTTCCATAAAGATTGATATGGAAAGAAACATATATGGTGGATGATCCTGACTTAGTCTTTTTCCAACTCCAGCTCCTTTAAGAGTTTAAGGTTAGGTATTACTATGATACTCATAGTAGGAATAGATAAAAATAAGATAGGTCAACATTAATCATTGCATTTTTTTAGTATTTTAGTGGTAATCTTAACTTAGTATTCATAGGTTGGTATGATGGATAGTATGATATGATCCCTTAAGGATCATATATGAATCATTTAAGCAATGTATTATGAGTGACATTTTATTATATCTGGTCTACCCTTAGACCAAATCATGTTTAACCAAATAAGGTTTTAGCAAAGGTCATATTGAAACTTATCCTAGTTAACTTGATGATCTACTTCAATTCCATCAAGTTAAGAGAAGCTCCAATCACTTTGACAAGTTCTATTTTAAAGGCGCGAAAATTATTTGGATTTTCTATGCATGAATGCAATGCACACATCTCGGTTCAGCTTATTTCTAAGCTCTAATGCTGGGATGTTACAATAAGACTTGATACATGTTTGAGAGTTTAGATCAAAAACTCGGCGTTTTCACGTTTATGGCTATTTTCATGAGCAATTGCCCATGATTTTGGGGTCCTAGCATGATTTACAACGACCGTAAGACACAATACAAGTTTGAGAGATATGACCAAAAACTCATCGTTTTCTCATTTTATGGCCATTTAATGAGGTATTTCCCACAATTTCTGGTTTCTAGGGAGATTTACAATAACCGTAAGACCCGATACATTTTTGATAGTTAAGACCAAAAACTTATCTTTTTCTCGTTTTATGGCCTATTTCGCGACTTATTGCCCACAACTTTGGGGTTACAGGGTGTAAAACATGAAAACGACGAATTTTTGTTCGTAACTCTGAAACATGTACTGGTTCTTAAGGTTGATGTAAATCGCCCTAGAACCCCAAAAATGTGGGAAATAGCTCATGAAAATGGCCATAAATCGTGAAAACGACATGTTCCTGATCATATCTCTCAAACATGTAAGGGTTCTTACGAGGCATGCAAATCCACCTGGAACCCCAAATCTGTGGGCAATAACTCATGAAAACGGCCATAAAACACGAAAACGATGATTTTTTGATCATAACTCTCAAACACGTATCAGATCTTAAGGTTGATGTATAACGCCCTGGACCCCCAAAACTATGGGCAATATCTCATGAAAATGGCCATAAATCATGAAAAGGACGAGTTCCTGGTCATATCTCTCAAACATGTAAGGTTCTTACGAGGCATGCAAATCCACCTGGAACCCCAAAACTGTGGGCAATAACTCATGAAAACGACCATAAAACACGAAAACGATGATTTTTTGATCATAACTCTCAAACACATATCAGGTCTTAAGGTTGATGTAAAACGCCCTGGAACCCCAAAACTGTGGGTAATAGCTCATGAAAACGGCCATAGGTCTCAAGGTTGATGTAAAATGCGAGGTTTCGGTCATATCTCTCCAACATGTATCGGGTCTTAATGTCATAGTAAATCGCCCTCAAACCCCTAAACAGTGGGCATTTTAGCTCATAAAAACGGCCATAAAACACAAAAAATACGAGTTTTTAGTCATATATCTCAAACATGTAACGGGTCTTATAGGCCTTGCCAATCCAACAGGAACCCAAAAATTGTGGGCAATAGATCATGAAAATGGCGATAAACACGAAAATGACGAGTTTCTGATCATATCTATCAAGCATGTAAGGGTTCTTACGAGGCATGAAAATCCGCCTGGAACCCCAAAACTGTGGGCAATAGTTCATGAAAATGGCCATAAACACGAAAACGACGAGGTTTTGGTCATAAACTATCAAACATGTATTGGTTCTTAAAGTTGTTGTAAATCGCCCTAGAACCCCAAAACTAGTGGACATTGATCATGAAAAGGACCATAAATCATGAAAACGACGAGTTTTTGGTCATATCTCTCAAACATGTATCGGGTCTTAATGTTGATGTAAATCGCCCTAGAAACCCCAAAACTGTGGGCAATAGCTCATGAAAATGACCATAAATCGTGAAAATGAAGAGTTCCTGGTCATATCTCTCAAACATGTGAGGTTCTTACGAGGCATGCAAATCCGCCTAGAAATCCTAGACTGTGGGCTATAACTCATGAAAACGACCATAAAACACGAAAATGATGATTTTTTGGTCATAACTCTCAAACACGTATCAGGTCTTAAGGTTGATGTAAAACTCCCTCGAACCCCAAAACTGTGGGTAATAGCTCATGAAAACGGCCATAAAACACGGAAAATGCGAGTTTTGGGTCATCTCTCTCCAACATGTATCGGGTCTTAAGGTCATTGTAAATCGCCCTTGGACCCGTAAACAGTGGGCAATACATTATAAAAACGGCCATAAAACACGAAAACTACGAGTTTTTAGTCATATATCTCAAACACGTAACGGGTAATATAGGCCTTGCCAATCCAACAGGAACCCAAAAATTGTGGGCAATAGCTCAAGAAAATGGCGATAAACACGAAAACGACGAGTTTCTGGTCATATCTATCAAACATGTAAGGGTTCTTATGAGGCATGAAAATCCGCCTGGTACCCCAAAATTGTGGGCAATTGCTCATGAAAATGGCCATAAACACGAAAACGACGAGGTTTTGGTTATAAACTCTCAAACATGTATTGGTTCTTAAAGTTGTTGTAAATCGCCCTAGAACCCTAAAACTATTGGCCATAGATCATGAAAACAACCATAACACATGAAAACGACGAGTTTTTGGTCATGACTCTCAAACATGTATCGGGTCTTAAGGTTGATGTAAATCGCCCTAGAAACCCCAAAACTGTGGGCAATAGCTCATGAAAATGGCCATAAATCGTGAAAATGACGAGTTCCTGGTCATATCTCTCAAACAAGTAAGGGTTCTTACGAGGCATGCAAATATGCCTAGAAATCCTAGACCGTGGGCAATAACTCATGAAAACGACCATAAAACACGAAAATGATGATTTTTTGGTAATAGCTCTCAAACACGTATCAGGTCTTAAGGTTGATGTAAAACTCCCTGGAACCCCAAAACTGTGGGCAATAGCTCATGAAAACGGCCATAAAATGTGAAAACTGCTGGTTTTGGGTCATATCTCTCCAACATGTATCAGGTATTAATGTCATTGTAAATCGCCCTCGAACCCCTAAACAATGGGCAATAGCTGATAAAAACGGCCATAAAACACGAAAACGTTGATGTTTTGGTCAGAAACTCTCAAACATGTATTGGTTCTTAAGGTCGTCGTAAATCGCCCTACAACCCCAAAACTTTTGGCAATAATTCATGAAAGCGACCATAAACATGAAAACGACGAGTTTCTAGTCATATGTAGGGGTCCCAACCTAATAAGGTAGAGTCCTCCTGTGTTTTACAATGCTAGTCCCTGGATCAATAGCTAGCATCCACAGTTAAGATGTAATATCAAGATACAAAGGTCATATTATAACTTTATAACCAGGAATAACATAATTCTATTACATCATATATAGTTCATTGGCTATTACATTACATTGCAGCGGAATAATTATAATCATGGGGTCCTTCATCTTCATAGTGCCACAGGCAGATGCTGGTTGTAGACTTTGTAATCCTAGTCAATCAAACAATCTTCATTTAAAACAATCATCCTGCAACATTACAAGTTACAGCCACAAGGGTCAATACATTTTGAATTGTATTGGCAAGTTTCACTTTTATGTATCATAAGAATGGATCCTATCATTATATGCATATTTGGCTAAGTAGAGTTTAAGGCTTATTTGCATAAAGCAATGTTTATCCTATCTTTTCAAAATGGTTTTGGTCCTCTGTCAAATCTCTTTTTCCAAGTTCCTTGAACTCCTTGGTAGAAACTCAAGTGTTCAAGTCCTTGTCAAAATCCCTTGAGCCACTTGGTAACTCCAAGTGCAACAGGTTTTATCAAAAATCATGAGTTCCTTGGTAACCCCAAGTACATCATGCTCTTGTGCACCTTGGTAACCCCAAGTGCAACAAGCTTAATAAAATCTCTTTGAATTCCTTGGTACCCCCCAAGTGCATCAAGTTTTTATATTAGAAATTAGAATGTCGAGATCTCCCATAGTTCAAACTTTAGTTGCTCAGTATTGTCCATAACCGGGGACACGGCTAAGTACTTAGGTTTTATTAACTTCTGCAGAAGGAGTACACTTTACCCACATGACACAATCCCATCTTGTTTCCACCAGTGGCCTACTGGATTAGTGCTCACCAAGATGGAGTACTGGCAGACTGAGAATGTGACGAAGTCTTTCCAAAAGGTCCTCCCATACATCATTGCTAGCTTGTCTTCAGCCCCCATGAAGCATTCCAGATCCCCATGTCCGGTAACTAAAGACAATGTATGGGTCTTCCTAATGTAGTTGACTAAGCCAGAGCCATAATAGCATGTGGTTGTACACGAAAGCCACAATTGGAGAAACATGTTCAATCTCTAAGTTTCCTAGGTGGTTTTCATTTGGAGCACGACACAAAGTGATTGCCATAGACATGGTTCCCTTTTGTTGCCACCTTCTCCAAAACATAAAGTGTCCACCACCTAGGGGGTTCATTGAGTCCTTGTTTTATTATATAAAAACACAAGTCCTTTTCTCAACCTTTGTAAAATCTCAACATGTATCTCTTTTCAAAACACAGCATGGCTAAGCATGTACAACTTCAATATTTTTACTAAGGAGTGTAAAGGGAATCCTATTAGGATTAGCATAGCATAAGTATAAAACATTTTCATGCATGTTTACAAAATCCACTAAGTATAATGAAAATAGTAGGTCTTTTGTATGATAGTGTAACTTGCCTTTTTGTTAGGGAATGATAGTCACTTCTTGATCTTGCTAGTCTCACACTTTGCTAATTTTCACTACAATCAAACAAGCATAGTATCAAGTAGCATTCCAAACCAACATTCAAACAATATTTCACATACACAAAGAAATGGATCCTAAGCCTTGTAAAAAGAGGGTTCTATTGCAAGGTTGGTCTCTACTAGGTTTATAAACTTTGCAAGGTCCATATTGGTCATTTACCAAAATGGCAGTCATTAGTTAGAGGGTTTTGCTCAAAAATCTATTTTAAAATCCATTCAACATTTTATGTGGTGAAAATTATTCCTTTTCAAGCAAAACTTTATGTTTTTCACCAAGTGAGTTGCCTTTGGCAAGGCTTGGTGTTTTGGGTCAGTAAGTTTGGTCCATAACATTTTCCCAAAGTTTCCTTGCAAAAAAATTTCCATAATAAAATTAATGAGTTTATTTGGTTAGAAAATGGCTAAGTTAAATAATTCAACCTATATTTCTCCAAAATCATTTTTATCACCAAGGGTTGGTTCCTAGGGTCAGTAAGGTCACACAAATCCATTTTGCAAAAGAATTAATCCTAAAATCAATTTTAAACAATTTTTATACTCTAAACAAGTACACAAATGTTTCTGCAAATTCAAACAAGCAATCAGATACTATTTGTCAAACTAAGGCAATGGTTAGCTAGGGCTTGTTCTCCTGATTTCATTGATATAAAATTTGCCAAATTTGGACGTGTGGTTTGAAAGTTATAGCAATTACAAATTTGTATTCTAATCAGATCAAAATTCTGTTTTTAAATCGATTCCTGTACACGTGGCTGCTTCTGATTGGGCAATAACGGTTCGCTCGGATCGGCTACTGGGGTGCGTTGGATCTAACTGAAAATGTGCGGCGCAGATCGACGCATACCCCTTCGGTAAGTGGTTCTATTATATCCATCCGATTGACATCGGACGGCTCCTGCTGCTTGGCCAAGGACTGGCGGCGCTAGGTCGACGGCGAGCGGCGAAACGGCTAGTTGGCGGCGGCGCTAGCGAAACAGGACGCGAAAAAGAGGGGGAGGATGCTCACCAGGTTCGAAATGCAACACTGATGCTCAACTCGCTTGCGGTTTGACAGGGGGCGCTCAGAGACAGTCGCAATTTCTCGTCGGAGTTGGGAACGGCGACGGACGCGTCAGGTGGTCGTCGGGGACGGCGCTGTGGATCACCTCAAAGCGAAATGATGACACTGTTAGATGCGCAGGAACAAGACAGAGTCGTGTGCGTGAACTAGAAGGCGCGGGGTGGTCAGATACTACCTGTGGGCTTCGCCGGAGATGAAGCAGACGGTGGCGACGGTGGCCGTTGTCAAAGGCGAGGTTACAGGGTACCCGCGGTCGAGTTGGATGCACTAGCAGATGCGCCTGAGAGTGGGGATGCTGTGAGCTTGGTCGGGGAGGAAAGGGGCGGCGAGTCTTGGCCGGAATTGGCGAGGAGGGTCGTCTGAGCAGCAGCGGTACAGAGGGAAATTGGGGCGGCCTGGAGGCAGAGGGGAGGCGGTGTCTGGGGGAAAACGGAGGAGAGAGCGAGGCGATTAAAAGGGCGTGGTCGCGACGAGGTTTAATGCACGGATTAACGCGGATTGATGAAGCTATCAACGGAAGAAACTGCCGCGCGGTGAGGGGAGAAGTGGTCACGCGGGGAAGAAGAAGGAGGAGGCAGTGTGGGGTCCGCTGGCAGTGAAAGAAAAGAAGAAGGGGAGGGGTCCACTTGTCAGTTGCTCCGCGGGTCAGATACCGAGTGGGAAAACGTTTCATGGAGAGGGGAAAAGACTGGGTTGGTACTGGGCTTGTGGGCTTGGCCGACTGGGCTGGCTGTTGTTTCATTTTTTTTTTGTACAGCAACATTTTCCTTTTCTATTTCTATTTGCTGATTTGATTTTCAATCAACATTTCATACATTTAAACAAATCAAACATTCAAACTATTATAACTAAGAATTTGGTTCTGTTTAGTGACCTGAACCAAGATCCTAAATAAAAATAAACAATATTTTAATATTTTTAGGTTCCATTTATTTATTAAATAAAATGGACCAGGGTTTATTAATCAAATAGGGTTTGGTTTATTTAATTAAATCTTCCTTTGATATCCAAATATTTTCAAAACCAATCAGTAGGTTTTATTTGAAAAATATAAGATACTTGAAATACTTGTTTAAAATAAAATAACATTTTATTATAGGGTCCATTAATAATTAAATAAAATGGGCCTTAGTTATTAATTCAAATAGGATTTATTTTATTGAGATATTTATTTTGAAATCTAAAATAAAGCCAAAACACTTTAGTAGGTTTTATTAGAGAGTATAAATACTTGAAAAACCTATTTAAAATAATTTAATAAGTTTTGATGTTTTAATTAAAATGGTAAAACCTTTTATTTGAATAAAATTTGGATATTAATTCCTTATTAATTTATTTAAACAAATCTTTGCTAATTTTATCTAAATAAAATGTTTTAATTCATAAGCTTGGCCAAGGTTTTAATTTGGCTTTTTTTATAAAATAATCTTTGTTTATGAATTCACCTTTTCTTTTGAAAACTAAATCCTTTTATTAAAGGATCCAATATTATAATTTCAAAACATTTTTAATTTCCTTTATTAAATGTTTTATCTTTTTAATCCCTTTAGGTTTTTATTTAATTCAAATGTGTTTGGAGTTCCAATTGAATTCAAAAAAGTTTCTTCTGGCTCTGAAAAACAAACAAAGTTTAATTTTATTCATTTATTTTTCACATTACAAGATTTGGAAAATCTTGGGATGTGACAGGCTACCACCCTTAAAATAAATCTCGTCCCGAGATTTGTGAAGGCTAGGGTTACAAGCAAGTTCAAAACAACTAGGGTACTACCACCCTTAAAAATTTTCAAACAAGAATTACATATTGGCCTTCTTGGGTCCTGGAATTTCTCTATGTTAAACCTTTGCTTTATTCCTATGCTTGACTCATGGACCAAGGTTGAGTTTCTTCATAGGCTTGTTCAACTTGTTCTTCATCCTTTCTGGACAGTTGCTTGCATAGTGTCCTGGGTTCTTGCAGTTGAAACAGTGAATGTCATTGAGTTCTTTACGAGGCTCTTGTGGGCAAGTTGCTACATAATGACCTGGTTCGTTACAGTTGTTGCACCACACTTGGTCAATCCCTTTATTCTTCTTGTTCTCTGGGCATCCACTGGAGTAGTGTCCCATTTCCTTACATTTACGACATTGTGCAAGGCTCATGTCTTGCTTGGGCTTCTTGATTTTCTTTGATCCTTTGAATTGGGTTGTCTTGTTTGGAGGTATAAGTGGTCCTTTTCCTTTGGTAGACTTGGATCCTTCTTGTTTCCTTTGTTCTACCATGGCATAGATGGGACATAGGCCAGGAGTATGATCACTTCCTTCACAAAGGTAGCATGTAGCTTGAGAGGTGGGGCATTTTCCAACAGGATGGTCTTCATCACAATTGGGGCATTGTCCTTCATGCTCCGTGGAAGTATGATCCTTGTCTCCACAAATAATGCAAGCTGGGGCTCCATCTAGAATAACATTCTTGTCGTCCTTGTTATCATACACACTTCTAGGATAGCTTTCTTCCATGCTAATCATTTGATTAGTCACCTTAAGCATCAATTGGGATTGTTCCTCCAAAAACTTTTGCAGTGCTGGATCTTTATCACTATTGTTGGCTAGGAACTGAGCTGTCAGTTGGTTCAACTGATGTTGGGTTGCTATGAGCTCCCTCATGTTGTCAGCTTGGTTGGTGTTGGTGTCATCAACCTTGATGTTGGAGTCCTTTGGATTAGTCATCTGTTTGGGTTGAAGGGAGATTAGAATGGGCAAGATATTTCTAAGGAAATATTTCTAATCACACACATCACAATTCACACAAGCAATGTGCATGAAATCACAAAACAAACTTTCCACTCAAACAACAAAGTTCAAGAACTTTTTAGGCAACAAAATATTTTTGCTACACCACATAAGTTGGTGGGTTTGACTTAACTAAAATATGGTGGTCCATCTATATGGTTCACTTGTGATCTTTCTTCCCTTTGCATGAGATCATGGCTTCCTTGAGACAAACTCTTGGTTACAATACTTCAAAGTTGTTGATGGTTCCTTCTTATTTTGCATTCCCTCAGTTTCTAAATCTTGAGTAAGATTTCCTTGTCTCTCTTGTGGTCCTTAGTAATTTCCATGTTGGAAGTCCTTGGTGAAGAGGTTGAAGATGTTGAAGTCATTAGAGTTGAAGAAGTTGAAGAAGTCCTTTGCACATGGTGTAATCCTTGGCCATGGGTAGGTTTTTCCATCAATTTGAAGTAGAATAGGTGTAGATTTGAAACCAAAATGGTTAAGGAAAGAGGTTACAAGTGTTTTTGTAAATAAGTTTTGGATCAAAATATAACTCCTATTTTTTTCTAAGGGTTTTTGTCCAATCCTAGGGTTTACAAATCCTACAGGCAACACAATGCTCTGATACCATCTGTAGGGGTCCCAACCTAATAAGGTAGAGTCCTCCTGTGTTTTACAATGCTAGTCCCTGGATCAATAGCTAGCATCCACAGTTAAGATGTAATATCAAGATACAAAGGTCATATTATAACTTTATAACCAGGAATAACATAATTCTATTACATCATATATAGTTCATTGGCTATTACATTACATTGCAGCGGAATAATTATAATCATGGGGTCCTTCATCTTCATAGTGCCACAGGCAGATGCTGGTTGTAGACTTTGTAATCCTAGTCAATCAAACAATCTTCATTTAAAACAATCATCCTGCAACATTACAAGTTACAGCCATAAGGGTCAATACATTTTGAATTGTATTGGCAAGTTTCACTTTTATGTATCATAAGAATGGATCCTATCATTATATGCATATTTGGCTAAGTAGAGTTTAAGGCTTATTTGCATAAAGCAATGTTTATCCTATCTTTTCAAAATGGTTTTGGTCCTCTGTCAAATCTCTTTTTCCAAGTTCCTTGAACTCCTTGGTAGAAACTCAAGTGTTCAAGTCCTTGTCAAAATCCCTTGAGCCACTTGGTAACTCCAAGTGCAACAGGTTTTATCAAAAATCATGAGTTCCTTGGTAACCCCAAGTACATCATGCTCTTGTGCACCTTGGTAACCCCAAGTGCAACAAGCTTAATAAAATCTCTTTGAATTCCTTGGTACCCCCCAAGTGCATCAAGTTTTTATATTAGAAATTAGAATGTCGAGATCTCCCATAGTTCAAACTTTAGTTGCTCAGTATTGTCCATAACCGGGGACACGGCTAAGTACTTAGGTTTTATTAACTTTTGCAGAAGGAGTACACTTTACCCACATGACACAATCCCATCTTGTTGCCACCAGTGGCCTACTGGATTAGTGCTCACCAAGATGGAGTACTGGCAGACTGAGAATGTGACGAAATCTTTCCAAAAGGTCCTCCCATACATCATTGCTAGCTTGTCTTCAGCCCCCATGAAGCATTCCAGATCCCCATGTCCGGTAACTAAAGACAATGTATGGGTCTTCCTAATGTAGTTGACTAAGCCAGAGCCATAATAGCATGTGGTTGTACACGAAAGCCACAATTGGAGAAACATGTTCAATCTCTAAGTTTCCTAGGTGGTTTTCATTTGGAGCACAACACAAAGTGATTGCCATAGACATGGTTCCCTTTTGTTACCACCTTCTCCAAAACATAAAGTGTCCACCACCTAGGGGGTTCATTGAGTCCTTGTTTTATTATATAAAAACACAAGTCCTTTTCTCAACCTTTGTAAAATCTCAACATGTATATCTTTTCAAAACACAACATGGCTAAGCATGTACAACTTCAATATTTTTACTAAGGAGTGTAAAGGGAATCCTATTAGGATTAGCATAGCATAAGTATAAAACATTTTCATGCATGTTTACAAAATCCACTAAGTATAATGAAAATAGTAGGTCTTTTGTATGATAGTGTAACTTGCCTTTTTGTTAGGGAATGATAGTCACTTCTTGATCTTGCTAGTCTCACACTTTGCTAATTTTCACTACAATCAAACAAGCATAGTATCAAGTAGCATTCCAAACCAACATTCAAACAATATTTCACATACACAAAGCAATGGATCCTAAGCCTTGTAAAAAGAGGGTTCTATTGCAAGGTTGGTCTCTACTAGGTTTATAAACTTTGCAAGGTCCATATTGGTCATTTACCAAAATGGCAAAGTCATTAGTTAGAGGGTTTTGCTCAAAAATCTATTTTAAAATCCATTCAACATTTTATGTGGTGAAAATTATTCCTTTTCAAGCAAAACTTAATGTTTTTCACCAAGTGAGTTGCCTTTGGCAAGGCTTGGTGTTTTGGGTCAGTAAGTTTGGTCCATAACATTTTCCCAAAGTTTTCCTTGCAAAAACATTTCCATAATAAAATTAATGAGTTTATTTGGCTAGAAAATGGCTAAGTTAAATAATTCAACCTATATTTCTCCAAAATCATTTTTATCACCAAGGGTTGGTTCCTAGGGTCAGTAAGGTCACACAAATCCATTTTGCAAAAGAATTAATCCTAAAATCAATTTTAAACAATTTTTATACTCTAAACAAGTACACAAATGTTTCTGCAAATTCAAACAAGCAATCAGATACTATTTGTCAAACTAAGGCCATGGTTAGCTAGGGCTTGTTCTCCTGATTTCATTGATATAAAATTTGCCAAATTTGGACGTGTGGTTTGAAAGTTATAGCAATTACAAATTTGTATTCTAATCAGATCAAAATTCTGTTTTTAAATCGATTCCTGTACACGTGGCTGCTTCTGATTGGGCAATAACGGTTCGCTCGGATCGGCTACTGGGGTGCGTTGGATCTAACTGAAAATGTGCGGCGCAGATCAACGCATACCCCTTCGGTAAGTGGTTCTATTATATCCATCCGATTGACATCGGACGGCTCCTGCTGCTTGGCCAAGGACTGGCGGCGCTAGGTCGACGGCGAGCGGCGAAACGGCTAGTTGGCGGTGGCGCTAGCGAAACAGGACGCGAAAAAGAGGGGGAGGATGCTCACCAGGTTCGAAATGCAACACTGATGCTCAACTCGCTTGCGGTTTGACACGGGGCGCTCAGAGACAGTCACAATTTCTCGTCGGAGTTGGGAACGGCGACGGACGCGTCAGGTGGTCGTCGGGGACGGCGCTGTGGATCACCTCAAAGCGAAATGACGACACAGTTAGATGCGCAGGAACAAGACAGAGTCGTGTGCGTGAACTAGAAGGCGCGGGGTGGTCAGATACTACCTGTGGGCTTCGCCGGAGATGAAGCAGACGGTGGCGACGGTGGCCGTTGTCGAAGGCGAGGTTACAGGGTACCCGCGGTCGAGTTGGATGCACTAGCAGATGTGCCTGAGAGTGGGGATGCTGTGAGCTTGGTCGGGGAGGAAAGGGGCGGCGAGTCTTGGCCGGAATTGGCGAGGAGGGTCGTCGGAGTAGCAGCGGTACAGAGGGAAATTGGGGCGGCCTGGAGGCAGAGGGGAGGCGGTGTCTGGGGGAAAACGGAGGAGAGAGCGAGGCGATTAAAAGGGCGTGGTCGCGACGAGGTTTAATGCACGGATTAACGCGGATTGATGGAGCTATCAACGGGAAGAAACTGCCGCGCGGTGAGGGGAGAAGTGGTCACGCAGGGAAGAAGGAGGAGGCAGTGTGGGGTCCGCTGGCAGTGAAAGAAAAGAAGAAGGGGAGGGGTCCACTTGTCAGTTGCTCCGCGGGTCAGATACCGAGTGGGAAAACGTTTCATGGAGAGGGGAAAAGACTGGGTTGGTACTGGGCTTGTGGGCTTGGCCGACTGGGCTGGCTGTTGTTTCATTTTTTTTTGTACAGCAACATTTTCCTTTTCTATTTCTATTTGCTGATTTGATTTTCAATAAACATTTCATACATTTAAACAAATCAAACATTCAAACTATTATAACTAAGAATTTGGTTCTGTTTAGTGACCTGAACCAAGATCCTAAATAAAAATAAACAATATTTTAATATTTTTAGGTTCCATTTATTTATTAAATAAAATGGACCAGGGTTTATTAATCAAATAGGGTTTGGTTTATTTAATAAAATCTTCCTTTGATATCCAAATATTTTCAAAACCAATCAGTAGGTTTTATTTGAAAAATATAAGATACTTGAAATACTTGTTTAAAATAAAATAACTTTTTATTATAGGGTCCATTAATAATTAAATAAAATGGGCCTTAGTTATTAATTCAAATAGGATTTATTTTATTGAGATATTTATTTTGAAATCTAAAATAAAGCCAAAACACTTTAGTAGGTTTTATTAGAGAGTATAAATACTTGAAAAACCTATTTAAAATAATTTAATAAGTTTTGATGTTTTAATTAAAATGGTAAAACCTTTTATTTGAATAAAATTTGGATATTAATTCCTTATTAATTTATTTAAACAAATCTTTGCTAATTTTATCTAAATAAAATGTTTTAATTCATAAGCTTGGCCAAGGTTTTAATTTGGCTTTTTTTATAAAATAATCTTTGTTTATGAATTCACCTTTTCTTTTGAAAACTAAATCCTTTTATTAAAGGATCCAATATTATAATTTCAAAACATTTTTAATTTCCTTTATTAAATATTTTATCTTTTTAATCCCTTTAGGTTTTTATTTAATTCAAATGTGTTTGGAGTTCCAATTGAATTCAAAAAAGTTTCTTCTGGCTCTGAAAAACAAACAAAGTTTAATTTTATTCATTTATTTTTCACATTACAAGATTTGGAAAATCTTGGGATGTGACATCATATCTCTCATACATGTATGGGTTCTTACGAGACATGCAAATCTGCCAGGAACGCAAAAACTTTGGGCAATAACTCATGAAAACAACCATAAAACATGAAAACGACGAATTTTTGTTAGTAACTCTGAAACATGTACTGGTTCTTAAGGTTGATGTAAATCGCCCTAGAACCCCAAAAATGTGGGCAATAGCTCATGAAAATGGCCATAAATCGTGAAAACGACAAGTTCCTGATCATATCTCTCAAACATGTAAGGGTTCTTACGAGGCATGCAAATCCACCCAGAACCACAAAACTGTGGGCAATAACTCATGAAAATGACCATAAAACACGAAAACGATGATTTTTTGGATGATAACTCTCAAACACGTATCAGGTCTTAAGGTTGATGTAAAACGCCCTAGAACCCCAAAACTATGGGTAATAGCTCATGAAAACGGCCATAAAACACGGAAAATGCGAGTTTTGTATCATATCTCTCCAACATGTATCGGGTCTTAAGGTCATTTTAAATCGCCCTCCAACCCCTAAACAGTGGGCAATAGCTCATAAAAACGGCCATAAAACACAAAAAGTACGAGTTTTTAGTCATATATCTCAAACATGTAACGGGTCTTATAGGCCTTGCCAATCCAACAGGAACCCAAAATGCGAGTTTTGGGTCATATCTCTCCAACATGTATCGGGTATTAATGTCATTGTAAATCGCCCTCGAACCCCTAAACAATGGGCAATAGCTCATAAAAACGGCCATAAAACACGAAAACGATGAGGTTTTGGTCAGAAACTCTCAAACATGTATTGGTTCTTAAGGTCGTTGTAAATCGCCCTACAACCCCAAAACATTGGGCAATAGTTCATGAAAACGACCATAAACACGAAAACGACGAGTTTCTAGTCATATCTCTCATACATGTATGGGTTCTTACGAGCCATGCAAATCTGCCAGGAACGTAAAAAATTTGGGCAATAACTCATGAAAACGACCATAAAACATGAAAACGACGAATTTTTGTTCATAACTCTGAAGAAATGTACTGGTTCTTAAGGTTGATGTAAATCGCCCTAGAACCCCAAAAATGTGGGCAATAGCACATGAAAATGGCCATAAATCGTGAAAATGGCAAGTTCCTGATCATATCTTTCAAACATGTAAGGGTTCTTACGAGGCATGCAAATCCACCTGGAACCCCAAAACTGTGGGCAATAACTCATGAAAACGACCATAAAACACGAAAACGATGATTTTTTGATCATAACTCTCAAACACGTATCAGGTCTTAAGGTTGAAGTAAAACGCCTTGGAACCCCAAAACTGTGGGTAATAGTTCATGAAAACGGCCATAAAACACGAAAAATGCGAGGTTTCGGTCATATCTCTCCAACATGTATCGGGTCTTAAGGTCATTGTAAATCGCCCTCAAACTCCTAAGTAGTGGGCAATAGCTTATAAAAACGGCCATAAAACACAAAAACTACGAGTTTTTAGTCATATATCTCAAACATGTAACAGGTCTTATAGGCCTTGCCAATCCAACAGGAACCCAAAAATTGTGGGCAATAGATCATGAAAATGGCCATAAACACGAAAATGACGAGTTTCTGATCATATCTATCAAGCATGTAAGGGTTCTTACAAGGCATGAAAATCCGCCTGGAACCCCAAAACTATGGGAAATAGTTCATGAAAATGGCCATAAACATGAAAACGACGAGGTTTTGGTCATAAACTATCACACATGTATTGGTTCTTAAAGTTGTTGTAAATCGCCCTAGAACCCCAAAACTATTGGACATAGATCATGAAAACGACCATAAAACATGAAAACGACGAGTTTTTGGTCATATCTCTCAAACATGTATCGGGTATTAATGTTGATGTAAATCGCCCTAGAAACCCCAAAACTGTGGGCAATAGCTCATGAAAATGGCCATAAATCGTGAAAATGACGAGTTCCTGGTCATATCTCTCAAATATGTGAGGTTCTTACGAGGCATGCAAATCCGCCTAGAAATCCTAGACTGTGGGCTATGACTCATGAAAACGACCATAAAACACGAAACTGATGATTTTTTGGTCATAACTCTCAGACACGTATCAGGTCTTAAGGTTGATGTAAAACTCCCTGGAACCCCAAAACTGTGGGTAATAGCTCATGAAAACGGCCATAAAACACGGAAAATGCTGGTTTTGGGTCATATCTCTCCAACATGTATCAGGTATTAATGTCATTGTAAATCGCCCTCGAACCCCTAAACAATGGGAAATAGCTCATAAAAACGGACACAAAACACGAAAACGATGAGGTTTTGGTCAGAAACTCTCAAACATGTATTGGTTTTTAAGGTCATTGTAAATCGCCCTAGAACCCCAAAACTTTGGGCAATAGTTCATGAAAACGACCATAAACACGAAAACGACGAGTTTCTAGTCATATCTCTCATACATGTATGGGTTCTTACGAGACATGCAAATCTACCAGGAACGCAACAACTTTGGTCAATAACTCATGAAAACATGAAAACGACGAGTTTTTGGTCATAACTCTGAAATATGTACTGGTTCTCAAGGTTGATGTAAATCGCCCTAGAACTCCAAAAATGTGGGCAATAGCTCATGAAAATGGCCATAAATCCTGAAAACGACAAGTTCCTGATCATATCTCTCAAACATGTAAGGGTTCTTACGAGGCATGCAAATCCACCCGGAACCCCAAAACTGTGGGCAATAACTCATGAAAACAACCATAAAACACGAAAACGATGATTTTTTGATCATAACTCTCAAACACGTATCAGATCTTAAGGTTGATGTAAAACGCCCTTGTAAGGTTCCCAACCTTTAATAAGGTAGAGATCCCTGTGTTTACAATGCTAGTCCCTGGATAAATAGCTAGCATCCACAGTTAAGATGTAATATCAAGAAACAGAGGTCATAATACAGCTTTATAACCAGGAATAAAATAATTAATTACATCTTACATAGCTCATTTGTCTATCTCATTACAATGCAGCAGAATATCTATATAGCATGGAGTCCTTCATCTTCAATGTGCCACAGGAAATCATGTTGGTTGTAGACTTGTAATCCTATTCCACACACTTCACTAACATCAAACAAACCTGCAACATAATAAGTTGCAGCCACAAGGGTCAATACATTTGAATTGTATTGGCAAGTTTCACTATTATGTAGAAGTAAGTGGATCCTATCATTACATGCATATTTGGCTAAGTAGGGTTTAGGCTCTTTTGAAGAAAGAAATATAGTTTTATCCTATCTTTTCAAAATAGTTTTGATCTTTTGTCAAATCATTCTGAACTCCTTGGAAACTCCAAGTGCTTCTAATCACTTGTAGACACCATCAAGTTTTACTTTGAGAAATTGGAATGTCGAGATCTTCCATAGCTTCAGGCCTTAGTTGCTCAGAGTTGTCCGTAACCGGGGACACGGCTAAGTACTTAGAATTTGATCTTCTGCAAAAGTTGTACACTTTACTCACATGACACAATCTCGTCTTGATGCCACCAGTGGCCGCTGGGTAAGTACTCACCAAAATGGAGTACTGGCAGATCGAGAATGTGACAAAGTCTTTCCATAGAAGTCCTCCCAATACACAATGCTAGCTTGTCTACCAGGCACCAATGTAAGGATATATTTCCAATCATAATTTTAGTTAACCTGAAGATGCCAATGCAAGGGTCTTCCACTATGTAGTTGACTAAGCCAAAGCCGATTTAGCATGTGGCTGTACACGGAAGCCACTATACGAGAAACATGTTCGATCTCTAAGTCCCTGGGTGGTTTTATTCTAGTGCACATCCAATAAGATAGCCATATAAACATGGTCCCCTTTGTTGTCACTTTGTCCAACCCATGAAAATGACCGTAAAACATGAAAATGACCGTAAAACATGAAAACGACGAGTTTTTGGTCATAACTCTGAAACATGTACTGGTTCTTAAGGTTGATGTAAATCGCCCTAGAACCCAAAAAATGTGGGCAATAGCTCATGAAAATGGCCATGAATCGTGAAAACGACAAGTCCCTGATCATATCTCTCAAACATGTAAGGGTTCTTACGAGGAATTTAAATCCACCTGGAACCCCAAAACTGTGGGCAAGAACTCATGAAAACGACCATAAAACACGAAAACAATGATTTTTTGATCATAACTCTCAAACACGTATTAGGTCTTAAGGTTTCTGTAAAATGCCCTGGAACCCCAAAACTGTGGGCAATAGTTCATGAAAATAGCCATAAACACGAAAACGACGAGGTTTTGGTCATAAACTATCAAACATGTATTGGTTCTTAAAGTTGTTGTAAATCGCCTTAGAACCCCCAAACTATTGGCCATGGATCATGAAAACGACCATAAAACATGAAAATGACAAGTTTTTGGTCATATCTCTCAAACATGTATCAGGTCTTATGGTTGATGTCAATCGCCCTAGAAACCCCAAAACTATGGGCAATAGCTCATGAAAATGGCCATAAATCGTGAAAATGACGAGTCCCTGGTCATATCTCTCAAACATGTAAGGTTCTTACGAGGCATGCAAATCCACCTGGAACCCCAAAACTATGGGCAATAACTCATGAAAACGACCATAAAACACGAAAATGATGATTTTTTTATCATAACTCTCAAACACATATCAGGTCTTAAGGTTGATGTAAAACGCCCTAGAACCCCAAAACTGTGGGTAATAGCTCATGAAAATGTCCATAAAACACGAAAAATGCGAGATTTCGGTCATATCTCTCCAACATGCATCGGGTCTTAAGGTCATTGTAAATCACCCTCAAACCCCTAAGCAGTGGGCAATAGCTCATAAAAACAGCCATAAAACACAAAAACTACGAGTTTTTAGTCATATATCTCAAACATGTAACGGGTCTTATAGGCCTTGCCAATCCAACAGGAACCCAAAAATTGTGGGCAATAGATCATGAAAATGGCCATAAACATGAAAACGACGAGTTTCTGGTCATATCTATCAAGCATGTAAGGGTTCTTACGAGGCATGAAAATCCGCCTGGAACCCCAAAACTGTGGGCAATAGTTCATGAAAATGGCCATAAACACGAAAAAGACGAGGTTTTGGTCATAAACTATCAAACATGTATTGGTTATTAAAGTTGTTGTAAATCGCCCTAGAACCCCAAAACTATTGGCCATAAATCATGAAAACGACGAATTTTTGGTCATATCTCTCAAACATGTACCGGGTGTTAAGGTTGATGTAAATCGCCCTAGAAACCCCAAAATAGTGGGCAATAGCTCATGAAAATGGCCATAAATCATGAAAATGACAAGTTCCTGGTCATATCTCTCAAACATGTAAGGTGCTTACGAGGCATGCAAATCCGCCTGGAAATCCTAGACTGTGGGCAATAACTCATGATAACGACCAGAAAACACGAAAATGATGATTTTTTGGTCATAACTCTCAAACACGTATCAGTTCTTAAGGTTGATGTAAAACGCCCTGGAAACCCCAAAACTGTGGGTAATAGCTCATGAAAACGGCCATAAAACACGGAAAATGCTTGTTTTGGGTTATATCTCTCCAACATGTATCGGGTCTTAAGGTCATTGTAAATCGCCCTCGAAATTCTAAACAGTGGGCAATACCTTATAAAAATGACCGTAAAACATGAAAACGACGAGTTTTTGGTCATAAGTTTCAAACATGTATTGGGTCTTAAGGTTGATGTAAATCACCCTAGAAACGCCAAAACTGTGGGCAATAGCTCATGAAAATGGCCATAAATCGTGAAAATGACGAGTTCCTGGTCATATCTCTCAAACATGTAACGTTTCTAACGAGGCATGCAAATCCGCATGGAAATGCTAGACTGCGGGCAATAACTCATGAAAACAACCATAAAACACGAAAATGATGATTTTTTGGTAATAACTCTCAAACACGTATCAGGTCTTAAGGTTGATGTAAAACTCCCTGGAACCCCAAAACTTGTGGGCAAAAGCTCATGAAAACGGCCATAAAATGTGAAAATTGCTGGTTTTGGGTCATATCTCTCCAACATGTATTAGGTATTAATGTCATTTGAAATCGCCCTCGAATCCCTAAACAATGGGCAATAGCTCATAAAAACGGGCATAAAACACGAAAACGATGAGGTTTTGGTCAGAAACTCTCAAACATGTATTGGTTCTCAAGGTCGTTGTAAATCGCCCTAGAACCCCAAAACTTTGGGCAATAGTTCATGAAAACGACCATAAACACGAAAACGACGAGTTTCTAGTCATATCTCTCATACATGTATGGGTTCTTCCGAGGCATGCAAATCCGCCAGGAACGCAAAAACTTTGGGCAACAACCCATGAAAACGACCATAAAACATGAAAACGACGAGTTTTTGGTCATAACTCTGAAACATGTACTGGTTCTTAAGGTTGATGTAAATCGCCCTAGAACCCCAAAAATGTGGGCAATAGCTCATGAAAATGGCCATAAATAGTGAAAACGACAAGTCCCTGATCATATTTCTCAAACATGTAAGGGTTTTTACGAGGAATGCAAATCCACCTGGAACCCCAAAACTGTGGGCAAGAACTCATGAAAACGACCATAAAACATGAAAACAATGATTTTTTGATCATAACTCTCAAACACGTATAGGGTCTTAAGGTTTATGTAAAATGCCCTGGAACCCCAAAACTGTGGGCAAGAGTTCATGAAAATGGCCATAAACATGAAAACGACGAGGTTTTGGTCATAAACTATCAAACATGTATTGGTTCTTAAAGTTGTTGGAAATTGCCCTAGAACCCCAAAACTATTGGCCATAGATCATGAAAACGACCATAAAACATGAAAACGACAAGTTTTTGCTCATACTCTCAAACATGTATCGGGTCTTAAGGTTGATGTCAATCGCCCTAGAAACCCCAAAACTGTGGGCAATAGCTCATGAAAATGGCCATAAATCGTGAAAATGACGAGTTCCTGGTCATATCTCTCAAACATGTAAGGTTCTTACGAGGCATGCACATCCACCTGGAACCCCAAAACTATGGGCAATAACTCGTGAAAACGACCATAAAACATGAAAATGATGATTTTTTGATCATAACTCTCAAACACGTATCAGGTCTTAAGGTTGATGTAAAACGCCCTAGAACCCCAAAACTATGGGTAATAGCTCATGAAAACGGCCATAAAACACGAAAAATGCGAGGTTTCGGTCATATCTCTCCAACATGTATCGGGTCTTAAGGTTATTGTAAATCACCCTCAAACCCCTAAGCAGTGGGCAATTGCTCATTAAAATGGCCATAAAACACAAAACTACGAGTTTTTAGTCATATATCTCAAACATGTAACGGGTCTTATAGGCCTTGCCAATCCAACAGGAACCCAAAAATTGTGGGCAATAGATCATGAAAATGGCCATAAACATGAAAACGACGAGTTTCTGGTCATATCTATCAAGCATGTAAGGGTTCTTACGAGGCATGAAAATCCGCCTGGAACCCCAAAACTGTGGGCAATAGTTCATGAAAATGGCCATAAACACGAAAACAGCGAGGTTTCGGTCATAAACTATCAAACATGTATTGGTCTTTAAAGTTGTTATAAATCGCCCTAGAACCCCAAAACTATTGGCCATAAATCATGAAAACGACGAATTTTTGGTCATATCTCTCAAACATGTATCGGGTCTTAAGGTTGATGTAAATCGCCCTAGAAACCCCAAAGCTGTGGGCAATAGCTCATGAAAATGGCCATAAATCGTGAAAATGACGAGTTCCTGGTCATATCTCTCAAACATGTAAGGTTCTTACGAGGCATGCAAATCCACCTGGAACCCCAAAACTATGGGAAATAACTCATGAAAACGACTATAAAACACGAAAATGATGATTTTTTGATCATAACTCTCAAACACGTATCAGGTCTTAAGGTTGATGTAAAACACCCTAGAACCCCAAAACTGTGGGTAATAGCTCAAGAAAACAGCCATAAAACACGAAAAATGCGAGGTTTCAGTCATATCTCTCCAACATGTATCGGGTCTTAAGGACATTGTAAATCACCCTCAAACCCCTAAGCAGTGGGCAATAGCTCATAAAAACGGCCATAAAACACAAAAACTACGAGTTTTTAGTCATATATCTCAAACATGTAACGGTTCTTATAGGACTTTGGCAATCCAACATGAACCCAAAAATTGTGGGCAATAGATCATGAAAATGGCCATAAACATGAAAACGATGAGTTTCTGGTCATATCTATCAAGCATGTAAGGGTTCTTACGAGGCATGAAAATCCGCCTGGAACCCCAAAACTGTGGGCAATAGTTCATGAAAATGGCCATAAACACGAAAACGACGAGGTTTTGGTCATAAACTATCAAACATGTATTGGTCATTAAAGTTGTTATAAATCGCCCTAGAACCCCAGACCTATTGGCCATAAATCATGAAAACGACTAATTTTTGGTCATATCTCTCAAACATGTATCGGGTCTTAAGGTTGATGTAAATCGCCCTAGACACCCCAAAGCTGTGGGCAATAGCTCATGAAAATAGCCATAAATCGTGAAAATGACGAGTTCCTGGTCATATCTCTCAAACATGTAAGGTTCTTACGAGGCATGCAAATCCACCTGGAACCCCAAAACTATGGGCAATAACTCATGAAAACGACCATAAAACACGAATATGATGATTTTTTGATCATAACTCTCAAACACGTATCAGGTCTTAAGGTTGATGTAAAACGCCCTAGAACCCCAAAACTGTGGGTAATAGCTCATGAAAACGGCCATAAAACACGAAAAATGCGAGGTTTCTGTCATATCTCTCCAACATGTATCGGGTCTTAAGGTCATTGTAAATCACCCTCAAACACCTAAGCAGTGGTCAATAGCTCATAAAAACGGCCATAAAACACAAAAACTATTAGTTTTTAGTCATATATCTCAAACATGTAACGGGTCTTATAGGCCTTGCCAATCCAACAGGAACCCAAAAATTGTGGGCAATAGATCATGAAAATGGCCATAAACATGAAAACGACGAGTTTCTGGTCATATCTATCAAGCATGTAAGGGTTCTTACGAGGCATGAAAATCCGCCTGGAACCCCAAAACTGTGGGTAATAGTTCATGAAAATGGCCATAAACACGAAAAAGACAAGGTTTTGGTCATAAACTATCAAACATGTATTGGTTATTAAAGTTGTTATAAATCGCCCTAGAACCCCAAAACTATTGGCCATAAATCATGAAAACGACGAATTTTTGGTCATATCTCTCAAACATGTATCGGGTCTTAAGGTTGATGTAAATCGCCCTAGAAACCCCAAAACTATGGGCAATAGCTCATGAAAATGGCCATAAATCATGAAAATGACGAGTTCCTGGTCATATCTCTCAAACATATAAGTGTTCTTACGAGGCATGCAAATCCGCCTGGAAATGCGAGACTGCGGGCAATAACTCATGAAAACAACCATAAAACACGAAAATGATGATTTTTTGGTAATAACTCTCAAACACGTATCAGGTCTTAAGGTTGATGTAAAACTCCCTGGAACCCCAAAACTGTGGGCAATAGCTCATGAAAAAGGCCATAAAATGTGAAAATTGCTGGTTTTGGGTCATATCTCTCCAACATGTATTAGGTATTAATGTCATTGTAAATCGCCCTCGAACCCCTAAACAATGGGCAATAGCTCATAAAAACGGGCATAAAACACGAAAACGATGAGGTTTTGGTCAGAAACTCTCAAACATGGATTGGTCCTTAAGGTCGTTGTAAATCGCCCTAGAACCCCAAAACTTTGGGCAATAGTTCATGAAAACGACCATAAAGACGAAAACGACGAGTTTCTAGTCATATCTCTCATACATGTATGGGTTCTTCCGAGCCATGCAAATCCGCCAGGAACGCAAAAACTTTGGGCAACAACCCATGAAAACGACCATAAAACATGAAAACGACGAGTTTTTGGTCATAACTCTGAAACATGTACTGGTTCTTAAGGTTGATGTAAATCTCCCTAGAACCCCAAAAATGTGGGCAATAGCTCATGAAAATGGCCATAAATCGTGAAAACGACAAGTCCCTGATCATATCTCTTAAACATGTAAGGGTTCTTACGAGGAATGCAAATCCACATGGAAGCCCAAAACTGTGGGCAAGAACTCAAGAAAACGACCATAAAACACGAAAATGATGATTTTTTGATCATAACTCTCAAACACGTATCAGGTCTTAAGGTTTATGTAAAATGCCCTGGAACCCCAAAACTGTGGGCAATAGTTCATGAAAATGGCCATAAACATGAAAACTACGAGTTTTTGGTCATAAACTATCAAACATGTATTGGTGCTTAAAGTTGTTGCAAATCGCCCTAGAACCCCCAAAAGTATTGGCCATAGATCATGAAAACGACCATAAAACATGAAAACGACAAGTTTTTGGTCATATCTCTCAAACATGTATCGGGTCTTAAGGTTGATGTCAATCGCCCTAGAAACCCCAAAATATGATTGTTTGATCATAACTCTCAAACACGTATCAGGTCTTAAGGTTGATGTAAAACACCCTAGAACCCCAACACTGTGGGTAATAGCTCATGAAAACGGCCATAAAACACGAAAAATGCGAGGTTTCGGTCATATCTCTCCAACATGTATCGGGTCTTAAGGACATTGTAAATCACCCTCAAACCCCTAAGCAGTGGGCAATAACTCATAAAAACGGCCATAAAACACAAAAACTACGAGTTTTTAGTCATATATCTCAAACATGTAACGGGTCTTATAGGCCTTGCCAATCCAACAGGAACCCAAAAATTGTGGGCAATAGATCATGAAAATGTCCATAAACATGAAAACGACAAGTTTCTGGTCATATCTATAAGGCATGTAAGGGTTCTTACGAGGCATGAAAATCCGCCTGGAACCCCAAACTGTGGACAATAGTTCATGAAAATGGCCATAAACACGAAAACGACGAGGTTTTGGTCATAAACTATCAAACATGTATTAGTCATTAAAGTTGTTCTAAATCGCCCTAAAACCCGAAAACTATTGGCCATAAATCATGAAAACGAAGAATTTTTGGTCATATCTATCAAACATGTATCGGGTCTTAAGGTTGACGTAAATCGCCCTAGAAACCCCAAAGCTGTGGGCAATAGCTCATGAAAAAAGCCATAAATCGTGAAAATGACGAGTTCCTGGTCATATCTCGCAAACATGTAAGGTTCTTACGAGCCACCTGGAACCCCAAAACTATGGGCAATAACTCATGAAAACGACCATAAAACACGAAAATGATGATTTTTTGATCATAACTCTCAAACACGTATCAGATCTTAAGGTTGATGTAAAACGCCCTAGAACCCAAAAACTGTGGGTAATAGCTCATGAAAACGGCCATAAAACACGAAAAATGCGAGGTTTCTGTCATATCTCTCCAACATGTATCGGGTCTTAAGGTCATTGTAAATCACCCTCAAACACCTAAGCAGTGGGCAATAGCTCATAAAAACGGCCATAAAACACAAAAACTATTAGTTTTTAGTCATATATCTCAAACATGTAACGGGTCTTATAGGCCTTGCCAATCCAACAGGAACCCAAAAATTGTGGGCAATAGATCATGAAAATGGCCATAAACATGAAAACGACGAGTTTCTGGTCATATCTATCAAGCATGTAAGGGTTCTTACGAGGCATGAAAATCCGCCTGGAACCCCAAAACCGTGGGTAATAGTTCATGAAAATGGCCATAAACACGAAAACGACAAGGTTTTGGTCATAAACTATCAAACATGTATTGGTTATTAAAGTTGTTATAAATCGCACTAGAACCCCAAAACTATTAGCCATAAATCATGAAAACGACGAATTTTTGGTCATATCTCTCAAACATGTATCGGGTCTTAAGGTTGATGTAAATCGCCCTAGAAACCCCAAAGCTGTGGGCAATAGTCATGAAAATGGCCATAAATCGTGAAAATGACGAGTTCCTGGTCATATCTCCCAAACATGTAAGGTTCTTACGAGGCATGCAAATCTGCCTGGAAATGCTAGACTGCGGGCAATAAATCATGAAAACGACCATAAAACACGAAAATAATGATTTTTTGGTCATAACTCTCAAACACGTATCAGGTCTTAAGGTTGATGTAAAATGCCCTGGAAACCCCAAATTTGTGGGTAATAGCTCATGAAAACGGCCATAAAACACGGAAAATGCGAGTTTTGGGTTATATCTCTCCAACATGTATCGGGTCTTAATGTCATTGTAAATCGCCCTCGAAACCCTAAAAGTGGCCAATACCTTATAACAACGGCCATAAAACACGAAAACTACGAGTTTTTAGTCATATATCTCAAACATGTAACGGGTCTTATAGGCCTTGCCAATCCTACGGGAACCCAAAAATTGTGGGCAATAGTTCAAGAAAATGTCCATAAACACGAAAACGACGATTTTATGGTCATATCTATCAAACTTGTAAGGGTTCTTATGAGGCATGAAAATCCGCCTGGTACCCCAAAATTGTGGACAATAGCTCATGAAAATGGCCATCAACACGAAAACGACGAGGTTTTTGGTCATAACTTTCAAACATGTATCGGGTCTTAAGGTTGATGTAAATCACCCTAGAAACGCCAAAACTGTGGGCAATAGCTCATGAAAATGGCCATAAATCGTGAAAATGACGAGTTCCTGGTCATATATCTCAAACATGTAAGGGTTCTTATGAGGCATGCAAATCCACCTGGAAACGCTAGACTGCGGGCAATATCTCATGAAAACGACCATATAACACGAAAATGATGATTTTTTCGTAATAACTCTCAAACACGTATCAGGTCTTAAGGTTGATGTAAAACTCCCTGGAACCCCAAAACTGTGGGCAATAGCTCATGAAAACGGCCATCAAATGTGAAAATTGCTGGTTTTGGGTCATATCTCTCCAACATGTATTAGGTATTAATGTCATTGTAAATCGCCCTCGAACCCCTAAACAATGGGCAATAGCTCATAAAAACGGGCATAAAACACGAAAACGATGATGTTTTGGTCAGAAACTCTCAAACATGTATTGGTTCTTAAGGTCGTTGTAAATCGCCCTAGAACCCCAAAACTTTGTGCAATAGTTCATGAAAACGACCATAAACACGAAAACAATGAGTTTCTAGTCATATCTCTCATACATGTATGGGTTCTTCCGAGGCATGCAAATGCGCCAGGAACGCAAAAACTTTGGGCAACAACTCATGAAAACGACCATAACACATGAAAACGACGAGTTTTTGGTCATAACTCTGAAACATGTACTGGTTCTTAAGGTTGATTTTATTCGCCCTAGAACCCCAAAAATGTGGGCAATAGCTCATGAAAATGGCCATAAATCATGAAAACGACAAGTCCCTGATCATATCTCTCAAACATGTAAGGGTTCTTACGAGGAATGCAAATCCACCTGGAACGCCAAAACTGTGGGCAATAACTCATGAAAACGACCATAAAACATGAAAACGATGATTTTTTGATCATAACTCTCAAACACGTATGAGGTCTTAAGGTTGATGTAAAACGCCCTGGAACCCCAAAACTGTGGGTAATAGCTCATGAAAACGGCCATAAAACACGAAATATGCGAGGTTTCGGTCATATCTCTCCAACACGTATCGGGTCTTAAGGTCATTGTAAATCGCCCTCAAACCCCTAAAAAGTGGGCAATAGCTCATAAAAACGGCCATAAAACACGAAAACTATAAGTTTTTAGTCATATATCTCAAACATGTAACGGGTCTTATAGGCCTTGCGAATCCAACTTGGAACCCAAAAATTGTGGGCAATAGCTCATGAAAATGGCCATAAACACGAAAACGACGAGTTTCTGGTCATATCTATCAAGCATGTAAGGGTTCTTATGAGGCATGAAAATCCGCCTGGAACCCCAAAACTATGGGCAATAGTACATGAAAATGGCCATAAAAACGAAAACGACGAGGTTTTGGTCATAAACTCTCAAACATGTATTCGTTCTTAAAGTTGTTGTACATCGCGCTAGAACCCCAAAACTATTGGCCATAGATCATGAAAACGACCATAAAACATGAAAACGACGAGATTTTGGTAATATCTGTCAAACATGTATCGGGTCTTAAGGTTGATGTAAATCGCCCTAGAAACCCCAAAACTGTGGGCAATAGCTCATGAAAATGGCCATATATCATGAAAATGACGAGTTCCTGGTCATATCTCTCAAACATGTAAGGGTTCTGACGAGGCATGCAAATCCACCTGGAACCCCAAAAATGTGGGCAATAACTCATGAAAACGACCATAAAACAGGAAAATGATGATTATTTGGACATAACTCTCAAACACGTATCAGGTCTTAAGGTTGATGTAAAACTCCCTGAAACCCCAAAACTGTGGGCAATAGCTCATTAAAACAGCCATAAAATGTGAAAACTGCTGGTTTTGGGTCATATCTCTCCAACATGTATCAGGTCTTAATGTCATTGTAAATCGCCCTCGAACCCCTAAACAATGGGCAATAGCTCATAAAAACGGTCATAAAACACGAAAACGATGAGGTTTTGCTCATAAACTCTCAAACATGTATTAGTTCTTAAGGTCGTTGTAAATCGCCCTAGAACCCCAAAACTTTGGGCAATAGTTTATGAAAACTACTATAAACACGAAAACGACGAGTTTCTAGTCATATCCCTCATACATGTATGGGTTCTTAGGAGGCATGCAAATCCGCCAGGAACGCAAAAACTTTGGGCAATAACTCATGAAAACGACCATAAAACATGAAAACAACGAGTTTTTGGTCATAACTCTGAAACATGTATTGCTTCTTAAGGTTGATGTGAATCGCCCTAGAACCCCAAAAATATGGGTAATAGCTCATGAAAATGTCCAAATCGTGAAAACGACAAGTTCCTGATCATATCTGTCAAACATGTAAGGGTTCTTACGAGGCATGCAAATCCACCTGGAACCCCAAAACTGTGGGCAATAACCCATGAAAACGACCATAAAACACAAAAACGATGATTTTTTGGTCATAACTCTCAAACAAGTATCAGGTCTTAAGGTTGCTGTAAAACGCCCTAGAACCCCAAAACTGTGGGCAATAGCTCATGAAAACGGACATAAAACACGAAAAATGCGAGGTTTCGGTCATATCTCTCCAAACTGTATCGGGTCTTAAGGTCATTGTAAGTCGCCCTCAAACCCCTAAATAGTGGGAAATAGCTCATAAAAACGGCCATAAAACACGAAAAATACTAGTTTTTTGTCATATATCTCAAACATGTAAGGGGTCTTATAGGCCTTGCCAATCCAACAGGAACCCAAAAATTGTGGGCAATAGCTCATGAAAATGGCCATAAACATGAAAACGACGAGTTTCTAGTCATATCTCTCAAACATGTAAGGGTTCTTATGAGGCATGGAAATCCGCCTAGAACCCCAAAACTGGGGGCAATAGCTCATGAAAAAGACCATAAACACAAACACGATGAGGTTTTGGTCATAAAATCTATAAAATGTATTGGTTCTTAAGGTCGTTGTAAATTGCGCTAGAACCCCAAAACTTTGGGCAATAACTCATGAAAACGACCATAAAACATGAAATCGATGAGTTTTTGGTCATAACTCTCAAACATGTATCAGGTCTTAAGGTTGATGTAAATCGCCCTGGAACCCCAAAACTGTGGGCAATAGCTCATGAAAATGGCCATAAATCGTGAAAATGACGAGTTCCTGGTCATATCTCTCAAACATGTAAGGGTTATTACGAGGCATGCAAATCCGCTGGGAACCCAAAAACTATAGGCAATAACTCATGAAAACGACCATAAAACATGAAAACGATGAGTTTTTGGTCATACCTCTCAAACATGTATCGGGTCTTAAGGTTGATGTAAAACACCCTGGAACCCCAAAACTGTTGACAATAGCCTATGCAAACGACCATAAGATGCGAAAACTGCGAGTTTTGGGTCATATCTCTCCAACATGGCCATAAAACATGAAAACTAAGAGTTTTTAGTCATATATCTAAAACATGTAATGGGTCTTACAGGCCATGCAAGTCTCACAGGAAACCAAAAATATGGGCAATAGATAATAAAAATGGCCATAAACACGAAAACTACGAGTTTCTCGTCATAAACTCTCAAACATGTAAGGGTTCTTATGAGGCATGCAAATCCGCTTGGAACCCCAAAACTGTTGGCAATAGCTCATGGAAAATGGCCATAAACAAGAAAACGACGAGGTTTTGGTCATAAACTCTCAAACATGTATTGGTTCTTAAAGTGGTTGTAAATCCGCTTGGAACCCCAAAAATATTCGCAATAGATCATGAAAACGTCTATAAAACATGAAAACCACTAGTTTTTGGTCATAACTCTCAAACATATATCGGGTCTTAAGGTTGATGTAAGTCGCCTTGGAAACCCCAAAAATGTGGGCAATAGCTCATGAAAATGGCCACAAATGATGAAAACGACAAGTTCCTGGTAATATCTCTCACACATGTAATTGTTCTTACGAGGCATGCAAATCCACCTGGAATCCAAAAACCGTGGGCAATAACTCATGAAAATGACCATAAAACATGAAAACATTGATTTTTTGGTCATAACTCTCAAACACGTATTAGGTCTTAAGGTTGATGTAAAACGCCCTGGAACCCCAAAACTATGGGCAATAGCTCATGAAGACGGTCATAAAACACGAAAACTGCTAGTTTTGGGTCATATATCTCCAACATGTATCAGGTCTTAAGGTCTTTGTAAATCGCCCTCGAACTCCTAAACATTGGGCAATAGCTCATGAAAACAGCCAGAAAACAGGAAAAACTGCGAGTTTTGGGTCATATGTCTCCAACATGTATCAGGTCTTAATATCATTGTAAATCGCCCTCGAACCCCTAAAAAGTGGGCAATAGCTCATAAAATGGCCACAAAACACGAAAACGATGAGGTTTTGGTTATAAACTCTGAAACATGTATTGGTTCTTAAGTTCGTTGTAAATCACCCTAGAATCCCAAAAGTTTGGGCAATAGTTCATGAAAACTACAATAAACACGAAAATGATGAGTTTCTGGTCTTATCTCTCCTTCATGTAAGGGTTCTTACGAGGCATGCAAATCCGCCTGGAACCCAAAAACTATTTGCAATAACTCATGAAAACGACCATAAAACATGAAAACGACGAGTTTTTGGTCATAATTCTCAAACATGTATCGGGTCTTAAGGTTAATGTAAAACGCCCAGGAAACCCTAAAACGAAGGGCAACAGCTCATGAAAATGGCCATAAGTCGTGAAAAGGACGAGTTCCTATCAAACATGTAAGGGTTCTTACGAGGCATGCAAATCCGCGTGGAACCCAAAAACTGTGGGCAATAACTCATGAAAACGACCATAAAACATGAAAATGATGATTTTTTGATCATAACTTTCAAACACGAATAAGGTCTTAAGGTTGATGTAAAACTCCTCGGAACCCCAAAACTGTGGGCAATAGCTTATGAAGACGGCCATAAAACACGAAAACTGCAAGTTTTGGGTCATATCTCTCCAACATGTATCAGGTCTTCATGTCATTGTAAATCGCCCTCGAACCCCTAAAGAGTGGGCAATAGCTCATTAAAACGTCCATAAAACACGAAAACGATGAGGTTTTGGTCATAAACTTTCAAACATGTATTGGTTCTTAAGGTCGTTGTAAATCTCCCTAGAACTCTAGAACTTTGGGCAATAGCTCATGAAAACACCATAAACACGAAAACGACGAGTTCCTGGTTATATCAATCAAACATGTAAGGGTTCTTAAGAGGCATGCAAATCCGCCTGGAACACAAAAGTTTTGGGCAATAACTCATGAAAACACCATAAAACATGAAAATGACGAGGTTTTGGTCATAAACTCTGAAATATGTATAGGTTCTTAAGGTCGTTATAAATCGCCCTACAACCCCAAAATTGTTGGCAATAGCTCATGAAAACGACCATAAAATGCGAAAACGACGAGTTTTTGATCATATCTCTCAATCATGTAAGGGTTCTTACGAGGCATGCAAATCCACCTGGAACCCAAAAACTGTGGGCAATAACCCATGAAAACGACCATAAAACAAGAAAATGATGATTTTTTGGTCATAACTCTCAAACAAGTATCAGGTCTTAAGGTTACTGTAAAACGCTCCGGAACCCCAAAACTGTGGGCAATAGCTCATGAAAACAGCCATAAAACACGAAAAACTACGAGTTTTGGGTCATATCTCTCCAACATGTATCAGGTCTTAATATCGTTGTAAATCGCCCTCAAACCCCTAAATAGTGGGCAATAGCTCATAAAACGACCACAAAACATGAAAACGATGAGGTTTTGGTCATAAACTCTCAAACATGTATTAGTTCTTAAGGTCGTTGTAAATTGCCCTAGAACCCCAAAACTTTGGGCAATAGCTCATGAAAACACCATAAACACGAAAACGACGAGTTGCTGGTCATATCTCTCAAACATATAAGGGTTTTTACGAGGCATGCAAATCCACCTAGAACCCAAAAATTATGGGCAATAACCCATGAAAATGATGATTTTTTGGTCATAACTCTCAAACAAGTATCAGGTCTTAAGGTTGCTGTAAAACGCTCTAGAACCCCAAAACTGTGGGCAATAGCTCACGAAAACAGCCATAAAACACGAAAAACTGCGAGTTTTGGGTCATATCTCTCCAACATGTATCAGGTCTTAATATCAGTGTAAATCGCCCTCAAACCCCTAAAAGTGGGCAATAGCTCATAAAACGGCCATAAAACACGAAAATGATGAGGTTTTGGTCATAAACTCTCAAACATGTATCGGTTCTTAAGGTCGTTGTAGATCGCCCTAGAACCCCCAAAAATTTGGGCAATAGCTCATGAAAACACCATAAACACGAAAACGACGAGTTCCTGGTCATTTCTCTCAAACATTTAAGGGTTCTTACGAGGCATGCAAATCTGCCTAGAACCCAAAAACTATGGGCAATAATTCATGAAAACACCATAAAACATGAAAACGACGAGGTTTTCGGTCATAAACTCTGAAACATGTATTGGTTCTTAAGGTCGTTATAAATCGCCCTACAACCCCAAAATTATTGGCAATAGCTCATGAAAACGAACATAAAATGCGAAAACGACGAGTTTTTTATCATATCTCTCAATCATGTAAGGGTTCGTACGAGGCATGCAAATCCACTTGGAACCCAAAAACTGTGGGCAATAACCCATGGAAACGACCATAAAACACAAAAACGATGATTTTTTGGTCATAACTCTCAAACAAGTATCAGGTCTTAAGGTTGCTGTAAAACGCCCTAGAACCCCAAAACTGTGGGCAATAGCTCATGAAAACAGCCATAAAAAACAAAAAACTACGAGTTTTGGGTCATATTTCTCCAACATATATCAGGTCTTAATATTATTGTAAATCACCCTCGAACCCCTAAATAGTGGGCAATAGCTCATAAAACGGCCACAAAACACGAAAACGACGAGGTTTTGGTCATAAACTCTGAAACATGTATAGGTTCTTAAGTTCGTTGTAAATCGCCCTAGAATCCCAAAAGTTTGGGCAATAGTTCATGAAAACTACAATAAACACGAAAATGACGAGTTTCTGGTCTTATCTCTCATTCATGTAAGGGTTCTTACAAGGAATTAAAATCCGCCTGGAACCCAAAAACTATGGGCAATAACTCATGAAAACGACCATAAAACATGAAAACGACGAGTTTTTGGTCATAACTCTCAAACATGTATCGGGTCTTAAGGTTAATGTAAAACGCCCTGGAAACCCTAAAACGAAGGGCAATAGCTCATGAAAATGGCCATAAGTCGTGAAAAGGACGAGTTCCTGGTCATATCTCTCAAACATGTAAGGGTTCTTACGAGGCATGCAAATCCGCCTAGAACCCAAAAACAATGGGCAATAACCCATGAAAACGAGCATAAAACAAGAAAACGATGATTTTTTGGTCATAACCCTCAAACAAGTATCAGGTCTTAAGGTTGCTGTAAAACGCCCTAGAACCCCAAAACTGTGGGCAATAGCTCATGAAAACAGCCATAAAACACGAAAAACTGCGAGTTTTGGGTCATATCTCTCCAACATGTATCAGGTATTAATATCATTGTAAATCGCTCTCAAACCCCTACACAGTGGGCAATAGCTCATAAAACGGCCACAAAACATGCAAACGATGAGGTTTTGGTCATAAACTCTCAAACATGTATTGGTTCTTAAGGTCGTTGTAAATCGCCCTAGAACCCCAAAAATTTGGGCAATAGCTCATGAAAACACCATAAACACGAAAACGACGAGTTCCTGGTCATATCTCTCAAACATGTAAGGGTTCTTACGAGGCATGCAAGTCCCTCTAGAACCCAAAACTATGGGCAATAACTCATGAAAACACCATAAAACATGAAAACGACGAGTTTTTCGGTCATAAACTCTGAAACATGTATTGGTTCTTAAGGTCATTATAAATCGCCCTACAACCCCAAAATTATTGGCAATAGCTCATGAAAACGACCATAAAATGCGAAAACGACGAGTTTTTGATCATATCTCTCAATCATGTAAGGGTTCGTATGAGGCATGCAAATCCACCTGGAACCCAAAAACGGTGGGCAATAACCCATGAAAACGACCATAAAACACGAAAACGATGATTTTTTGGTCATAACTCTCAAACAAGTATCAGGTCTTAAGGTTGCTGTAAACGCCCTAGAATCCCAAAACTATGGGCAATAGCTCATGAAAACATCCATAAAACACGAAAAACTGCGAGTTTTCAGTCATATCTCTCCAACATGTATCAGGTCTTAATATCATTGTAAATCGCCCTCGAACCCCTAAACAGTGGGCAATAGCTCATAAAACGGCCACAAAACACGAAAACGACGAGGTTTTGTTCATAAACTCTGAAACATGTATTGGTTCTTAAGTTCGTTGTAAATCGCCCTAGAATCACAAAAGTTTGGGAAATAGTTCATGAAAACTACAATAAACACGAAAATGACGAGTTTCTGGTCTTATCTCTCATTCATGTAAGGGTTCTTACGAGGCATGCAAATCCGCCTGGAACCCAAAAACTATGGGGAATAACTCATGAAAACGACCATAAAACATGAAAACGGCGAGTTTTTGGTCCTAATTCTCAAACATGTATCGGGTCTTAAGGTTAATGTAAAACGCCCTGGAACCCTAAAACGAAGGGCAATAGCTCATGAAAATGGCCATAAGTCGTGAAAAGGATGAGTTCCTGGTCATATCTCTCAAACATGTAAGGGTTCTTACGAGGCATGCAAATCCGCGTGGAACCCAAAAACTGTGGGCAATAACTTATGAAAACGACGATAAAACACGAAAATGATGATTTTTGGGTCATAACTATCAAACACGAATAAGGTATTAAGGTTGATGTAAAACTCCTCGGAACCCCAAAACTGTGGGCAATAGCTTATGAAGACGGCCATAAAACACGAAAACTGCAAGTTTTGGGTCATATCTCTCCAACATGTATCAGGTCTTCATGTCATTGTAAATCGCCCTCGAACCCCTAAAGAGTGGGCACTAGCTCATTAAAACATCCATAAAACACGAAAACGATGAGGTTTTGGTCATAAACTTTCAAACATTTATTGGTCCGCCTCGAACCCAAAAACTATGGGCAATAATTCATGAAAACACCATAAAACATGAAAACGACGAGGTTTTCGGTCATAAAGTCTGAAACATGTATTGGTTCTTAAGGTCGTTATAAATCGCCCTAAAACCCCAAAATTATTGGCAATAGCTCATGAAAACGACCATAAAATCCGAAAACGACGTGTTTTTGAACATATCTCTCAATCATGTAAGGGTTCTTACGAGACATGCAAATCCACCTGGAACCCAAAAACTGTGGGCAATAACCCATGAAAACGACCATAAAACAAGAAAACGATGATTTTTTGGTCATAACTCTCAAACAAGTATCAGGTCTTAAGGTTGCTGTAAAACGCCCTGGAACCCCAAAACTGTGGGCAATAGCTCATGCAAACAGCCATAAAACACGAAAAACTACGAGTTTTGGGTCATATCTCTCCAACATGTATCAGGTCTTAAGATCATTGTAAATCGCCGTAAAACCCCTAAACAGTGGGCAATAGCTCATAAAACGGCCACAAAACACGAAAACGATGAGGTTTTGGTCATAAACTGTGAAACATGTATTGGTTCTTAAGTTCGTTGTAAATCGCCCTAGAACCCCAAAAGTTTGGGCAATAGTTCAAGAAAACTACAATAAACACGAAAATGACGAGTTTCTGGTCTTATCTCTCATTCATGTAAGGATTCTTACGAGGCATGCAAATCCGCCTGGAACCCAAAAACTATGGGCAATAACTCTTGAAAACGACCATAAAATATGAAAACGACGAGGTTTTGGTCATAACTCTCAAAGATGTATCGGGTCTTAAGTGTTGGAGATATGCCCTAGAGGCAATAATAAATGTGGTTATTATTATATCTTTGTGTTTATGATAAATGTTTACATTCATGCTATAATAGTATTAACAAGGAAACATTGATACTTGTGTGATTTGTAAACTTAATTTGAAGTCCCTAGTATAGCCTCTATACTTCACTAGCTTGTTGGTTGATAGATGATTGTGGTTTCCCTATCATGAACATTGAGATGTTATCAACAACAAGATCATATCGTTAGGAGAATGATATGGTGGACATACTCCTATAGATAAGCGTAGCATAAAGATCAAGTCATTTCATTAGTTCAATTGCTATATGCTTTCTGATACATAGTAACCTAATTCCTTCGACCATGAGATCATGCATATCACCTTTACCGGATGGATGCTTTGATGACATCAAACACCACACCGTAACTGGGTGGTTATAAAGGTGGCATTGAGTGTTCGGAAAGTTTTGGTTGAGACACATGGATCAAGAGTGGGATTTGTCCATCCACATGACGGATAGATATACTCTGGGCCCTCTCGGTGGAATGTCATCCAATTAGCTTGCAAGCATGTGACTTGGTCACAAGGGATCACATATCACGGGAACGAGAAAAGAGTACTTGTCAGTAACGAGGTTGAACTAGGTATGCAGAGATACCGACGATCATAACCTCGGATAAGTAACATATCGTGAGACAAAGGGAAATTGGTATCGTATGTAAGTGGTTCATTCGATCGCAAAGTAATCGTAGAAATATGTGGGAGCCATATGAATTTCCAGATTCCTCTATTGGTTATTGTTCGGAGAAGTGTCTCGATCATGTCCGCATAATTCACGAACCGTAGGGAGACACACTTAAGGATTCGACGTTGTTTGAGTAGTTATGGTATTATGAGAAAGAGACCGAATGTTGTTCGGAGTCTCGGATGGGATCCGGGATATCACGAGGTGATCCGGAATGGTCCGGAGAATAAGATTCATATAAGGAAAGTCCCGTTTCGGAGTTCGGGAATGATTCCGGTGTTTTCATCGGGAACATTCTAGAAGGTTCCGGAAAGTCCGGCACTCCGGAGGGGGAAGGGGTACATGAATGTGTCATTACTTATTGGAATGATTGCATCATGTACTAAGTGTTCTTGCTGTCCCAAATAAAGGATTAAATTGAATCCTAAAACAGAAAAGTCAAATGTCCAGTTTGAAAGTCAAACTGCCAAAACAAGAAACTGTGGGAAACAAGCAAGAGGAGTTGGAATCAACCTGGAGGAGGAGTAGGACTCCTCCAGGCCGGCGCCCAGCCCAAGGCCGAGTTGGGGAGGGACTCCCTCCCTCCCCTGGCGCGCCAAGACCCCCCTCCCATAAAAGGAGGGGCAGGGCTGCTCCTAGAGACACACAACTTTCACCTCTAGATCTCCGGTTTAGAGCCGTTTTGGATTAGAGCTTCTAATTGCTTTAGCCAGCGGTTTAGAGCCTTCTAATTGGTTTAGAGCCTTCTAATTGGTGTGTCTAATTACTAGACCACTAATAGCCTCTCTCATAAGCTCCACCATACTCGCACCGGCTTAAGGCGAAGCCCTGCGGGATTTCCCCTCTACTTCCGGTACCACGCCGTTGTGCTGCCGGAATCGCGAGGAGAGTACTACAACCTCCGCTGCCTGCTGGAACAAGGGAGAGGAAGGTCTTCGTCGAGTACCGAACGTGTGACCGACTGCGGGAGCGCTGCCGGAACGTGGCGCCGGAAGGATCGTCTACACGATCTTGAGATCGGAAAGAGTACGACTACATCACCCACGAGAATCCGCTCTCGTTAAACGCTTTGGAATCTTCGAGGGTAAGTTATACCATCAACTCGTTGCTACAATCTAGTAGATAGATCTTGGCTTGTTTGTTTGTATGCGATAGAAAATTTTTGTTTTCCATGCTACGAACCCCTACAGTGGTATCAGAGCCGTGTCTATATGTAGATCTGTTGCACGAGTAGAACACAATGGTCATTGTGGGCGTTGATGCTTTTATTGTCGATTGCTTATTGTGTACTTTGCATCTTGCGGTATGTTGGGATGAAGCGGCCCGGGCTAACCTTACATGACATCGTTCATGAGACTTGCTCCACACTTGACATGCAACTTGTATTGCATAAGTGGCTTTGCGGGTGCCTGTTTCTCCTAGCATAGTAAAGATCCAATACACAACGGGTGATTAACAATACTTGTGTCAACGTTGTGGTTCTTGTTCGTAAGTTAGAACGACACTTATTGAAAGCCCCAAACCACGTAAAATATGCAAAGAAAGTAGAGGCGTCTAACTTTGTTTTGCAGGGGTGTGCAGTGATGTGATATGGCCATAATTGTGATTATATTTGATGTATGCAATGTTCCTTATTGTAAGTCGGCAACCGGCAGGAGCCATATGGTTGTCTTTAATTTATGTTAAGACCCGCGTGTCTATTCAAAGTAGTTGTAATAGTTGAAGCCGGTGGACGACAACCATGGAGAGGCGTCATTGACCTTGATGCAATGCCGGTGATGATGGAGATCATGTTCGTGCTTGAAGATGGAGATCAAAGCACAAAGAAGAAAGGCCATATCATATCACATATATATTGAATTGCATGTGATGTTAATCCTTTATGCATCTTGTATTGCTTAGTAGACGACGGTAGCATTATAAGATGATCCCTCATGCACATGAATTTCAAATCATAAAGTGTTCACCCTTAGTCAGCACCGTTGCTAAAGCTTGTTGTTTCGAAGCACCACGTGATGATCGGGTGTGTTAGATTCTGCAAGTGTATACAACGTGAGCAAGCCAGATTTGCTCATGCGGAAACTAAGGTTTGATCTTGACGAGCCTAGCATGTACAGACATGGTCTCGGAACACGGATCACCGAAAGGTAAAGCATGAATCATATAGTAGATATGATGAACATGACGATTGTTCGCCATTGAAACTATATCAACTCTCGTGATGATCGGTGTTGATGTAGTGGATTTGGTTCGTGTGATCACTAAAACAATGTGAGGGATGTTGTTTTGAGTGGGAGTTCACCTAGTTTAATTACATTAATTAATTTGAACTCAATTTATCATAAACTTAGTCTAAACTATTGCAAATATGTTGTAGATCAATGGCAGCCCCTACCATCAATTTTAATGCGTTCCTAGAGAAAGAAAAGTTGAAAAACAATGGAAGCAACTTCGCGGATTGGTTCCGCAATTTGAGGATTGTCCTCACAGCTGGTAATTTGACCTATGTGCTGGATGCACCGCTGGGTGACCCACCTGCAGCTGATGCTCCCGATGAAGTAAAGAATGTTTACCTCGCTCGGAAGAATCAGTACTCCATAGTTCAGTGTGCTATCTTGTATGGTTTGGAATCGGAGCTTCAGAAAAGGTTTGAGGATTCAGACCCATATGATATTGTCGAGGATCTCAAATTGATTTTTGAGACTCATGCGGCAATTGAAAGCTATGAAGCTTCTGAAAAGTTCTTTAACTGCAAGATGGAAGAAGGCAGCTCCGTCAGTGAGCATGTGCTTAAGATGTCAGGGCACGCAAACAAACTTCAAAGCTTGGGTATAGTGATTCCTAATGCTTTGGGGATTTACCGTGTCCTCCAATCACTACCACCAAGTTACAAGAACTTTGTGATGAACTACAACATGCAGAACATGAACAAGACGTTGCCAGAACTCTTTGCCATGTTGAAATCTGCAGAAGTGGAGATCAAGAAAGAGCACCAAGTGTTGTTGGTCAATAAGACCACCAAATTCAAGAAAGGCAAGTCTAAGCAAAAGGGACACTTCAAGAAGGGTGGTAAGAAAGCTACCACGCCGACGAAGAAGACCAGGGCTGGACCTAAGCCTGATACTGAGTGCTTTTACTGCAAGGGAGAAGGTCACTGGAAGCGGAATTGCCCAAAGTACTTGGCGGATTTGAAGAACGGCAACATCAAGAAGAAAGGTATATCTGATATACATGTTATTGATGTGTATCTCACTAGTACTCGTAGTAGTGCCTGGGTATTTGATACTGGTTCGGTTGCTCATATCTGTAACTCGAAACAGGTGCTGCAGAATAAACGGAAGCTAGCAAAGAACGAGGTGACGATGCGCGTGGGAAACGGATCAAAGGTTGATGTGATCGCGGTCGGCACGCTACCCCTTCATCTACCATCGGGATTAGTTTTATACTTAAATAATTGTTATTTGGTGCCTGCGTTGAGCATGAACATTATATCGGGATCTTGTTTATTGCGAGACGGTTACTTGTTTAAATCCGAGAATAATGGTTGTTCTATTTATATGAGTAATATGTTTTATGCACATGCACCTTTGATAGATGGTCTATTCTTATTGAATCTCGATAGTGGAAATACACATATCAACAACATTGAGGCTAAACGATTGAAATCAAGCGATAATTCGACCTATATGTGGCACTGTCGTCTTGGTCACATCGGAGTGAAACGTATGAAGAAACTCCATTCCGATGGACTTCTTGAATCACTTGATTTTGAATCACTTGAAAGATGCGAAGCATGTCTGATGGGAAAAATGACTAAGACTCCATTTTCTGGTATGATGGAGCGAGCTACAGACTTATTGGAAATCATACATACCGATGTGTGTGGTCCAATGAGTGTAGCATCGCGCAGTGGTTATCGTTATGTTCTTACCTTCACGGATGACTTGAGTAGATATGGGTATATCTATTTCATGAAACATAAGTCCGAAACTTTCGAGAAGTTTAAGGAGTTTCAAAGTGAGGTAGAGAATCAACGTAACAAGAAGATTAAATTTCTACGTTCTGATCGTGGAGGTGAATATCTAAGTTACGAGTTTGGCGAGCATTTGAAGAAATGCGGAATACTTTCACAATTGACACCGCCGGGAACACCACAGCGTAATGGTGTGTCCGAACGTCGTAATCGAACTCTCTTAGATATGGTTCGTTCTATGATGTCACTTACAGATTTACCGCTATCATTTTGGGGTTATGCATTAGAAACAGCCGCATTCACTTTAAATAGGGCACCATCTAAATCCGTTGAAACGACACCGTATGAATTATGGTTTGGGAAGAAACCTAAATTGTCGTTCCTTAAAGTTTGGGGATGCGAAGCCTATGTAAAGAAGTTACAGCCGGACAAGCTTGAACCCAAAGCGGAAAAATGCGTCTTCATAGGATACCCGAAGGAAACTATTGGGTATACCTTCTATCATAGATCCGAAGGCAAAATCTTCGTTGCCAAGAATGGATCCTTTCTAGAGAAGGAATTTCTCTCGAAAAAATTGACTGGAAGGAAAGTAGAACTCGACGAGGTTGTCGAACCTTCTCTCAAAATTGCGAGTAGCGCAGCACCGGAAGAAGTTCCTGTGGTGCCTGCACCAATAAGAGAGGAAGCTAATGATGGTGATCATGAAACTTCGGTTGAAGTTGCTACAGAACCTCGGAGGTCAACGAGAACTCGTGCCACTCCCGATTGGTATGATTCCGTTATGAATGTCATGGTGGTGGACAACACCGATGACCCCGAGACATATGAGGAAGCAATGATGAGCCCAGATTCCAATAAATGGCAAGAAGCCATGAAATCCGAGATTGGATCCATGTACGAAAACCAAGTATGGACTTTGGTGGACTTACCAGATGGCCGAAAGGCTGTCGAGAACAAATGGATTTTCAAGAAGAAAACAGATGCTGATGGTAATGTTACTGTCTATAAAGCTCGACTTGTCGCAAAAGGGTTTCGACAAATTCAAGGAGTTGACTACGATGAGACTTTCTCACCGGTAGCGAAGCTAAAGTCTGTGAGGATTATGTTAGCAATCGCTGCATATTATGATTATGAAATATGGCAGATGGATGTCAAAACAGCATTCCTCAATGGAGACATTGATGAAGAGTTGTATATGATGCAACCCAAAGGTTTTGTCGATCCTAAAGATGCTAACAAGGTATGCAAACTTCAACGGTCCATCTATGGATTGAAGCAAGCATCCCGAAGTTGGAATCAACGTTTTGATAAGGTAATCAAAAGTTTTGGTTTTATACAAACTTATGGAGAAGCTTGTATTTACAAGAAAGTGAGTGGGAGCTCTGTAGCATTCTTAATACTATATGTGGATGACATATTGTTGATTGGGAATGATGTAGACCTTCTTAATAGTGTCAAGGAATATTTGAATAATAGTTTTTCAATGAAGGATCTTGGCGAAGCAGCTTACATATTAGGCATAAAGATTTATAGAGATAGATCGAAACGCCAAATATCATTGTCACAGAGTACATATTTGGACAAAGTTCTAAAGAGGTTTGGAATGGAAGAAAGCAAGAAAGGGTTCTTGCCCATGTTGCCCAATACGACCTTGAGTAAAACTCAAAGTCCGACATCGGCAGAAGATAGAGAAAGGATGAGTAAGACTCCCTATGCCTCAGCCATAGGATCTCTAATGTATGCCATGCTATGTACTAGACCCGACATTGCATATGCTGTTGGTTTAACTAGCAGATATCAAAGTGATCCAGGAGTGGATCATTGGACAGCGGTCAAAAACATCCTTAAGTACTTGAGAAGAACTAAGGATATGGTTCTTTCTTATGGAGGTGATGAACAGCTCGTTGTTAATGGTTACACCGATGCTAGTTGGAACACAGATCCGGATGATTCTAAATCACAATCCGGATACGTATTTATTTTGAATGGTGCAGCAGTTAGCTGGAGGAGTGCAAAGCAAAGCGTTGTGGCGAGATCTTCAACTGAATCGGAATACATGGCTGCTTCGGAGGCTTCACAAGAAGCGATATGGATGAAAGAGTTCATTACAGAGCTGGGTGTGGTTCCTAGTGCGCTGGACCCAATGTCTATCTACTGTGATAACATGGGCGCCATAGCCAATGCGCAAGAACCAAGGTCACACAAGAAGCTGAAGCATATCAAGCTGCGTTTTCACGCTATTCGAGAACATATCCAGGATGGGGATATAAAGATTTGCAAAGTACACACAGATCTGAATGTGGCGGATCCGTTGACTAAACCTCTCCCGAGGGCAAAACATGACCAACACCAAACTGCCATGGGTGTTCGGTATATTACCATGTAATCTAGATTAGATGACTCTAGTGCAAGTGGGAGACTGTTGGAGATATGCCCTAGAGGCAATAATAAATGTGGTTATTATTATATCTTTGTGTTTATGATAAATGTTTACATTCATGCTATAATAGTATTAACAAGGAAACATTGATACTTGTGTGATTTGTAAACTTAATTTGAAGTCCCTAGTATAGCCTCTATACTTCACTAGCTTGTTGGTTGATAGATGATTGTGGTTTCCCTATCATGAACATTGAGATGTTATCAACAACAAGATCATATCGTTAGGAGAATGATATGGTGGACATACTCCTATAGATAAGCGTAGCATAAAGATCAAGTCATTTCATTAGTTCAATTGCTATATGCTTTCTGATACATAGTAACCTAATTCCTTCGACCATGAGATCATGCATATCACCTTTACCGGATGGATGCTTTGATGACATCAAACACCACACCGTAACTGGGTGGTTATAAAGGTGGCATTGAGTGTTCGGAAAGTTTTGGTTGAGACACATGGATCAAGAGTGGGATTTGTCCATCCACATGACGGATAGATATACTCTGGGCCCTCTCGGTGGAATGTCATCCAATTAGCTTGCAAGCATGTGACTTGGTCACAAGGGATCACATATCACGGGAACGAGAAAAGAGTACTTGTCAGTAACGAGGTTGAACTAGGTATGCAGAGATACCGACGATCATAACCTCGGATAAGTAACATATCGTGAGACAAAGGGAAATTGGTATCGTATGTAAGTGGTTCATTCGATCGCAAAGTAATCGTAGAAATATGTGGGAGCCATATGAATTTCCAGATTCCTCTATTGGTTATTGTTCGGAGAAGTGTCTCGATCATGTCCGCATAATTCACGAACCGTAGGGAGACACACTTAAGGATTCGACGTTGTTTGAGTAGTTATGGTATTATGAGAAAGAGACCGAATGTTGTTCGGAGTCTCGGATGGGATCCGGGATATCACGAGGTGATCCGGAATGGTCCGGAGAATAAGATTCATATAAGGAAAGTCCCGTTTCGGAGTTCGGGAATGATTCCGGTGTTTTCATCGGGAACATTCTAGAAGGTTCCGGAAAGTCCGGCACTCCGGAGGGGGAAGGGGTACATGAATGTGTCATTACTTATTGGAATGATTGCATCATGTACTAAGTGTTCTTGCTGTCCCAAATAAAGGATTAAATTGAATCCTAAAACAGAAAAGTCAAATGTCCAGTTTGAAAGTCAAACTGCCAAAACAAGAAACTGTGGGAAACAAGCAAGAGGAGTTGGAATCAACCTGGAGGAGGAGTAGGACTCCTCCAGGCCGGCGCCCAGCCCAAGGCCGAGTTGGGGAGGGACTCCCTCCCTCCCCTGGCGCGCCAAGACCCCCTCCCATAAAAGGAGGGGCAGGGCTGCTCCTAGAGACACACAACTTTCACCTCTAGATCTCCGGTTTAGAGCCGTTTTGGATTAGAGCTTCTAATTGCTTTAGCCAGCGGTTTAGAGCCTTCTAATTGGTTTAGAGCCTTCTAATTGGTGTGTCTAATTACTAGACCACTAATAGCCTCTCTCATAAGCTCCACCATACTCGCACCGGCTTAAGGCGAAGCCCTGCGGGATTTCCCCTCTACTTCCGGTACCACGCCGTTGTGCTGCCGGAATCGCGAGGAGAGTACTACAACCTCCGCTGCCTGCTGGAACAAGGGAGAGGAAGGTCTTCGTCGAGTACCGAACGTGTGACCGACTGCGGGAGCGCTGCCGGAACGTGGCGCCGGAAGGATCGTCTACACGATCTTGAGATCGGAAAGAGTACGACTACATCACCCACGAGAATCCGCTCTCGTTAAACGCTTTGGAATCTTCGAGGGTAAGTTATACCATCAACTCGTTGCTACAATCTAGTAGATAGATCTTGGCTTGTTTGTTTGTATGCGATAGAAAATTTTTGTTTTCCATGCTACGAACCCCTACATTAAGGTCGTTATAAATCGCCCTACAACCCCAAAATTGTTGGTAATAGCTCATGCAAACGACCATACAATGCGAAAACGACGAGTTTTTGATCATATCTCTGAAACATGTATTGCTTCTTAAGGTTGATGTGAATCGCCCTAGAACCCCAAATAGGTGGGCAATAGCACATGAAAATGTCCATAAATCGTGAAAACGACAAGTTCCTAATCATATCTGTCAAACATGTAAGGGTTCTTACGAGGCATGCAAATCCACCTGGAACCCCAAAACTGTGGGCAATAACTCATGAAAACGACCATAAAACACGAAAACGATGATTTTTTGGAAATAACTGTCAAACACGTATCATGTCTTAAGGTTGATGTAAAACGCCCTGGAACCCCAAAACTTTGGGTAATAGCTCATGAAAACGGACATAAAACACGAAAAATGCGAGGTTTCGGTCATATCTCTCCAAACTTTATCGGGTCTTTAGGTCATTGTAAATCGCCCTCAAACCCCTAAATAGTGGGCAATAGCTCATAAAAACGACCATAAAACATGAAAACTACTAGTTTTTTGTCATGTATCTCAAACATGTAAGGGGTCTTATAGGCCTTGCCAATCCAACATGAACCCAAAAATTGTGGGCAATAGCTCATGAAAATGGCCATAAACATGAAAACGACGAGTTTCTGGTCATATCTCTCAAACATGTAAGGGTTGTTATGAGGCATGAAAATCCGCCTGGAACCCCAAAACTGGGGGCAATAGCTCATGAAAAAGACCATAAACACAAACATGATGAGGTTTAGGTCATTAAATCTCTAAAATGTATTGGTTCTTAAGGTCGTTGTAAATCGCGCTAGAACCCCAAAACTTTGGGCAATAACTCATGAAAACGACCATAAAACATGAAAATGACGAGTTCCTGCTCATATCTCTCAAACATGTAAGGGTTATTACGAGGAATGCAAATCTGCTGGGAACCCAAAAACTATGGGCAATAACTCATGAAAACGACCATAAAACATGAAAACGATGAGTTTTTGGTCATACCTCTCAAACATGTATCGGGTCTTAAGGTTGATGTAAAACAACCTGGAACCCCAAAACTGTTGACAATAGCCTATGAAAACGACCATAAGATGCGAAAACCGCGAGTTTTGGGTCATATCTCTCCAACATGGCCATAAAACACGAAAACTACGAGGTTTTAGTCATATATCTCAAACATGTAATGGGTCTTACAGGCCATGCAAGTCTCACAGGAAACCAAAAATATGGGCAATAGATAATAAAAACGGCCATAAACACGAAAACTACGAGTTTCTGGTCATAAACTCTCAAACATGTAAGGGTTCTTATGATGCATGCAAATCCGCTTGGAACCCCAAAACTGTTGGCAATAGCTCATGAAAATGGCCATAAACACGAAAACGACGAGGTTTTGGTCATAAACTCTCAAACATGTATTGGTTCTTAAAGTGGTTATAAATCGCCCTAGAATCCCAAAACTATTGGCAATAGATCATGAAAACGACTATAAAACATGAAAACCACTAGTTTTTGGTTATAACCTCAAACATATATCGGGTCTTAAGGTTGATGTAAGTCGCCTTGGAAACCCCAAAAATGTGGGCAATAGCTCATGAAAATGGCCACAAATGATGAAAACGACAAGTTCCTGGTAATATCTCTCACACATGTAATTGTTCTTACGAGGCATGAAAATCCACCTGGAATCCAAAAACTGTGGGCAATAACTCATGAAAATGACCATAAAACATGAAAACGTTGATTTTTTGGTCATAACTCTCAAACACGTATTAGGTCTTAAGGTTGATGTAAAACGCCCTGGAACCCCAAAACTATGGGAAATAGCTCATGAAAATGGTCATAAAACACGAAAACTGCTAGTTTTGGGTCATATATCTCCAACATGTATCAGGTCTTAAGGTCTTTGTAAATCGCCCTCGAACCCCTTAACAGTGGGCAATAGCTCATGAAAACAGCCAGAAAACACGAAAAACTGCGAGTTTTGGGTCAAATCTCTCCAACATGTATCAGGTCTTAATATCATTGTAAATCGCCCTCGAACCCCTAAAAAGTGGGCAATAGCTCATAAAACGGCCACAAAACACGAAAACGACGAGGTTTTGGTCATAAACTCTGAAACATGTATTGGTTCTTAAGTTCGTTGTAAATCGCCCTAGAATACCAAAAGTTTAGGCAATAGTTCATGAAAACTACAATAAACACGAAAATGATGAGTTTCTGGTCTTATCTCTCATTCATGTAAGGGTACTTACGAGGCATGCAAATCCGCCTGGAACCCAAAAACTATGGGCAATAACTCATGAAAACGACCATAAAACATGAAAACGACGAGTTTTTGGTCATAACTCTCAAACATGTATCGGGTCTTAAGGTTAATGTAAAACGCCCTGGAAACCCTAAAACGAAGGGCAATAGCTCATGAAAATGGCCATAAGTCGTGAAAAGGACGAGTTCCTGGTCATAACTCTCAAACATGTAAGGGTTCTTACGAGGCATGCAAATCCGCCTGGAACCCAGAAACTGTGGGCAATAACTCATGAAAACGACCATAAAACACGAAAATGATGATTTTTTGATCATAACTCTCAAACACGAATAAGGTCTTAAGGTTGATGTAAAACTCCTCGGAACCCCAAAACTGTGGGCAATAGCTTATGAAGACGGCCATAAAACACGAAAACTGCAAGTTTTGGGTCATATCTCTCCAACATGTATCAGGTCTTCATGTCATTGTAAATCACCCTCGAACCCCTAAAGAGTGGGTAATAGCTCATAAAAACGGCCATAAAACACGAAAAATGCGAGGTTTCGGTCATATCTCTCCAACATGTATCGGGTCTTAAGGTCATTGTAAATCGCCCTCAAACCCCTAAATAGTGGGCAATAGCTCATAAAAACGACCATAAAACATGAAAACTACTAGTTTTTGGTCATATATCTCAAACATGTAAGGGGTCTTATAGGCCTTGCCAATCCAACATGAACCCAAAAATTGTGGGCAATAGCTCATGAAAATGGCCATAAACATGAAAACGACGAGTTTCTGGTCATATCACTCAAACATGTAAGGGTTGTTATGAGGCATGAAAATCCGCCTGGAACCCCAAAACTGGGGGCAATAGCTCATGAAAAAGACCATAAACACAAACATGATGAGGTTTAGGTCATTAAATCTCTAAAATGTATTGGTTCTTAAGGTCGTTTTAAATCGCGCTAGAACCCCAAAACTTTGGGCAATAACTCATGAAAACGACCATAAAACATGAAAATGACGAGTTCCTGGTCATATCTCTCAAACATGTAAGGGTTATTACGAGGAATGCAAATCTGCTGGGAACCCAAAAACTATGGGCAATAACTCATGCAAACGACCATAAAACATGAAAACGATGAGTTTTTGGTCATACCTCTCAAACATGTATCGGGTCTTAAGGTTGATGTAAAACAACCTGGAACCCCAAAACTGTTGACAATAGCCTATGAAAACGACCATAAGATGCGAAAACTGCGAGTTTTGGGTCATATCTCTCCAACATGGCCATAAAACACGAAAACTACGAGTTTTTAGTCATATATCTCAAACATGTAATGGGTCTTACAGGCCATGCAAGTCTCACAGGAAACCAAAAATATGGGCAATAGATAATAAAAACGGGCATAAACACGAAAACTACGAGTTTCTGGTCATAAACTCTCAAAAATGTAAGGGTTCTTATGATGCATGCAAATCCGTTTGGAACCCCAAAACTGTTGGCAATAGCTCATGAAAATGTCCATAAACACGAAAACGACGAGGTTTTGGTCATAAACTCTCAAACATGTATTGGTTCTTAAAGTGGTTGTAAATCGCCCTAGAATCCCAAAACTATTGGCAATAGATCATGAAAACGACTATAAAACATGAAAACCACTAGTTTTTGGTTATAACTCTCAAACATATATCGGGTCTTAAGGTTGATGTAAGTCGCCTTGGAAACCCCAAAAATGTGGGCAATAGCTCATGAAAATGGCCACAAATGATGAAAACGACAAGTTCCTGGTAATATCTCTCACACATGTAATTGTTCTTACGAGGCATGCAAATCCACCTGGAATCCAAAAACTGTGGGCAATAACTCATGAAAATGACCATAAAACATGAAAACGTTGATTTTTTGGTCATAACTCTCAAACACGTATTAGGTCTTAAGGTTGATGTAAAACGCCCTGGAACCCCAAAACTATGGGAAATAGCTCATGAAAACGGTCATAAAACACGAAAACTGCTAGTTTTGGGTCATATATCTCCAACATGTATCAGGTCTTAAGGTCTTTGTAAATCGCCCTCGAACCCCTTAACACTGGGCAATAGCTCATGAAAACAGCCAGAAAACACGAAAAACTGCGAGTTTTGGGTCATATCTCTCCAACATGTATCAGGTCTTAATATCATTGTAAATCGCCCTCGAACCCCTAAAAAGTGGGCAATAGCTCATAAAACGGCCACAAAACACGAAAACGACGAGGTTTTGGTCATAAACTCTGAAACATGTATTGGTTCTTAAGTTTGTTGTAAATCGCCCTAGAATCCCAAAAGTTTAGGCAATAGTTCATGAAAACTACAATAAACACGAAAATGATGAGTTTCTGGTCCTATCTCTCATTCATGCAAGGGTTCTTACGAGGCATGCAAATCCGCCTGGAACCCAAAAACTATGGTCAATTACTCATGAAAAACGACCATAAAACATGAAAACGACGAGTTTTTGGTCATAACTCTCAAACATGTATCGGGTCTTAAGGTTAATGTAAAACGCCCTGGAAACCCTAAAACGAAGGGCAATAGCTCATTAAAATGGCCATAAGTCGTGAAAAGGACGAGTTCCTGGTCATATCTCTCAAACATGTAAGGGTTCTTACGAGGCATGCAAATCCGTGTGGAAACCTAAAACTATGGGCAATAACTCATGAAAACGACCATAAAACACGAAAATGATGATTTTTTGATCATAACTCTCAAACACGAATAAGGTCTTAAGGTTGATGTAAAACTCCTCGGAACCCTAAAACTGTGGGCAATAGCTTATGAAGACGGCCATAAAACACGAAAACTGCAAGTTTTGGGTCATATCTCTCCAACATGTATCAAGTTTTCATGTCATTGTAAATCGCCCTCGAACCCCTAAAGAGTGGGCAATAGCTCATAAAAACGGCCATAAAACACGAAAATGATGAGGTTTTGGTCATAAACTTGCAAACATGTATTGGTTCTTAAGGTCGTTGTAAATCTCCCTAGAACCCCAGAACTTTGGGCAATAGCTCATGAAAACACCATAAACACAAAAACGACGAGTTCCTGGTTATATCAATCAAACATGTAAGGGTTCTTAAGAGGCATGCAAATCCGCCTGGAACACAAAAGTTTTGGGCAATAACTCATGAAAACACCATAAAACATGAAAATGACGAGGTTTTGGTCATAAACTCTGAAACATGTATTGGTTCTTAAGGTCGTTATAAATCGCGCTACAACCCATAAATTGTTGGCAATAGCTCATGAAAACGACCATAAAATGCGAAAACGACGAGTTTTTGATCATATCTCTCAATCATGTAAGGGTTCGTACGAGGCATGCAAATCCAACTGGAACCCAAAACCTGCGGGAAATAACCCATGAAAACGACCATAAAACACGAAACCGATGATTCTTTGGTCATAACTCTCAAACAAGTATCAGGTCTTAAGGTTGCTGTAAAACGGCCTGGAACCCCAAAACTGTGGGCAATAGCTCATGAAAACAGCCATAAAACACGAAAAACTACGATTTTTGGGTCATATCTCTCAAACATGTAAGGGTTCTTACGAGGCATGCAAATCCGTGTGGAAACCTAAAACTGTGGGCAATAACTCATGAAAACGACCATAAAACACGAAAATGATGTTTTTTTGATCATAACTCTCAAACACGAATAAGGTCTTAAGGTTGATGTAAAACTCCTCGGAACCCTAAAACTGTGGGCAATAGCTTATGAAGACGGCCATAAAACACGAAAACTGCAAGTTTTGGGTCATATCTCTCCAACATGTATCAGGTTTTCATGTCATTGTAAATCGCCCTCGAACCCTAAAGAGTGGGCAATAGCTCATAAAAACGGCCATAAAACACGAAAATGATGAGGTTTTGGTCATAAACTTTCAAACATGTATTGGTTCTTAAGGTCGTTGTGAATCTCCCTAGAACCCTAGAACTTTGGGCAATAGCTCATGAAAACACCATAAACACAAAAACGACGAATTCCTGGTTATATCAATCAAACATGTAAGGGTTCTTAAGAGGCATGCAAATCCGCCTGGAACACAAAAGTTTTGGGCAATAACTCATGAAAACACCATAAAACATGAAAATGACGAGGTTTTGGTCATAAACTCTGAAACATGTATTGGTTCTTAAGGTCGTTATAAATCGCGCTACAACCCATAAATTGTTGTCAATAGCTCATGAAAACGACCATAAAATGCGAAAACGACGAGTTTTTGATCATATCTCTCAATCATGTAAGGGTTCGTACAAGGCATGCAAATCCAACTGGAACCCAAAAACTGCGGGAAATAACCCATGAAAACGACCATAAAACACGAAACCGATGATTTTTTGGTCATAACTCTCAAACAAGTATCAGGTCTTAAGGTTGCTGTAAATCGGCCTGGAACCCCAAAACTGTGGGCAATAGCTCATGAAAACAGCCATAAAACACGAAAAACTACGAGTTTTGGGTCATATCTCTCCAACATGTATCAGGTCTTAATATCATTGTATATCGCCCTCGAACCCATAAACAGTGGGCAATAGCTCATAAAACGGCCACAAAACACGAAAAAGACGAGGTTTTGATCATAAACTCTGAAACATGTATTGGTTCTTAAGTTCGTTGTAAGTCGCCCTAGAATCCCAAAAGTTTGGGCAATAGTTCATGAAAACTACAATAAACACGAAAATGATGAGTTTCTGGTCTTATCTCTCATTCATGTAAGGATTCTTACGAGGCATGCAAATCCGCCTAGAACCCAAAAACTATGGGCAATAACTCATGAAAACGACCATAAAACATGAAAACGACGAGTTTTTGGTCATAACTCTCAAACATGTATCGGGTCTTAAGGTTAATGTTAAACGCCCTAGAAACCCTAAAACGAAGGGCAATAGCTCATGAAAATGGCCATAAGTCGTGGAAAGGACGAGTTCCTGGTCATAACTCTCAAACATGTAAGGGTTCTTACGAGGCATGCAAATCCGCGTGGAACCCAGAAACTGTGGGCAATAACTCATGAAAATGACCATAAAACACGAAAAAGATGATTTTTTGATCATAACTCTCAAACACGAATAAGGTCTTAAGGTTGATGTAAAACTCCTCGGAACCCCAAAACTGTGGGAAATAGCTTATGAAGACGGCCATAAAACACGAAAACTGCAAGTTTTGGGTCATATCTCTCCAATATGTATCAGGTCTTCATGTCATTGTAAATCGCCCTCGAACCCCTAAAGAGTGGGCAATAGCTCATCAAAACGGCCATAAAACACGAAAAATGCGAGGTTTCGGTCATATGTCTCCAACATGTATCGGGTCTTAAGGACATTGTAAATCACCCTCAAACCCCTAAGCAGTGGGCAATAGCTCATGAAAACAGCCAGAAAACACGAAAAATTGCGAGTTTTGGGTCATATCTCTCCAACATGTATCAGGTCTTAATATCATTGTAAATCGCCCTCGAACCCCTAAAAAGTGGGCAATAGCTCATAAAACAGCCACAAAACACGAAAACGACGAGGTTTTGGTCATAAACTCTGAAACATGTATTGGTTCTTAAGTTCGTTGTAAATCGCCCTAGAATCCCAAAAATTTGGGCAATAGTTCATGAAAACTACAATAAACACGAAAATGATGAGTTTCTGGTCTTATCTCTCATTCATGTAAGGGTTCTTACGAGGCATGCAAATCCGCCTGGAACCCAAAAACTATGGGCAATAACTCATGAAAACGACCATAAAACATGAAAACGATGAGTTTTTGGTCATAACTCTCAAACATGTATCGGGTCTTAAGGTTAATGTAAAACGCCCTGGAAACCCTAAAACGAAGGGCAATAGCTCATGAAAATTGCCATAAGTCGTGAAAAGGACGAGTTCCTGGTCATAACTCTCAAACATGTAAGGGTTCTTACGAGGCATGCAAATCCGCCTGGAACCCAGAAACTGTGGGCAATAACTCATGAAAACGACCGTAAAACACGAAAATGATGATTTTTTGATCATAACTCTCAAACACGAATAAGGTCTTAAGGTTGATGTAAAACTCCTCGGAACCCCAAAACTGTGGGCAATAGCTTATGAAGACGGCCATAAAACACGAAAACTGCAAGTTTTGGGTCATATCTCTCCAACATGTATCAGGTCTTCATGTCATTGTAAATCGCCCTCGAACCCCTAAAGAGTGGGTAATAGCTCATGAAAACGGCCATAAAACACGAAAAATGCGAGGTTTCGGTCATATCTCTCCAACATGTATCGGGTCTTAAGGTCATTGTAAATCACCCTCAAACCCCTAAGAAGTGGGCAATATCTCATAAAAACGGCCATAAAACACAAAAACTACGAGTTTTTGGTCATATCTCTCAAACATGTATCGGGTCTTAAGGTTGATGTAAATCGCCCTAGAAAGCCAAAATCTGTGGGCAATAGTCATGAAAATGGCCATAAATCGTGAAAATGACGAGTTCCTGGTCATATCTCTCAAATCATGAAAACGACGAATTTTTGGTCATATCTCTCAAACATGTATCGGGTCTTAAGGTTGATGTAAATCGCCCTAGAAACCCCAAAACTGTGGGCAATAGCTCATGAAAATGGCCATAAATCGTGAAAATGAGGAGTTCCTAGTCATATCTCTCAAACACGTAAGGTTCTTACGAGGCATGCAACTCCGCATGGAAATCCTAGACTGTGGGCAATAACTCATGAAAACGACCATAAAACACGAAAATAATGATTTTTTGGTCATAACTCTCAAACACATATCAGGTCTTAAGGTTGATGTAAAACGCCTTGGAAACCCAAAATTGTGGGTAATAGCTCATGAAAACGGCCATAAAACACGGAAAATGCGAGTTTTGGGTTATATCTCTCCAACATGTATCAGGTCTTAATGTCATTGTAAATCGCCCTCGAAACCCTAAACAGTGGGCAATACCTTATGACAACGGCCATAAAACATGAAAACTACGAGTTTTTAGTCATATATCTCAAACATGTAACGGGTCTTATAGGCCTTGCCAATCCAACGGGAACCCAAAAATTGTGGGCAATAGCTCAAGAAAATGTCCATAAACACGAAAACGACGATTTTCTGGTCATATATGTCAAACTTGTAAGGGTTCTTATGAGTCATGAAAATCCGCCTGGTACCCCAAAATTGTGGGCAATAGCTCATGAAAATGGCCATAAACACGAAAACGATGAGGTTTTGGTCATAAACTCTCAAACATGTATTGCTTCTTAAAGTTGTTGTAAATCGCCCTAGAACCCCAAAACTATTGGTCATAGATCATGAAAACGACCATAAAACATGAAAACGACGAGTTTTTGGTCATAACTTTCAAACATGTATCGGGTCTTAAGGTTGATGTAAATCACCCTAGAAACGCCAAAACTGTGGGCAATAGCTCATGAAAATTGCCATAATCGTGAAAATGACGAGTTCCTGGTCATATCTCTCAAACATGTAAGTGTTCTTACGAGGCATGCAAATCCGCCTGGAAACGCTAGACTGCGGGCAATATCTCATGAAAACGACCATATAACACAAAAATGATGATTTTTTGGTAATAACTCTCAAACACGTATCAGGTCTTAAGGTTGATGTAAAACTCCCTGGAACCCCAAAACTGTGGGCAATAGCTCATGAAAACGGCCATAAAATGTGAAAATTGCTGGTTTTGGGTCATATCTCTCCAACATGTATTAGGTATTAATGTCATTGTAAATCGCCCTCGAACCCCTAAACAATGGGCAATAGCTCATAAAAACGGGCATAAAACACGAAAACGATGATGTTTTGGTCAGAAACTCTCAAACATGTATTGGTTCTTAAGGTCATTGTAAATCGCCCTAGAACCCCCAAAACTTTGGGCAATAGTTCATGAAAACGACCATAAACACGAAAACAACGAGTTTATAGTTATATCTCTCATACATGTATGGGTTCTTCCGAGGCATGCAAATCCGCCAGGAACGCAAAAACTTTGGGCAACAACTCATGAAAACGACCATAAAACATGAAAACGACGAGTTTTTGGTCATAACTCTGAAACATGTACTGGTTCTTAAGGTTGATGTTATTCGCCCTAGAACCCCAAAATGTGGGCAATAGCTCATGAAAATGGCCATAAATCATGAAAACGACAAGTCCCTGATCATATCTCTCAAACATGTAAGGGTTCTTACGAGGAATGCAAATCCACCTGGAACGCCAAAACTGTGGGCAATAACTCATGAAAACGACCATAAAACATGAAAACGATGATTTTTTGATCATAACTCTCAAACACGTATCAGGTCTTAAGGTTGATGTAAAACGCCCTGAAACCCCAAAACTGTGGGTAATAGCTCATGAAAACGGCCATAAAACACGAAATATGCGAGGTTTCGGTCATATCTCTCCAACATGTATCGGGTCTTAAGGTCATTGTAAATCGCCCTCAAACCCCTAAAAGGTGGGCAATAGCTCATAAAAACGGCCATAAAACACGAAAACTATGAGTTTTTAGTCATATATCTCAAACATGTAACGGGTCTTATAGGCCTTGCGAATCCAACAGGAACCCAAAAATTGTGGGCAATAGCTCATGAAAATGGCCATAAACATGAAAACGACGAGTTTCTGGTCATATCTATCAAGCATGTAAGGGTTCTTATGAGGCATGAAAATCCGCCTAGAACCCCAAAACTATGGGCAATAGTACATGAAAATGGCCATAAAAACGAAAACGACGAGGTTTTGGTCATAAACTCTCAAACATGTATTCGTTCTTAAAGTTGTTGTAAATCGCCCTAGAACCCAAAACTATTGGCCATAGATCATGAAAACGACCATAAAACATGAAAACGACGAGTTTTTGGTCATATCTCTCAAACATGTATCGGGTCTTAAGGTTGATGTAAATCGCCCTAGAAACCCCAAAACTGTGGGCAATAGCTCATGAAAATGGCCATATATCGTGAAAATGACGAGTTCCTGGTCATATCTCTCAAACTTGTAAGGGTTCTTACGAGGCATGCAAATCCACCTGGAACCCCAAAACTGTGGGCAATAACTCATGAAAACGACCATAAAACAGGAAAATGATGATTTTTTGGTCATAACTCTCAAACACGTATCAGGTCTTAAGGTTGATGTAAAACTCCCTGAAACCCCAAAACTGTGGGCAATAGCTCACGAAAACGGCCATAAAATGTGAAAACTGCTGGTTTTGGGTCATATCTCTCCAACATGTATCAGCTCTTAATGTCATTGTAAATCGCCCTCGAACCCCTAAACCATGGGCAATAGCTCATAAAAACGGTCATAAAACACGAAAACGATGAGGTTTTGGTCATAAACTCTCAAACATGTATTGGTTCTTAAGGTCGTTGTAAATCGCCCTAGAACCCCAAAACTTTGGGCAATAGTTCATGAAAACTACTATAAACACGAAAACGACGAGTTTCTAGTCATATCCCTCATACATGTATGGGTTCTTAGGAGGCATGCAAATCCGCCAGGAACGCAAAAACTTTGGGCAATAACACATTAAAACGACCATAAAACATGAAAACAACGAGTTTTTGGTCATAACTCTGAAACATGTATTGCTTCTTAAGGTTGATGTGAATCGCCCTAGAACCCCAAAAATGTGGGCAATAGCTCATGAAAATGTCCATAAATCGTGAAAACGACAAGTTCCTGATCATATCTGTTAAACATGTAAGGGTTCTTACGAGGCATGCAAATCCACCTGGAACCCCAAAACTATGGGCAATAACTCATGAAAACGACCATAAAACATGAAAACGATGATTTTTTTGGACATAACAGTCAAACACGTATCATGTCTTAAGGTTGATGTAAAACGCTCTAGAACCCCAAAACTTTGGGTAATAGCTCATGAAAACGGACATACAACACGAAAAATGCGAGGTTTCGGTCATATCTCTCCAAACTATATCGGGTCTTAAGGTCATTGTATATCGCCCTCAAACCCCTAAATATTGGGCAATAGCTCATAAAAACGGCCATAAAACACGAAAAATACTAGTTTTTTTGTCATATATCTCAAACATGTAAGGGGTCTTATAGGCCTTGCCAATCCAACAGGAACCCAAAAATTGTGGGCAATAGCTCATGAAAATGGCCATAAACATGAAAACGATGAGTTTCTGGTCATATCTCTCAAACATGTAAGGGTTCTTACGAGGCATGAAAATCCGCCTAGAACCCCAAAACTGGGGGCAATAGCTCATGAAAAAGACCATAAACACAAACACGATGAGGTTTTGGTCATAAAATCTCTAAAATGTATTGGTTCTTAAGGTCGTTGTAAATCGCGCTAGAACCCCACAACTTTGGGCAATAACTCATGAAAACGACCATAAAACATCAAATCGATGAGTTTTTGGTCATACCTCTCAAACATGTATCGGGTCTTAAGGTTGATGTAAATCGCCCTGGAACCCCAAAACTGTTTGCAATAGCTCATGAAAATGGCCATAAATCGTGAAAATGACGAGTTCCTGGTCATATCTCTCAAACATGTAAGGGTTATTACGAGGCATGCAAATCCGCTGGGAACCCAAAAACTATGGGCAATAACTCATGAAAACGACCATAAAACATGAAAACGATGAGTTTTTGGTCAAACCTCTCAAACATGTATCGGGTCTTAAGGTTGATGTAAAACACCCTAGAATCCCAAAACTGTTGACAATAGCCTATGAAAACGACCATAAGATGCGAAAACTGCGAGTTTTGGGTCATATCTCTCCAACATGGCCATAAAACACGAAAACTACGAGTTTTTAGTCATATATCTCAAACATGTAATGGGTCTTACAGGCCATGCAAGTCTCACAGGAAACCAAAAATATGGGCAATAGATAATAAAAACGCCCATAAACACGAAAACTACGAGTTTCTGGTCATAAACTCTCAAACATGTAAGGATTCTTATGAGGCATGCAAATCCGCTTGGAACCCCAAAACTGTTGGCAATAGCTCATGAAAATGGCCATAAACACGAAAACGACGAGGTTTTGGTCATAAACTCTCAAACATGTATTGGTTCTTAAAGTGGTTGTAAATCGCCCTAGAATCCCAAAACTATTGGAAATAGATCATGAAAACGACTATAAAACATGAAAACCACTAGTTTTTGGTCATAACTCTCAAACATATATCGGGTCTTAATTTGATGTAAGTCGCCTTGGAAACCCCAAAAATGTGGGCAATAGCTCATGAAAATGGCCACAAATGATGAAAATGACAAGTTCCTGGTAATATCTCTCACACATGTAATTGTTCTTACGAGGCATGCAAATCCACCTGGAATCCAAAAACTGTGGGCAATAACTCATGAAAATGACCATAAAACATGAAAACGTTGATTTTTTGGTCATAACTCTCAAACACGTATTAGGTCTAAAGGTTGATGTAAAACGCCCTGGAACCCCAAAACTATGGGCAATAGCTCATGAAGACGGTCATAAAACACGAAAACTTCTAGTTTTGGGTCATATATCTCCAACATGTATCAGGTCTTAAGGTCTTTGTAAATCGCCCTCGAACCCCTTAACATTGGGCAATAGCTCATGAAAACAGCCAGAAAACACGAAAAACTGCGAGTTTTGGGTCATATGTCTCCAACATGTATCAGGTCTTAATATCATTGTAAATCGCCCTCGAACCCCTAAAAAGTGGGCAATAGCTCATAAAACGGCCACAAAACACGAAAACGACGAGGTTTTGGTCATAAACTCTGAAACATGTATTGGTTCTTAAGTTCGTTGTAAATCGCCCTAGAATCCCAAAAGTTTGGGCAATAGTTCATGAAAACTACAATAAACACGAAAATGACGAGTTTCTGGTCTTATCTCTCATTCATATAAGGGTTCTTACGAGGCATGCAAATCCGCCTGGAACCCAAAAACTATGGGCAATAACTCATGAAAACGACCATGAAACATGAAAACGACGAGTTTTTGGTCATAACTCTCAAACATGTATCGGGTCTCTAGGTTAATGTAAAACGCCCTGGAAACCCTAAAACTATGGTCAATAGCTCGTGAAAATGGCCATAAGTCGTGAAAAGGACGAGTTCCTAGTCATAACTCTCAAACATGTAAGGGTTCTTACGAGGCATGCAAATCCGAGTGGAACCCAAAAACTGTGGGCAATAACTCATGAAAACGACCATAAAACACGAAAATGATGATTTTTTGATCATAACTCTCAAACACGAATAAGGTCTTAAGGTTGATGTAAAACTCCTCGGAACCCCAAAACTGTGAGCAATAGCTTATGAAGACGGCCATAAAACACGAAAACTGCAAGTTTTGGGTCATATCTCTCCAACATGTATCAGGTCTTCATGTCATTGTAAATCGCCCTCGAACCCCTAAAGAGTGGGCAATAGCTCATCAAAACGGCCATAAAACACGAAAACAATGAGGTTTTGGTCATAAACTTTCAAACATGTATTGGTTCTTAAGGTCGTTGTAAATCTACCTAGAACCCTAGAACTTTGGGCAATAGCTCATGAAAACACGATAAACACGAAAACGACGAGTTCCTGGTTATATCAATCAAACATGTAAGGGTTCTTAAGAGGCATGCAAATCCGCCTGGAATACAAAAGTTTTGGGCAATAACTCATGAAAACACCATAAAACATGAAAATGACGAGGTTTTGGTCATAAACTCTGAAACATGTATTGGTTCTTAAGGTCGTTATAAATCGCCCTACAACCCAAAAATTGTTGGCAATAGCTCATGAAAACGACCATAAAATGCGAAAACGACAAGTTTTTGATCATATCTCTCAATCATGTAAGGGTTCTACGAGGCATGCAAATCCACCTGGAACCCAAAAACTATGGGAAAATAACCCATGAAAACGACCATAAAACAAGAAAACGATGATTTTTTGGTCATAACTCTCAAACAAGTATCAGGTCTTAAGGTTGCTGTAAAACACTCTGGAACCCCAAAACTGTTGGCAATAGCTCATGAAAACAGCCATAAAACACGAAAAACTGCGAGTTTTGGGTCATATCTCTCCAACATGTATCAGGTCTTAATATCATTGTAAATCGCCCTCAAAGCCCTAAATAGTGGGCAATAGCTCATAAGACGACCATAAAACATGAAAACAATGAGGTTTTGGTCATAAATTCTCAAACATGTATTGGTTCTTAAGGTCGTTGTAAATTGCCCTAGAACCCCAAAACTTTGGGCAATAGATCATGAAAACACCATAAACACAAAAACGACGAGTTGCTGGTCATAACTCTCAAACATATAAGGGTTCTTACGAGGCATGCAAATCCGCCTAGAACCTAAAAACTATGGGTAATAACCCATGAAAACGATGATTCTTTGGTCATAACTCTCAAACAAGTATCAGGTCTTAAGGTTGCTGTAAAACGCCCTGGAACCCGAAAACTATGGGCAATAGCTCATGAAAACAGCCATAAAACACGAAAAACTGCGAGTTTTGGGTCATATCTCTCCAACATGTATCAGGTCTTAATATAATTGTAAATCGCCCTCAAACCCCTAAACAGTGGGCAATAGCTCATAAAACGGCCATAAAACACGAAAACGATGAGGTTTTGGTCATAAACTCTCAAACATGTATCGGTTCTTAAGGTCGTTGTAAATCGCCCTAGAACCCCCAAAAATTTGGGCAATAGCTCATCAAAACACCACAAACACGAAAATGACGAGTTCCTGGTCATATCTCTGAAACATGTAAGGGTTCTTACGAGGCATGCAAATCTGCCTGGAACCCAAAAACTATGGGCAATAACTCATGAAAACACCATAAAACATGAAAACGACGAGGTTTTCGGTCATAAACTCTAAAACATGTATTGGTTCTTAAGGTCGTTATAAATCGCCCTACAACCCCAAAATTATTGGCAATAGCTCATGAAAACGAACATAAAATGCGAAAACGACGAGTTTTTGATCATATCTCTCAATCATGTAAGGGTTCGTACGAGGCATGCAAATCCACTTGGAACCCAAAAACTGTGGGCAATAACCCATGAAAACGACCAAAAAACACAAAAACGATGATTTTTTTGTCATAACTCTCAAACAAGTACCAGGTCTTAAGGTTGGTGTAAAACACCCTAGAACCCCAAAACTGTGGGCAATAGCTCATGAAAACAGCCATAAAACACGAAAAAGTACGAGTTTTAGGTCATATCTCTCCAACATGTATCAGGTTTTAATATCATTGTAAATCGCCCTCGAACCCCTAAATAGTGGGCAATAGCTCATAAAACGGCCACAAAACACGAAAACGACGAGGTTTTGGTCATAAACTCTGAAACATGTATTGGTTCTTAAGTTCGTTGTAAATCGCCCTAGAATCCCAAAAGTTTGGGCAATAGTTCATGAAAACTACAATAAACACGAAAATGACGAGTTTCTGGTCTTATCTCTCATTCATGTAAGGGTTCTTACAAGGAATGCAAATCTGCCTGGAACCCAAAAACTATGGGCAATAACTCATGAAAAGGACGAGTTTTTGGTCATAACTCTCAAACATGTATCAGGTCTTAAGGTTAATGTAAAACGCCCTGGAAACCCCAAAACGAAGGGCAATAGCTCATGAAAATGGCAATATCTCAAACATGTAACGGGTCTTATAGGCCTTGCCAATCCAACGGGAACCCAAAAATTGTGGGCAATAGCTCAAGAAAATGTCCATAAACACGAAAACGACGATTTTCTGGTCATATCTATCAAACTTGTAAGGGTTCTTATGAGGCATGAAAATCCGCCTGGTACCCCAAAATTGTGGGCAATAGCTCATGAAAATGGCCATAAACACGAAAACGATGAGGTTTTGGTCATAAACTCTCAAACATGTATTGCTTCTTAAAGTTGTTGTAAATCGCCCTAGAACCCCAAAACTATTGGTCATAGATCATGAAAACGACCATAAAACATGAAAACGACGAGTTTTTGGTCATAACTTTCAAACATGTATCGGGTCTTAAGGTTGATGTAAATCACCCTAGAAACGCCAAAACTGTGGGCAATAGCTCATGAAAATGGCCATAAATCGTGAAAATGACGAGTTCCTGGTCATATCTCTCAAACATGTAAGTGTTCTCACGAGGCATGCAAATCCGCCTGGAAACGCTAGACTGCGGGCAATATCTCATGAAAACGACCATATAACACGAAAATGATGATTTTTTGGTAATAACTCTCAAACACGTATCAGGTCTTAAGGTTGATGTAAAACTCCCTAGAACCCCAAAACTGTGGGCAATAGCTCATGAAAACGGCCATAAAATGTGAAAATTGCTGGTTTTGGGTCATATCTCTCCAACATGTATTAGGTATTAATGTCATTGTAAATCGCCCTCGAACCCCTAAACAATGGGCAATAGCTCATAAAAACGGGCATAAAACACGAAAACGATAATGTTTTGGTCAGAAACTCTCAAACATGTATTGGTTCTTAAGGTCGTTGTAAATCGCCCTAGAACCCCCAAAACTTTGGGCAATAGTTCATGAAAACGACCATAAACACGAAAACAACGAGTTTATAGTCATATCTCTCATACATGTATGGGTTCTTCCGAGGCATGCAAATCCGCCAGGAACGCAAAAACTTTGGGCAACAACTCATGAAAACGACCATAAAACATGTAAACGACGAGTTTTTGGTCATAACTCTGAAACATGTACTGGTTCTTAAGGTTGATGTTATTCGCCCTAGAACCCCAAAATGTGGTTAATAGCTCATGAAAATGGCCATAAATCATGAAAACAACAAGTCCCTGATCATATCTCTCAAACATGTAAGGGTTCTTACGAGGAATGCAAATCCACCTGGAACGCCAAAACTGTGGGCAATAACTCATGAAAACGACCATAAAACATGAAAACGATGATTTTTTGATCATAACTCTCAAACACGTATCAGGTCTTAAGGTTGATGTAAAACGCCCTGGAACCCCAAAACTGTGGGTAATAGCTCATGAAAACGGCCATAAAACATGAAATATGCGAGGTTTCGGTCATATCTCTCCAACATGTATCGGGTCTTAAGGTCATTGTAAATCGCCCTCAAACCCCTAAAAAGTGGGCAATGGCTCATAAAAACGGCCATAAAACACGAAAACTATGAGTTTTTAGTCATATATCTCAAACATGTAACGGGTCTTATAGGCCTTGCGAATCCAACAGGAACCCAAAAATTGTGGGCAATAGCTCATGAAAATGGCCATAAACACGAAAACGACGAGTTTCTGGTCATATCTATCAAGCATGTAAGGGTTCTTAATAGGCATGAAAATCCGCCTAGAACCCCAAAACTATGGGCAATAGTACATGAAAATGGCCATAAAAACGAAAACGACGAGGTTTTGGTCATAAACTCTCAAACATGTAATCGTTCTTAAAGTTGTTGTAAATCGCCCTAGAACCCAAAACTATTGGCCATAGATCATGAAAACGGCCATAAAACATGAAAACAACGAGTTTTTGGTCATATCTCTCAAACATGTATCGGGTCTTAAGGTTGATGTAAATCGCCCTAGAAACCCCAAAACTGTGGGCAATAGCTCATGAAAATGGCCATATATCGTGAAAATGACGAGTTCCTGGTCATATCTCTCAAACTTGTAAGGGTTCTTACGAGGCATGCAAATCCACCTGGAACCCCAAAACTGTGGGCAATAACTCATGAAAACGACCATAAAACAGGAAAATGATGATTTTTTGATCATAACTCTCAAACACGTATCAGGTCTTAAGGTTGATGTAAAACTCCCTGAAACCCCAAAACTGTGGGCAATAGCTCACGAAAACGGCCATAAAATGTGAAAACTGCTGGTTTTGGGTCATATCTCTCCAACATGTATCAGGTCTTAATGTCATTGTAAATCGCCCTCGAACCCCTAAACAATGGGCAATAGCTCATAAAAACGGTCATAAAACACGAAAACGATGAGGTTTTGGTCATAAACTCTCAAACATGTATTGGTTCTTAAGGTCGTTGTAAATCGCCTTAGACCCCCAAAACTTTGGGCAATAGTTCATGAAAACTACTATAAACACGAAAACGACGAGTTTCTAGTCATATCCCTCATACATGTATGGGTTCTTAGGAGGCATGCAAATCCGCCAGGAACGCAAAAACTTTGGGCAATAACACATTAAAACGACCATAAAACATGAAAACAACGAGTTTTTGGTCATAACTCTGAAACATGTATTGCTTCTTAAGGTTGATGTGAATCGCCCTAGAACCCCAAAAATGTGGGCAATAGCTCATGAAAATGTCCATAAATCGTGAAAACGACAAGTTCCTGATCATATCTGTTAAACATGTAAGGGTTCTTACGAGGCATGCAAATCCACCTGGAACCCCAAAACTATGGGCAATAACTCATGAGAACGACCATAAAACACGAAAACGATGATTTTTTTTGGACATAACAGTCAAACACGTACCATGTCTTAAGGTTGATGTAAAACGCCCTGGAACCCCAAAACTTTGGGTAATAGCTCATGAAAATGGACATAAAACACGAAAAATGCGAGGTTTCGGTCATATCTCTCCAAACTGTATCGGGTCTTAAGGTCATTGTATATCGCCCTCAAACCCCTAAATAGTGGGCAATAGCTCATAAAAACGGCCATAAAACACGAAAAATACTAGTTTTTTGTCATATATCTCAAACATGTAAGGGGTCTTATAGGCCTTGCCAATCCAACACGAACCCAAAAATTGTGGGCAATAGCTCATGAAAATGGCCATAAACATGAAAACGACGAGTTTCTGGTCATATCTCTCAAACATGTAAGGGTTCTTATGAGGCATGAAAATCCGCCTGGAACCCCAAAACTAGGGGCAATAGCTCATGAAAAAGACCATAAACACAAACACGATGAGGTTTTGATCATAAAATCTCTAAAATGTATTGGTTCTTAAGGTCGTTGTAAATCGCGCTAGAACCCCAAAACTTTGGGCAATAACTCATGAAAACGACCATAAAACATCAAATCGATGAGTTTTTGGTCATACCTCTCAAACATGTATCGGGTCTTAAGGTTGATGTAAAACACCCTAGAACCCCAAAACTGTTGACAATAGCCTATGAAAACGACCATAAGATGCGAAAACTGCGAGTTTTGGGTCATATTTCTCCAACATGGCCATAAAACACGAAAACTACGAGTTTTTAGTCATATATCTCAAACATGTAATGGGTCTTACAGGCCATGCAAGTCTCACAGGAAACCAAAAATATGGGCAATAGATAATAAAAACGGCCATAAACACGAAAACTACGAGTTTCTGATCATAAACTCTCAAACATGTAAGGGTTCTTATGAGGCATGGAAATCCGCTTGGAACCCCAAAACTTTTGGCAATAGCTCATGAAAATGGCCATAAACACGAAAACGACGAGGTTTTGGTCATAAACTCTCAAACATGTATTGGTTCTTTAAGTGGTTGTAAATCGCGCTAGAATCCCAAAACTATTGGCAATAGATCATGAAAACGACTATAAAACATGAAAACCATTAGTTTTTGGTCACTCTCAAACATATATCGGGTCTTAATTTGATGTAAGTCGCCTTGGAAACCCCAAAAATGTGGGCAATAGCTCATGAAAATGGCCACAAATGATGAAAACGACAAGTTCCTGGTAATATCTCTCACACATGTAATTGTTCTTACGAGGCATGTAAATCCACCTGGAATCCAAAAACGGTGGGCAATAACTCATGAAAATGACCATAAAACATGAAAACGTTGAATTTTTGGTCATAACTCTCAAACACGTATTAGGTCTTAAGATTGATGTAAAACGCCCTGGAACCCCAAAACTATGGGCAATAGCTCATGAAGACGGTCATAAAACACGAAAACTGCTAGTTTTGGGTCATATATCTCCAACATGTATCAGGTCTTAAGGTCTTTGTAAATCGCCCTCGAACCCCTAAACATTGGGCAATAGCTCATGAAAACAGCCAGAAAACACGAAAAACTGCGAGTTTTGGGTCATATGTCTCCAACATGTATCAGGTCTTAATATCATTGTAAATCGCCCTCGAACCCCTAAAAAGTGGGCAATAGCTCATAAAACGGCCACAAAACACGAAAACGACGAGGTTTTGATCATAAACTCTGAAACATGTATTGGTTCTTAAGTTCGTTGTAAATCGCCCTAGAATCCCAAAAGTTTGGGCAATAGTTCATGAAAACTACAATAAACACGAAAATGATGAGTTTCTGGTCTTATCTCTCATTCATGTAAGGGTTCTTACGAGGCATGCAAATCCGCCTGGAACCCAAAAACTATGGGCAATAACTCATGAAAACGACCATGAAACATGAAAACGACGAGTTTTTGGTCATAACTCTCAAACATGTATCGGGTCTTAAGGTTAATGTAAAACGCCCAAGAAACCCTAAAACGAAGGGCAATAGCTCGTGAAAATGGCCATAAGTCGTGAAAAGGACGAGTTCCTAGTCATAACTCTCAAACATGTAAGGGTTCTTACGAGGCATGCAAATCCGCGTGGAACCCAAAAACTGTGGGCAATAACTCATGAAAATGACCATAAAACACGAAAATGATGATTTTTTGATCATAACTCTCAAACACGAATAAGGTCTTAAGGTTGATGTAAAACTCCTCGGAACCCCAAAACTGTGGGCAATAGCTTATGAAGACGGCCATAAAACACGAAAACTGCAAGTTTTGGGTCATATCTCTCCAACATGTATCAGGTCTTCATGTCATTGTAAATCGCCCTCGAACCCCTAAAGAGTGGGGAATAGCTCATCAAAACGGCCATAAAACACGAAAACAATGAGGTTTTGGTCATAAACTTTCAGACATGTATTGGTTCTTAAGGTCGTTGTAAATCTACCTAGAACCCTAGAACTTTGGGCAATAGCTCATGAAAACACCATAAACACGAAAACGACGAGTTCCTGGTTATATCAATCAAACATATAAGGGTTCTTAAGAGGCATGCAAATCCGCGTGGAATACAAAAGTTTTGGGCAATAACTCATGAAAACACCATAAAACATGAAAATGACGAGGTTTTGGCCATAAACTCTGAAACATGTATTGGTTCTTAAGGTCGTTATAAATCGCCCTACAACCCCAAAATTGTTGGCAATAGCTCATGAAAACGACCATAAAATGCGAAAACGACGAGTTTTTGATCATATCTCTCAATCATGTAAGGGTTCTTACGAGGCATGCAATCCACCTGGAACCCAAAAACTGTGGGAAAATAACCCATGAAAACGACCATAAAACAAGAAAACGATGATTTTTTGGTCATAACTCTCAAACAAGTATCAGGTCTTAAGGTTTCTGTAAAACGCTCTGGAACCCCAAAACTGTGGGCAATAGCTAATGAAAACAGCCATAAAACACGAAAAACTGCGAGTTTTGGGTCATATCTCTCCAACTTGTATCAGGTCTTAATATCATTGTAAATCGCCCTCAAACCCCTAAATAGTGGGCAATAGCTCATAAGAAGACCATAAAACATGAAAATAATGAGGTTTTGGTCATAAACTCTCAAACATGTATTGGTTCTTAAGGTCGTTGTAAATTGCCCTAGAACCCCAAAACTTTGGGCAATAGATCATGAAAACACCATAAACACGAAAATGACGAGTTGCTGCTCATAACTCTCAAACATATAAGGGTTCTTACGAGGCATGCAAATCCGCCTAGAACCCAAAAACTATGGGTAATAACCCATGAAAACGATGATTCTTTGGTCATAACTCTCAAACAAGTATCAGGTCTTAAGGTTGCTGTAAAACGCCCTGGAACCCGAAAACTGTGGGCAATAGCTCATGAAAACAGCCATAAAACACGAAAAACTGCGAGTTTTGGGTCATATCTCTCCAACATGTATCAGGTCTTAATATAATTGTAAATCGCCCTCAAACCCCTAAACAGTGGGCAATAGCTCATAAAACGGCCATAAAACACGAAAACAATGAGGTTTTGGTCATAAACTCTCAAACATGTATCGGTTCTTAAGGTCGTTGTAAATCGCCCTAGAACCCCCAAAAATTTGGGCAATAGCTCATCAAAACACCACAAGCACGAAAACGACGAGTTCCTGGTCATATCTCTCAAACATGTAAGGGTTCTTACGAGGCATGCAAATCTGCCTGGAACCCAAAAACTATGGGCAATAACTCATGAAAACACCATAAAACATGAAAACGACGAGGTTTTCGGTCATAAACTCTAAAACATGTATTGGTTCTTAAGGTCGTTATAAATCGCCCTACAACCCCAAAATTATTGGCAATAGCTCATGAAAACGAACATAAAATGCGAAAACGACGAGTTTTTGCTCATATCTCTCAATCATGTAAGGGTTCGTACGAGGCATGCAAATCCACTTGGAACCCAAAAACTATGGGCAATAACCCATGAAAACGACCATAAAACACAAAAACGATGATTTTTTGGTCATAACTCTCAAACAAATATCAGGTCTTAAGGTTGGTGTAAAACGCCCTAGAACCCCAAAACTGTGGGCAATAGCTCATGAAAACAGCCATAAAATACGAAAAACTACGAGTTTGGGTAATATCTCTCCAACATGTATCAGGTCTTAATATCATTGTAAATCGCCCTCGAACCCCTAAATAGTGGGCAATAGCTCATCACACGGCCACAAAACACGAAAACGACGATGTTTTGGTCATAAACTTTGAAACATGTATTGGTTCTTAAGTTCGTTGTAAATCGCCCTAGAATCCCAAAAGTTTGGGCAATAGTTCATGAAAACTACAATAAACACGAAAATGACGAGTTTCTGGTCTTATCTCTCATTCATGTAAGGGTTCTTACAAGGAATGCAAATCCGCCTTGAACCCAAAAACTATGGGCAATAACTCATGAAAAGGACGAGTTTTTGGTCATAACTCTCAAACATGTATCGGGTCTTAAGGTTAATGTAAAACGCCCTGGAAACCCCAAAACGAAGGGCAATAGCTCATGCAAATGGCCATAAGTCATGAAAAGGACGATTTCCTGGTCATATCTCTAAAACATGTAAGGGTTCTTAAGAGGCATGCAAATCCGCGTGGAACCCAAAAACTATGGGCAATAACTCATGAAAACGACCATAAACACGAAAATGGTGATTTTTTGGTCATAACTCTCAAACACGAATAAGGTCTTAAGGTTGATGTAAAACTCCTCGGAAGACCAAAACTGTTGGCAATAGCTTATGAAGACGGCCATAAAACACGAAAACTGCAAGTTTTGGGTCATATCTCTCCAACATGTATCAGGTCTTCATGTCATTGTAAGTCGCCCTCGAACCCCTAAAGAGTGGGCAATAGCTCATAAAAACGGCCATAAAACATGAAAACAATGAGGTTTTGGTCATAAACTTTCAAACATGTATTGGTTCTTAAGGTCGTTGTAAATCGCCCTAGAACCCTATAACTTTGGGCAATAGCTCATGAAAACACCATAAACACGAAAACGACGAGTTCCTGGTTATGTCAATCAAACATGTAAGGGTTCTTAAGAGGCATGCAAATCCGCCTGGAACACAAAAGTTTTGGGAAATAACTCATGAAAACACCATAAAACATGAAAATGACGAGGTTTTGGTCATAAAGTCTGAAACATGTATTGGTTTCTTAAGGTCGTTATAAATCGCCCTACAACCCCAAAATTGTTTGCAATAGCTCATGAAAACGACCATAAAATGTGAAAACCACGAGTTTTTGATCATATCTCTCAATCGTGTAAGGGTTCTTACGAGGCATGCAAATCCACCTGGAACCCAAAAACTGTGGGCAATAACCCATGAAAACGACCATAAAACAAGAAAACGATGATTTTTTGGTCATAACTCTCAAACAAGTATCATGTCTTAAGGTTGCTGTAAAACGCCCTGGAACCCCAAAACTGTGGGCAATAGCTCATGAAAACAGCCATAAAACACGAAAAACTGCGAGTTTTGGGTCATATCTCTCCAACATGTATCAGGTCTTAATATCATTGTAAATCGCCCTCAAACCCCTAAATAGTGGGCAATAGCTCGGAAAACGACCATAAAACATGAAAACGATGAGGTTTTGGTCATAAACTCTCAAACATGTATTGGTTCTTAAGGTCATTGTAATTCGCCCTATAACCCCAAAACTTTGGGCAATAGCTCATGAAAACACCATAAACACGAAAACGACGAGTTCCTGGTCATATCTCTCAAACATGTAAGGGTTCTTACGAGGCATGCAAATCCACCTAGAACCCAAAAACTATGGGAAATAACCCATGAAAACTACCATAAAACAAGAAAACGATGATTTTTTTGTCATAACTCTCAAACAAGTATCAGGTCTAAGGTTGCTGTAAAACGCCCTGGAACCCCGAAACTGTGGGCAATAGCTCATGAAAACAGCCATAAAACACGAAAAACTGCGAGTTTTGGGTCATATATCTCCAACATGTATCAGGTCTTAATATCATTGTAAATCGCCCTCAAACCCCTAAATAGTGGGCAGTAGCTCGTAAAACGACCATAAAACATGAAAACGATGAGGTTTTGGTCATAAACTCTCAAACATGTATTGGTTCTTAAGGTCGTTATAAATCGCCCTAGAACCCCAAAAATTTGGGCAATAGCTCATGAAAACACCATAAACACGAAAACGACGAGTTCCTGGTCATATCTCTCAAACATGTAAGGGTTCTTACGAGGCATGCAAATCCGCCTGGAACCCAAAAACTATGGGCAATAACTCATGAAAACACCATAAATCATGAAAACGACGAGGTTTTCGGTCATAAACTCTGAAACATGTATTGGTTCTTAAGGTCGTTACCCTATAACTCCAAAATTATTGGCAATAGCTCAGGAAAACGACCATAAAATGCGAAAACGACGAGTTTTTGATCATATCTCTCAATCATGTAAGGGTTCGTACGAGGCATGCAAATCCACCTGGAACCCAAAAACTGTGGGCAATAACCCATAAAAACGACCATAAAACAAGAAAACGATGATTTTTTGGTCATATCTCTCCAACATGTATCAGGTCTTAATATCATTGTAAATCGCCCTCGAACCCCTAAACTGTGGGCAATAGCTCATGAAACGGCCACAAAACACGAAAACGATGAAGTTTTGGTCATAAACTCTGAAACATGTATTGGTTCTTAAGTTTGTTGTAAATCGCCCTAGAATCCCAAAAGTTTGGGCAATAGTTCATGAAAACTACAATAAACACGAAAATGACGAGTTTCTGGTCTTATCTTTCATTCATGTAAGGGTTCTTACGAGGCATGCAAATCTGCCTGGAACCCAAAAACTAGGGGCAATAACTCATGAAAACGACCATAAAACATGAAAACGACGAGTTTTTCGTCATAACTCTCAAACATGTATCGGGTCTTAAGGTTAATGTAAAACTCCCTGGAAACCCTAAAACGAAGGGCAATAGCTCATGAAAATGGCCATAAGTCGTGAAAAGGACGAGTTCCTGGTCATATCTCGCAAACATGTAAGGGTTCTTACGAGGCATGCAAATCCGCGTGGAACGCAAAAACTTTGGGCAACAACTCATGAAAACGACCATAAAACACGAAAATGATGATTTTTTCGTCATAACTCTCACTCACGAATATGGTCTTAAGGTTGATGTAAAACTCCTCGGAACGCCAAAACTGTGGGCAATAGCTTATGAAGACGGCCATAAAACACGAAAACTGCAAGTTTTGGGTCATATCTCTCCAACATGTATCAGGTCTTCATGTCATTGTAAATCGCCCTCGAACCCCTAAAGAGTGGGCAATAGCTCATAAAAACGGCCATAAAACACGAAAACGATGAGTTTTTGGTCATAAACTTTCAAACATGTATTGGTTCTCAAGGTCGTTGTAAATCGCCCTAGAACCCTAGAACTTTGGGCAATAGCTCATGAAAACACCACAAACACGAAAACAACGAGTTCCTGGTTATATCAATCAAACATGTAAGGGTTATTAAGAGGCATGCAAATCGGCCTGGAACACAAAACTTATGGGCAATAACTCATGAAAACACCATAAAACATGAAAATTACGAGGTTTTGGTCATAAACTGTCACATCCCAGGATTTTCCAAATCTTGTAATGTGAAAATAAATAAATAAAATAAAACATTGTTTGAATTTCAGAGCCAGAAGAAACTTTTTGGAATTCAATTGGACCTTCAAACCAATTTGGACCAAATAAATCCTAAAAGGATTTATTAAGGTAAACATTTAATAAAGTTAAAATATTTTGGAATTACTACTTTGGATCTTTAATAAAAGATTTGGTTTTCAAAAGAAAAGGTGGATTCACAAATAAAGATTATTTTATAAAGCCAAATTAAACCTTGGCCAAAGATTTGGAATTAAAACATTTTGTTTTGAATAAAAATAGCAAAGGTTTGTTTAAATAAATTAATAAGGATTTAATATCCAATTTTATTTAAATAAAAGGTTATACCATTTTAAATGAAACATCAAAACTTATTAAATTATTCTAAGTTTTCTAAATATTTTATATTCTCCTATTGAAATGTTTTGACTTTATTTTAGGTTCCAACATAAATAGTTTAAATAAAATAAATCCTAGTTGATTTTATAATAAAGGTTTATTGTATTTAATTAATAATGGGCTCTAAATAAAAGAGTATCTTGTTTTAAACAAGTTTCCAAGTATTCTTTATTTCCAAATAAAACTACTGATTTGATTTTAATATTTGGAAGATTTTACTAAATAAATCAAACCCTATTTTATTAAAATAACTAAAGATCCATTTTTATTTAATTAAAGAATGGATCGTAAAAATAATAAAAATAATTATTTTATTTTGGGATTTGGTTTATGTTGATAAACATAACCAAATTCAAAGCCACAAAGTTTAGTGTTTGTTTGAATTGATTTGAGTGTGATTTGTTTGTTTGAAATTCAAAACAGAAATCAGAAATAGAAAAAAGAAAAGGATACAGAATAAAAAAAATTGGAAATTGGATCTGACCCAACCCAGCAGCCCAATAAAGCCCAGAACCAGCCCAGCTCCCCTCCCCGAAGAAAACGATTCGCACTCCGTTTCTGACCCGCACAGAGGCTGACCAGTGGACCCTCCCCTCACTCTTTTTCTCACTGACGACTGTACCCCACTCCTCCTGTTCATCCTCCTCACCCGCGCGACCTCCTTTCCCCAAACTTCGCTGTCGTTGCTGCCATTCAAAGCCGCGATCAATTCGCAGTAATGCCACGCCTTAAACCTCGCCGTGACTGCACGGTATTAAGCGTATGCGCCTTCTCCTCCTTTCCCCTCTGTCGCCACTCCTTCTCCGCCCCGAGGCTGCCACAATTCGGCCCAGCACTCCCTCTGTTCCGATGACACCTCGGTGACGATTCCGGCCAAGTTTCACCACCACTTGCCTCCCTGACCTCGCACCCAGACTCACCGCTTCTTGGCACATCTCCCAGTACCTTTCGTTCGACCTCGGGCGCCCTAGAGCGTCGGCTACGTCAAGCTTCTGAACGCCGCCGCGTCTGCAACCTCTCCGAGGACCTCCCCCGGTAAGCACTGACCGCCCCGCGTCTTCTCGATCACGCAAACATCCTTGCATTGGTCTTACGCGCCTAACCATGCCCCTGTCTTACCTTAGGGAAATCTACAATATCGCCTCCGACCGCAACCAGGACCACCCGACGCAGTTCTCTACTCCGGCGAGCAATCGCTGCTATACCAGAGCGCCCCTTGCCACGTTGACCACACGACGAGCACCACCTCGACCTTGCGAACACGGTAAGCACCCCCCCTGTCTACCTTGCTTCCTGTAGTCGCCGTAGCACCACCGTCTGGCCGCTCCGCCGCCAGCCACCGCCGCTAACTTTAGGTCGAGCTTGCAGTAGCCGTTCGATCTCGATCCAGCGGTTAGGAATAGAACCAGAGCGAAAGGGTAAGAGTGAATCTGTGTCATGCGATCAAAATGGATGCTGTGGTCTGCTTCGGTCAATCCGAACGAACCGGTACCGCCCAACCAGAACGTGACACGTGGCCATGTTTTTGTTTTAAAAACAGATTTGAAATCTGATTGAGATATGATTTTCAAACCCTTGTAACTTTGGATCCACACGTCCAAAAATTACAAATTTTATGTCGTTGGATTCAGGAGAGCAAGACCTAGCCAACCATACCCTTGGTTTAGTAAATAGTATCTGTTAAATTGCTTGATTTTGCAGAATCATTTGTGTTCTTATTTATATTAGAAAAATTGTTTAAAAATGATTTTAGGGTTAAAACCTTTGCAAAATGGTTTGTGAAGAACCTACTGACCCTAGGAACCAACCCATGATTTGGAAAATGGATTTGGAAAAGTTTAGAATGGATTAATTGGTTTAGTCCATTTCTAGCTAAATAAAACTATTGTTTTGTTTATAAAAAATGGTTTTGAGTAAAAACTTTGGAGAAAATGTTTTGGACCAAACCTACTGACCATAAACACCAAGTTTTTAGAAATAACAACTTATTAGGTGAAACCACTTAAGGTTGTGGCATTGAGAAAAATGTTTTTCACCACATAAAATGATGAAAGGTTTTGAAAATGGTTTATGGATAAGACCCATTTGCAAATGACTTTGCCATTTTGGTAAATGACCAATTTGGACCTTACAAAGTTTAGAAGCCTAGTGGAGACCATCCTTGCAATAGAACCATCTCTTGCATGCTTACGTGCATGATTGAGGTCCCATTGTTTTATGTGTGTGAAATGTGGTTTGATTATTGGTTTGGAATGCTACTTGATACTATGCTTGCTTGATTGATTGTAGTGAAGTTAGAAAAGTGTGAGACTAGCAAGATCAAGGAGTGAACCACCATTCCCTACCAAAAAGGCAAGTTACACTATCATACAAAAGTCCTACTATTTTCATTATACTTAGTGGATTTTGAAAACATGCATGAAAACAATTTTATACTTATGCTATGCTAAATCCTAATAGGATTCCCTATACACTCCTTAGTGAAAATATTGTAGTTGTTACATGCTTAGCCATGCTATATTTCGAAAAGGGATACATGTTGAGATGTTACAAAGGTTGAGAAAAGGACTTGTGTTTTACATAATAAAACAAGGACTCAATGAACAACCTAGGTGGAGGATACTTTAAGTTTTGGAGAAGGTGGCAACAAAAGGAACCATGTCTATGGGAATCACTTTGTGTTGTGCTCCAAAAGAAAACCACCTAGGAAACTTAGAGATTGAACATGTTTCTCCAATTGTGGATTTCATGTGCAACCACATGCTATTATGGCTCTGGCTTAGTCAACTACATTGGGAAGACCCATGCACTGTCTTCAGTTAACTGGACATGGGGATATGGAATGCTTCATGGGTGCTGAAGGCAAGCTAGCAATGGTGTATGGGAGGACCCCTTGGAAAGACTTCGTCACATTCTCAATCTGCCAGTACTCCATCTTGGTGAGCACTAATCCAGTAGGCCAGTGGTAGCAACAAGATGGGATTGTGACATGTGGGTAAAGTGTACTCCTTCTGCAGAAGTTAACAAAATCTAAGTACTTAGCCGTGTCCCTGGTTATGGACAATACTGAGAAACTGAAGTATGAACTATGGGAGATCTCGACATTCCAATTTCTAAAATGAAAACTTGATGCACTTGGGGGTACCAAGGAATTCAAAGAGATTTTGTTAAGCTTGATGCACTTGGGGTTACCAAGGTGCTCAAGAGATTTTTGCTTAAAGCATGATGTACTTGGGGTTACCAAGGAACTCATGAGATTTTGATAAAACTTATTGCACTTGGGGTTACCAAGGAGCTCAAGGGATTTTTACAAGGACTTGAACACTTGGGTTTCTACCAAGGAGTTCAAGGGATTCTTGGAAAAGAGATTTGACAAAGGACCAAAACCATTTTGAAAAGTTAGGATAAATATTGCTTTATGCAAATAAGCCTTAAACTCCACTTAGCCAATTATGCATGTATTGGTAGGATCCACTCATATTATACATAGAAGTGAAGCTTGCCAATACAATTCAAATGTATTGACCCTTGTGGCTGTAACTTGTAATGTTGCAGGTTTGATTGATTTTAGTGAAGGTTGATTGATTAAGATTACAAAGTCTACAACCAACATTTGCCTGTGGCACTTTGAAGATGAAGGACCCCATGACTATAGTTATTCCGCTGCAATGTAATGTAATAGCCAAATGAGCTATGTATGATGTAATAAAATTATGTTATTCCTGGTTATAAAGTTATATTATGACCTTTGTTTCTTGATATTACATCTAAACTGTGGATGCTAGCTATTGATCCAGGGACTAGCATTGTAAACACAGGGGGCTCTATCTTATTAAAAATTGGAACCCCTACAATTGCCAACAATTTTGGGGTTGTAGGGCGATTTATAACGACCTTAAGAACCAATACATGTTTCAGAGTTTATGACCAAAACCTGTGGGCAATAACCCATGAAAACGACCATAAAACAAGAAAACGATGATTTTTTGGTCATAACTCTCAAACAAGTATCAGGTCTTAAGGTTGCTGTAAAACGCTCTGGAACCCCAAAACTGTGGGCAATAGCTCATGAAAACAGCCATAAAACACGGAAAACTGCGAGTTTTGGGTCATATGTCTCCAACATGTATAAGGTCTTAATATCATTGTAAATCGCCCTCAAACCCCTAAACAGTTGGAAATAGCTCATAAAACGGCCATAATACATGAAAATGATGAGGGTTTGGTCATAAACTCTCAAACATGTATTAGTTCTTAAGGTCGTTGTAAATCGCCCTAGAACCCCAAAACTTTGGGCAATAGCTCATGAAAACACCATAAACACGAAAACGACGAGTTCCTGGTCATATCTCTCAAACATGTAAGGGTTCTTACGAGGCATGCAAATCCGCCTAGAACCGAAAAACTATGGGCAATAACCGATGAAAACGACCATAAAACAAGAAAACAATGATTTTGTGTCATAACTCTCAAACAATTATCAGGTCTTAAGGTTGCTGTGAAACGCCCTGGAACCCCAAAACTGTGGGCAATAGCTCATGAAAACAGCCATAAAACCCGAAAACAACGAGTTTTGGGTCATGTCGTGGAGGCATGTCGACGAGTATCGGGTCTTAAGGTTGCTGTAAAACGCCCTGGAACCCCAAAACTGTGGGCAATAGCTCATAAAAACAGCCATAAAACACGAAAAACAATGAGTTTTGGGTCATGTCGTGGAGGCATGTCGACGAGTATCAGGTCTTAAGGTAGCTGTGAAACGCCCTGGAATCCAAAAACTGTGGGCAATAGCTCATGAAAACAGCCATAAAACACGAAAAACTGCGAGTTTTGGGTCATATCTCTCCAACATGTATCAGGTCTTAATATCATTGTAAATCGCCCTCAATCCCCTAAACAGTGGGCAATAGCTCAAAAAACGGCCATAAAACACGAAAACGATGAGGTTTTGGTCATAAACTCTCTAACATGTATTGTTTCTTAAGGTCGTTGTAAATCGCCCTAGAACCCCAAAAGTTTGGGAAATAGCTCATGAAAACACCATAAACACAAAAATGACGCGTTCATGGTTCATAAAACGCCCTGGAACCCCAAACCTGTGGGCAATAGCTCATAAAAACAGCCATAAAACATGAAAAACTACGAGTTTTGGGTCATGTCGTGGAGACATGTCGACGAGTATCAGGTCTTAAGGTTGCTGTAAAACGCCCTGGAACCCCAAAACTATGGGCAATAGCTCATGAAAACAGCCATAAAACACGAAAAACTTCGAGTTTTGGGTCATATCTCTCCAACATGTATCAGGTCTTAATATCATTGTAAATTGCCCTCAAACCCCTAAACAGTGGGCAATAGCTCATAAAACGGCCATAAAACATGAAAACGATGAGGTTTTGGTCATAAACTCTCAAACATGTATTGGTTCTTAAGTTCGTTGTAAATCGCCCTAGAACCCCAAAGTTTGGGCAATAGTTCAAGAAAACTACAATAAATACGAAAATGACGAGTTTCTGGTCATATCTCTCAAAAATGTAAGGGTTCTTACGAGTCACGCAAAGCCGCCTAGAACCCAAAAACTATGGGCAATAACCCATGGAAACGACCATAAAACAAGAAAACGATTTTTTTGGTCATAACTCTCAAACAACTATCATGTCTTAAGGTTGCTGTAAAACGCCCTGGAACCCCAAAACTGTGGGCTATAGCTCATGAAAACAGCCATAAAACACGAAACTGCGGGTTTTGGGTCATATCTCTCCAACATGTATCAGGTCATAATATCATTGTAAATCGCCCTCAAACCCCTAGACAGTGGGCTATAGCTCATAAAACGGCCATAAAACACGAAAACGGTGAGGTTTTGGTCATAAACTCTCAAACATGTATTGGTTCTTAAGGTCGTTGTAAATCGCACTAGAACCCCAAAACTTTGGGCAAGATCTCGTGAAAACACCATAAACACGAAAACGACGAGTTCCTGGTCATATCTCTCAAACATGTAAGGGTTCTTACGAGGCATGCATATCTGCCTGGAACCCAAAAACTATGGGCAATAACTCATGAAAACACCATAAAACATGAAAACGACGAGGTTTTCGGTCATAAACTCTGAAACATGTGTTGGTTCTTAAGGTCGTTATAAATCGCCCTACAACCCCAAAATTATTGGCAATAACTCATGAAAACGACTATAAAATGCGAAAACAACGAGTTTTTGATCATATCTCTCAATCATGTAAGGGTTCGTACGAGGCATGCAAATCCACCTGGAACCCAAAAACTGTGGGCAATAACCCATGAAAACGACCATAAAACAAGAAAACGATGATTCTTTGGTCATAACTCTCAAACAAGTATCAGGTCTTAAGGTTGCTGTAAAACGCTCTAGAACCCCAAAACTGTGGGCAATAGCTCATGAAAACAGCCATAAAACACGAAAAACTGCGAGTTTTGGGTCATATCTCTCCAACATGTATCAGGTCTTAATATCATTGTAAATCGCCCTCAAACCCCTAAGCAGTGGGCAATAGCTCATAAAACGGCCATAAAGCATGAAAACGATGAGGTTTTGGTCATAAACTCTCAAACATGTATTGGTTCTTAAGGTCGTTATAAATCGCCCTAGAACCCCAAAACTTTGGGTAATAGCTCATGAAAACACCATAAACACGAAAACGACGAGTTCCTGGTCATATCTCTCAAACATGTAAGGGTTCTTACGAGGCATGCAAATCCGCCTAGAACCCAAAAACTATGGGCAATAACCCATGAAAACGACCATAAAACACGAAAACGATGATTTTTTGGTCATAACTCTCAAACAAGTATCAGGTCTTAAGGTTGATGTGAAACGCCCAGGAACCCCAAAACTGTGGGCAATAGCTCATGAAAACAGCCATAAAACACGAAAAACTGCGGGTTTTGGGTCATATCTCTCCAAAATGTATCAGGTCATAATATCATTGTAAATTGCCCTCAAACCCCTAGACAGTGGGCTATAGCCCATAAAACGGCCATAAAACACGAAAACGGTGAGGTTTTGTTCATAAACTCTCAAACATGTATTGGTTCTTAAGGTCGTTGTAAATCGCCCTAGAACCCCAAAACTTTGGGCAAGAGCTCGTGAAAACACCATAAACACGAAAACGACGAGTTCCTGGTCATATCTCTCAAACATGTAAGGGTTCTTACGAGGCATGCAAATCTGCCTGGAACCCAAAAACTATGGGCAATAACTCATGAAAACACCATAAAACATGAAAACGACGAGGTTTTTGGTCATAAACTCTGAAACATGTGTTGGTTCTTAAGGTCGTTATAAATCGCACTACAACCCCAAAATTATTGGCAATAGCTCATGAAAACGACCATAAAATGCGAAAACAACGAGTTTTTGATCATATCTCTCAATCATGTAAGGGTTCGTACGAGGCATGCTAATCCACCTGGAACCCAAAAACTGTGGGCAATAACCCATGAAACCGACCATAAAACACGAAAACGATGATTTTTGGTCATAACTCTCAAACAAGTATCAGGTCTTAAGGTTGCTGTAAAACGCCCTGGAACCCCAAAACTGTGGGCAATAGCTCATGAAAACAGCCATAAAACACGAAAAACTTCGAGTTTTGGGTCATCTCTCACCAACATGTATCAGGTCTTAATATCATTTTAAATTGCCCTCGAACCCCTAAACAGTGGGCAATAGCTCATAAAACGACCATAAAACACGAAAACGATGAGGTTTTGGTCATAAACTCTGAAACATGTATTGGTTCTTAAGTTCATTATAAATCGCCCTACAACCCCAAAATGATTGGCAATAGCTCATGAAAATGACCATAAAATGCGAAAACAACGAGTTTTTGATCATATCTCTCAATCATGTAAGGGTTCGTACGAGGCATGGAAATACACCTGGAACCCAAAAACTGTGGGCAAACCCATGAAAACGACCATAAAACACGAAAACAATGATTTTTTGGTCATGACTCTCAATCAAGTATCAGGTCTTAAGGTTGCTGTAAAACGCCCTGGAACCCCAAAAATGTGGGCAATAGCTCATGAAAACAGCCATAAAACACGAAAAACTACGAGTTTTTGCTCATGAAAATGGCCATAAGTCGAGAAAAGGACGAGTTCCTGGTCATATCTCTCAAACATGTAAGCGTTCTTACGAGGCATGCAAATCCGCCTAGAACCCAAAAACTATGGGCAATAAACCATGAAAACGACCATAAAACAAGAAAACGATGATTTTTTGGTCATAACTCTCAAACAAGTATTAGGTCTTAAGGTTGCTGTGAAACGCCCTAGAACCCCAAAACTGTGGACAATAGCTCATGAAAACAGCCATAAAACACGAAAAACTGCGAGTTTTGGGTCCTATCTCTCCAACATGTATCAGGTCTTAAGATCATTGTAAATCGCCCTCAAACCCCTAAACAGTGGGCAATAGCTCATAAAACGGCCATAAAACACGAAAACGATGAGGTTTTGGTCATAAACTCTCAAACATGTATTGGTTCTTAAGGTCTTTGTAAATCGCCCTAGAACCCCAAAACTTTGGGAAATAGCTCATGAAAACACCATAAACACGAAAATGACGATTTCCTGGTCATATCTCTCAAACATGTAAGGGTTCTTACGAGGCATGCAAATCTGTCTGGAACCCAAAAACTATAGGAAATAACTCATGAAAACACCATAAAACATGAAAACGACGAGGTTTTCGGTCATAAACTCTGAAACATGTATTGGTCCTAAGGTCGTTAAAAATCGCCCTACAACCCCAAAATTATTGGCAATAGCTCATGAAAACGGCCATAAAATGCGAAAACAACGAGTTTTTGATAATATCACTCAATCATGTAAGGGTTCGTAGGAGGCATGCAAATCCACCTGGAACCCAAAAACTGTGGGCAGTAACCCATGAAAACGACCATAAAACAAGAAAATGATGATTCTTTGGTCATAACTCTCAAACAAGTATCAGGTCTTAAGGTTGCTGTAAAACGCTCTAGAACCCCAAAACTGTGGGCAATAGCTCATGAAAACAGCCATAAAACACGAAAACGATGAGGTTTTGGTCATAAACTCTCAAACATGTATTGGTTCTTAAGGTCGTTATAAATCGCCCTAGAACCCCAAAACTTTGGGCAATAGCTCATGAAAACACCATAAACACGAAAACGACGAGTTCCTGGTCATATCTCTCAAACATGTAAGGGTTCTTACGAGGCATGCAAATCCGCCTAGAACCCAAAAACTATGGGCAATAACCCATGAAAACGACCATAAAACACGAAAACGATGATTTTTTGGTCATAACTCTCAAACAAGTATCAGGTCTTAAGGTTGATGTGAAACGCCCAGGAACCCCAAAACTGTGGGCAATAGCTCATGAAAACAGCCATAAAACCCGAAAAACTGCGAGTTTTGGGTCATATCTCTCCAACATGTATCAGGTCTTAATATCATTGTAACTCGCCCTGAAACCCCTAAACAGTGGGCAATAGCTCATAAAACGGCCACAAAACACGAAAACGATGAGGTTTTGGTCATAAACTCTGAAACATGTATTGGTTCTTAAGGTCGTTATAAATCGCCCTACAACCCCAAAATTATTGGCAATAGCTCATGAAAATGACCATAAAATGCGAAAACAACGAGTTTTTGATCATATCTCTATAATGTAAGGGTTCGTACGAGGCATGCAAATCCACCTGGAACCCAAAAACCGTGGGCAAACCCATGAAAACGACCATAAAACACGAAAACGATGATTTTTTGGTCATAACGCTCAAGCAAGTATCAGGTCTTAAGGTTGCTGTAAAACGCCCTAGAACTCCAAAACTGTGGGCAATAGCTCATCAAAACAGCCATAAAACACGAAAAACTACGAGTTTTGGGTCATATCTCTCCAACATGTATCAGGTCTTAATTTTATTGTAAATCGCCCTCGAACCCCTAAACAGTGGGCAATAGCTCATAAGACGGCCATAAAACACGAAAACGATGAGGTTTTGGTCATAAACTCTCAAACATGTATTGGTTCTTAAGGTCTTTGTAAATCTCCCTAGAACCCCAAAACTTTGGGAAATAGCTCATGAAAACACCATAAACACGAAAAGGACGAGTTCCTGGTCATATCTCTCAAACATGTAAGGGTTCTTAGGAGGCATGCAAATCTGCCTGGAACCCAAAAACTATGGGCAATAACTCATGAAAACACCATAAAACATGAAAACGACGAGGTTTTCGGTCATAAACTCTGAAACATGTATTGGTCTTAAGGTCGTTAAAAATCGCCCTACAACCCCAAAATTATTGGCAATAGCTCATGAAAACGGCCATAAAATGCGAAAACAACGAGTTTTTGATCATATCACTCAATCATGTAAGGGTTCGTAGGAGGCATGCAAATCCACCTGGAACCCAAAAACTGTAGGCAATAACCCATGAAAACGACCATAAAACAAGAAAACGATGATTCTTTGGTCATAACTCTCAAACAAATATCAGGTCTTAAGGTTGCTGTAAAACGCTCTAGAACCCCAAAACTGTGGGCAATAGCTCATGAAAACAGCCATAAAACACGAAAAACTGCGAGTTTTGGGTCATATCTCTCCAACATGTATCAGGTCTTAATATCATTGTAAATCGCCCTCAAATCCCTAAACAGTGGGCAATAGCTCATAAAACGTCCACAAAACACGAAAACCATGAGGTTTTGGTCATAAACTCTGAAACATGTATTGGTTCTTAAGGTCGTTATAAATCGCCCTACAACCCCAAAATTATTGGCAATAGCTCATGAAAATGACCATAAAATGCGAAAACAACGAGTTTTTGATCATATCTCTATAATATAAGGGTTCGTACGAGGCATGCAAATCCACCTGGAACCCAAAAACTGTGGGCAAACCCATGAAAACGACCATAAAACACGAAAACAATGATTTTTTGGTCATAACTCTCAAACAAGTATCAGGTCTTAAGGTTGCTGTAAAACGCCCTAGAACCCCAAAACTGTGGGCATTAGCTCATGAAAACAGCCATAAAACACGAAAAACTACGAGTTTTGGGTCATATCTCTCCAACATGTATCAGGTCTTAATATTATTGTAAATCACCCTCGAACCCCTAAACAGTGGGCAATAGCTCATAAAACGGCCACAAAACACGAAAACGATGAGGTTTTGGTCATAAACTCTGAAACATGTAATAGTTCTTAAGTTCGTTGTAAATCGCCCTAGAACCCCAAAGTTTGGGCAGTAGTTCAAGAAAACTACAATAAATACGAAAATGACGAGTTTCTGGTCATATCTCTCAAACATGTAAGGGTTCTTACGAGGCATGCAAATCCGCCTAGAACCCAAAAACTATGGGCAATAACCCATGAAAACGACCATAAAACAAGAAAACGATTTTTTTGGTTATAACTCTCAAACAACTATCATGTCTTAAGGTTGCTGTAAAACGCCCTGGAACCCCAAAACTGTGGGCTATAGCTCATGAAAACAGCTATAAAACACGAAAAACTGCGGGTTTTGGGTCATATCTCTCCAACATGTATCAGGTCATAATATCATTATAAATCGCCCTCAAACCCCTAGACAGTGGGCAATAGCTCATAAAACGGCCATAAAACACGAAAACGATGAGGTTTTGGTCATAAACTCTCAAACATGTATTGGTTCTTAAGGTTGTTGTAAATCGCCCTAGAACCCCAAAACTTTGGGCAAGAGCTCGTGAAAACACCATAAACACGAAAACGACGAGTTCCCGGTCATATCTCTCAAACATGTAAGGGTTCTTACGAGGCATGCAAATCTGCCTGGAACCCAAAAACTATGGGAAATTACTCATGAAAACACCATAAAACATGAAAACGATGAGGTTTTCGGTCATAAACTCTGAAACATGTGTTGGTTCTTAAGGTCGTTATAAATTGCCCTACAACCCCAAAATTATTGGCAATAGCTCATGAAAACGACCATAAAATGCGAAAACAACGAGTTTTTGATCATATCTCTCAATCATGTAAGGGTTCGTACAAGGCATGCTAATCCACCTAGAACCCAAAAACTATGGGCAATAACCCATGAAAACGAACATAAAACACGAAAACTAAGATTTTTGGTCATAACTCTCAAACAAGTATCAGGTCTTAAGGTTGCTGTGAAACATCTTGGAACCCCAAAACTGTGGGCAATAACTCATGAAAACAGCCATAAAACACGAAAAACTACGAGTTTTGGGTCATATCTCGCCAACATGTATCAGGTCTTAATATCATTGTAAATCTCCCTCGAACCCCTAAACAGTGGGCAATAGCTCATAAAACGGCCACAAAACACGAAAACGATGAGGTTTTGGTCATAAACTCTGAAACATGTATTGGTTCTTAAGTTCGTTGTAAATCGCCCTAGAATCCCAAAAGTTTGGGCAATAGTTCATGAAAACTACAATAAACCCGAAAATGACAAGTTTCTAGTCTTATCTCATTCATGTAAGGGTTCTTACGAGGCATGTAAATCCTCCTGGAACCCAAAAACTATGGGCAATAACTCATGAAAACGACCATAAAACATGAAAACGATGATTTTTGGTTATAACTCTCAAACATGTATCGGGTCTTAAGGTTAATGTAAAACGCACAGGAAACCCAAAAACGAAGGGCAATAGCTCATGAAAATGGCCATAAGTCGTGAAAAGGACGAGTTCCTGGTCATATCTCTAAAAAATGTAAGGGTTATTATGAGGCATCCAAATCCGCGTGGAACCCGAAAACCGTGGGCAATAACTCATGAAAACGACCATAAAACACGAAAATGATGATTTTTTGGTCATAACTCTCAAACACGAATAAGGTCTTAAGGTTGATGTAAAACTCCTCGGAACCCCAAAACTATGGGCAATAGCTTATGAAGACGGCCATAAAACACAAAAACTGCAAGTTTTGGGTAATATCTCTCCAACATGTATCAGGTCTTCATGTCATTGTAAATCGACCTCGAACCCCTAAAGAGTGGGCAATAGCTCATAAAAACGGCCATAAAAAACGAAAACGATGAGGTTTTGGTCATAAATTTTCAAACATGTATTGGTTCTTAAGGTCGTTGTAAATCTCCCTAGAACCCAAGAACTTTCGGCAATAGCTCATGAAAACACCATAAACACGAAAACGACAAGTTCCTGGTTATATCAATCAAACATGTAAGGGTTCTTAAGAGGCATTCAAACCCGCCTGGAACACAAAAGTTATGGGCAATAAGTCATGAAAACACCATAAAACATGAGAATGACGAGGTTTTGGTCATAAACTCTGAAACATGTATTGGTTCTTACGGTCGTTATAAATCGCCCTACAACCGCAAAAATGTTGGCAATAGCTCATGAAAATGGCCATAAGTCGTGAAAAGGACGAGTTTTTGCTCATATCTCTCAATCATGTAAGGTTTCTTACCAGGCATGCAAATCCGTCTAGAACCCAAAAACTGTGGGCAATAACCCATGAAAACGACCATAAAACAATAAAACGATGATTTTTTGGTCATAACTCTCAAACAAGTATCAGGTCTTAAGGTTGCTGTAAAACGCTCTGGAACCCCAAAACTGTGGGCAATAGCTCATGAAAACAGCCATAAAACACGGAAAACTGCGAGTTTTGGGTCATATGTCTCCAACATGTATAAGGTCTTAATATCATTGTAAATCGCCCTCAAACCCCTAAACAGTGGGCAATAGCTCATAAAACGGCCATCAAACATGAAAACGATGAGGGGTTGGTCATAAACTCTCAAACATGTATTGGTTCTTAAGGTTGTTGTAAATCGCCCTAGAACCCCAAAACTTTGGGCAAGAGCTCGTGAAAACACCATAAACACGAAAACGACGAGTTCCCGGTCATATCTCTCAAACATGTAAGGGTTCTTACGAGGCATGCAAATCTGCCTGGAACACAAAAACTATGGGAAATTACTCATGAAAACACCATAAAACATGAAAACGATGAGGTTTTCGGTCATAAACTCTGAAACATGTGTTGGTTCTTAAGGTCGTTATAAATTGCCCTACAACCCCAAAATTATTGGCAATAGCTCATGAAAACGACCATAAAATGCGAAAAACAACGAGTTTTGATCATATCTCTCAATCATGTAAGGGTTCGTACAAGCATGCTAATCCACCTGGAACCCAAAAACTATGGGCAATAACCCATGAAAACGAACATAAAACACGAAAACTAAGATTTTTGGTCATAACTCTCAAACAAGTATCAGGTCATAAGGTTGCTGTGAAACATCTTGGAACCCCAAAACTGTGGGCAATAGCTCATGAAAACAGCCATAAAACACGAAAAACTACGAGTTTTGGGTCATATCTCGCCAACATGTATCAGGTCTTAATATCATTGTAAATCTCCTCGAACCCCTAAACAGTGGGCAATAGCTCATAAAACGGCCACAAAACACGAAAACGATGAGGTTTTGGTCATAAACTCTGAAACATGTATTGGTTCTTAAGTTCGTTGTAAATCGCCCTAGAATCCCAAAAGTTTGGGCAATAGTTCATGAAAACTACAATAAACCCGAAAATGACAAGTTTCTAGTCTTATCTCATTCATGTAAGGGTTCTTACGAGGCATGTAAATCCTCCTGGAACCCAAAAACTATGGGCAATAACTCATGAAAACGACCATAAAACATGAAAACGATGATTTTTGGTTATAACTCTCAAACATGTATCGGGTCTTAAGGTTAATGTAAAACGCACAGGAAACCCAAAAACGAAGGGCAATAGCTCATGAAAATGGCCATAAGTCGTGAAAAGGACGAGTTCCTGGTCATATCTCTAAAAAATGTAAGGGTTATTATGAGGCATGCAAATCCGCGTGGAACCCGAAAACCGTGGGCAATAACTCATGAAAACGACCATAAAACACGAAAATGATGATTTTTTGGTCATAACTCTCAAACACGAATAAGGTCTTAAGGTTGATGTAAAACTCCCCGGAACCCCAAAACTATGGGCAATAGCTTATGAAGACGGCCATAAAACACAAAAACTGCAAGTTTTGGGTAATATCTCTCCAACATGTATCAGGTCTTCAGGTCATTGTAAATCGACCTCGAACCCCTAAAGAGTGGGCAATAGCTCATAAAAACGGCCATAAAAAACGAAAACGATGAGGTTTTGGTCATAAATTTTCAAACATGTATTGGTTCTTAAGGTCGTTGTAAATCTCCCTAGAACCCAAGAACTTTGGGCAATAGCTCATGAAAACACCATAAACACGAAAACGACAAGTTCCTGGTTATATCAATCAAACATGTAAGGGTTCTTAAGAGGCATTCAAACCCGCCTGGAACACAAAAGTTATGGGCAATAAGTCATGAAAACACCATAAAACATGAAAATGACGAGGTTTTGGTCATAAACTCTGAAACATGTATTGGTTCTTACGGTCGTTATAAATCGCCCTACAACCCCAAAAATGTTGGCAATAGCTCATAAAAATGGCCATAAGTCGTGAAAAGGACGAGTTTTTGATCATATCTCTCAATCATGTAAGGTTTCTTACCAGGCATGCAAATCCGTCTAGAACCCAAAAACTGTGGGCAATAACCCATGAAAACGACCATAAAACAATAAAACGATGATTTTTTGGTCATAACTCTCAAACAAGTATCAGGTCTTAAGGTTGCTGTAAAACGCTCTGGAACCCCAAAACTGTGGGCAATAGCTCATGAAAACAGCCATAAAACACGGAAAACTGCGAGTTTTGGGTCATATGTCTCCAACATGTATAAGGTCTTCATATCATTGTAAATCGCCCTCAAACCCCTAAACAGTGGGCAATAGCTCATAAAACGGCCATCAAACATGAAAACGATGAGGGTTTGGTCATAAACTCTCAAACATGTATTGGTTCTTAAGGTCGTTGTAAATCGCCCTAGAACCCCAAAACTTTGGGCAATAGCTCAATTAAACACCATAAACACGAAAACGACGAGTTCCTGGTCATATCTCTCAAACATGTAAGGGTTCTTACGAGGCATGCAAATCCGCCTAGAACCCAAAAACTATGCGCAATAACCGATGAAAACGACCATAAAACAAGAAAACGATGATTTTTTGTCATAACTCTCAAACAATTATCAGGTCTTAAGGTTGCTGTGAAACGCCCTGGAATCCAAAAACTGTGGGCAATAGCTCATGAAAACAACCATAAAACACGAAAAACTGCGAGTTTTGGGTCATATCTCTCCAACATGTATCAGGTCTTAATATCATTGTAAATCGCCCTCAAACCCCAAAACAGTGGGCAATAGCTCATAAAACGGCCATAAAACACGAAAACGATGAGGTTTTGGTCATAAAATCTCTAACATGTATTGGTTCTTAAGGTCGTTGTAAATCGCCCTAGAACCCCAAAAGTTTGGGAAATAGCTCATGAAAACACCATAAACACAAAAACGACGAGTTCCTGGTCATATCTCTCAAACGTGTAAGGGTTCTTACGAGGCATGCAAATCTGCCTGGAACCCAAAAACTATGGGCAATAACTCATGAAAACACCATAAAACAAGTATCAGGTCTTAAGGTTGCTGTAAAACGCCCTGGAACCCCAAAACTGTGGGCAATAGCTCATGAAAACAGCCATAAAACACGAAAAACTAAGAGTTTTGGGTCATATCTCGCCAACATGTATCAGGTCTTAATATCATTTTAAATCGTCGTCGAATCCCTAAACAGTGGGCAATAGCTCATAAAACGACCATAAAACATGATTATTCGCCCTACAACCCCAAAATTATTCGCAATAGCTCATGAAAATGACCATAAAATGCGAAAACAACAAGTTTTTGATCATATCTCTCAATCTTGTAAGGGTTCGTACGAGGCATGGAAATCCACCTGGAACCCAAAAACTGTGGGCAAACCCATGAAAACGACCATAAAACACGAAAACGATGATTTTTTGGTCATGACTCTCAAACAAAGTATCAGGTCTTAAGGTCTGTTAAAAAACGCCCTGGAACCCCAAAACTGTGGGCAATAGCTCATGAAAACAGCCATAAAACACGAAAAACTACGAGTTTTAGCTCATGAAAATGGCCATAAGTCGTGAAAAGGACGAGTTCCTGGTCATATCTCTCAAACATGTAAGCGTTCTTACGAGGCATGCAAATCCGCCTAGAACCCAAAAACTATGGGCAATAACCCATGAAAACGACCATAAAACAAGAAAACGATGATTTTTTGGTCATAACTCTCAAACAAATATTAGGTCTTAAGGTTGCTGTGAAACGCCCTGGAACCCCAAAACTATGGGCAATAGCTCATGAAAACAGCCATAAAACACGAAAAACTGCGGGTTTTGGGTCATATCTCTCCAACATGTATCAGGTCTTAATATCATTGTAAATCGCCCTCAAACCCCTAAACAGTGGGCAATAGCTCATAAGACGGCCATAAAACACGAAAACGATGAGGTCATAAACTCTCAAAACATATATGATTCTTAAGGTCTTTGTAAATCGCCCTAGAACCCCAAAACTTTGGGAAATAGCTCATGAAAACACCATAAACACGAAAACGACGAGTTCCTGGTCATATCTCTCAAACATGTAAGGGTTCTTAGGAGGCATGCAAATCTGCCTGGAACCCAAAAATTATAGGCAATAACTCATGAAAACACCATAAAACATGAAAACGACGAGGTTTTCGGTCATAAACTCTGAAACATGTATTGGTCTTAAGGTCGTTAAAAATCGCCCTACAACCCCAAAATTATTGGCAATAGCTCATGAAAACGGCCATAAAATGCGAAAACAACGAGTTTTTGATCATATCACTCAATCATGTAAGGGTTCGTAGGAGGCATGCAAATCCACCTGGAACCCAAAAACTGTGGGCAATAACCCATGAAAACGACCATAAAACAAGAAAACGATGATTGTTTGGTCATGACTCTCAAACAAGTATCAGGTCTTAAGGTTGCTGTAAAACACTCTAGAACCCCAAAACTGTGGGCAATAGCTCATGAAAACAACCATAAAACACGAAAAACTGCGAGTTTTGGGTCATATCTCTCCAACATGTATCAGGTCTTAATATCATTGTAAATCGCCCTCAAACCCCTAAACAGTGGGCAATAGCTCATAAAACGGCCATAAAACATGAAAACGATGAGGTTTTGGTCATAAACTCTCAAACATGTTGGTTCTTAAGGTCGTTATAAATCGCCTAGAACCCCAAACTTTGGGTAATAGCTCATGAAAACACCATAAAACACGAAAACGACGAGTTCCTGGTCATATCTCTCAAAAACAGTAAGGGTTCTTACGAGGCATGCAAATCCGCCTAGAACCCAAAAACTATGGGCAAACCCATGAAAACGACCATAAAACACGAAAACGATGATTTTTGGTCATAACTCTCAAACAAGTATCAGGTCTTAAGGTTGATGTGAAACGCCCAGGAACCCCAAACTGTGGGCAATAGCTCATGAAAACAACCATAAAACACGAAAAACTGCGGGTTTTGGGTCATATCTCTCCAAAATGTATCAGGTCATAATATCATTGTAAATCGCCCTCAAACCCCTAGACAGTGGGCTATAGCCCATAAAACGGCCATAAAACACGATAACGGTGAGGTTTTGGTCATAAACTCTCAAACATGTATTGGTTCTTAAGGTCGTTGTAAATCGCCCTAGAACCCCAAAACTTTGGGCAAGAGCTCGTGAAAACACCATAAACACGAAAACGACGAGTTCCTGGTCATATCTCTCAAACATGTAAGGGTTCTTACGAGGCATGCAAATCTGCCTGGAAACCCAAAAAACTATGGGCAATAACTCATGAAACACCATAAAACATGAAAACGACGAGGTTTTCGGTCATAAACTCTGAAACATGTGTTGGTTCTTAAGGTCGTTATAAATCGCCCTACAACCCCAAAATTATTGGCTTATATCTCATGAAAAACGACCATAAAATGCGAAAAACAACGAGTTTTTGATCATATCTCTCAATCATGTAAGGGTTCGTACGAGGCATGCTAATCCACCTGGAACCCAAAAACTGTGGGCAATAACCCATGAAAACGACCATAAAACACGAAAACGATGATTTTGGTCATAACTCTCAAACAAGTATCAGGTCTTAAGGTGCTGTAAAACGCCCTGGAACCCCAAAACTGTGGCAATAGCTCATGAAAACAGCCAAAAACACGAAAAACTTCGAGTTTTGGGTCATATCTCGCCAACATGTATCAGGTCTTAATATCATTTTAAATCGCCGTCGAACCCCTAAACAGTGGGCAATAGCTCATAAAACGACCATAAAACATGATTATTCGCCCTACAACCCCAAAATTATTCGCAATAGCTCATGAAAATGACCATAAAATGCGAAAACAACAAGTTTTTGATCATATCTCTCAATCTTGTAAGGGTTCGTACGAGGCATGGAAATCCACCTGGAACCCAAAAACTGTGGGCAAACCCATGAAAACGATCATAAAACACCAAAACGATGATTTTTTGGTCATGACTCTCAAACAAGTATCAGGTCTTAAGGTTGCTGTAAAACACCCTGGAACCCCAAACTGTGGGCAATAGCTCATGAAAACAGCCATAAAACACGAAAAAACTACGAGTTTTAGCTAAATGAAAATGGCCATAAAGTCGTGAAAAGGACGAGTTCCTGGTCATATCTCTCAAACATGTAAGCGTTCTTACGAGGCATGCAAATCGCCTAGAACCCAAAAACTATGGGCAATAACCCATGAAACGACCATAAAACAAGAAAACGATGATTTTTTGTCATAACTCTCAAACAAGTATTAGGTCTTAAGGTTGCTGTTGAAACGCCCTGGAACCCCAAAACTGGGGCAATAGCTCATGAAAACATCCATAAAACACGAAAAACTACGAGTTTTGGGTCATATCTCTCCAACATGTATCAGGTCTTAATATCATTGTAAATCGCCCTCAAACCCCTAAACAGTGGGCAATAGCTCATAAGACGGCCATAAAACACGAAAACGATGAGGTTTTGGTCATAAACTCTCAAACATGTATGGTTTCTTAAGGTCTTTGTAATCGGCCCCTAGAACCCCAAAACTATGGGAAATAGCTCATGAAAACACCATAAACACGAAAACTACGAGTTCCTGGTCATATCTCTCAAACATGTAAGGGTTCTTAGGAGGCATGCAAATCTGCCTGGAACCCAAAAACTATAGGCAATAACTCATGAAAACACCATAAAACATGAAAACGACGAGGTTTTCGGTCATAAACTCCGAAACATGTATTGGTCTTAAGGTCGTTAAAAATCGCCCTACAACCCCAAAATTATTGGCAATAGCTCATGAAAACGGCCATAAAATGCGAAAACAACGAGTTTTTGATCATATCACTCAATCATGTAAGGGTTCGTAGGAGGCATGCAAATCCACCTGGAACCCAAAAACTGTAGGCAATAACCCATGAAAACGACCATAAAACAAGAAAACGATGATTCTTTGGTCATAACTCTCAAACAAGTATCAGGTCTTAAGGTTGATGTGAAACGCCCAGGAACCCCAAAACTGTGGGCAATAGCTCATGAAAACAGCCATAAAACCCGAAAAACTACGAGTTTTGGGTCATATCTCTCCAACATGTATCAGGTCTTAATATCATTGTAAATCGCCCTCAAACCCCTAAACAGTGGGCAATAGCTCATAAAACGGCCACAAAACACGAAAACGATGAGGTTTTGGTCATAAACTCTGAAACATGTATTGGTTCTTAAGGTCGTTATAAATCGCCCTACAACCCCAAAATTATTGGCAATAGCTCATGAAAATGACCATAAAATGCGAAAACAACGAGTTTTTGATCATATCTCTATAATGTAAAGGTTCGTACGAGGCATGCAAATCCACCTGGAACCCAAAAACCATGGGCAAACCCATGAAAACGACCATAAAACACGAAAACGATGATTTTTTGGTCATAACTCTCAAGCAAGTATCAGGTCTTAAGGTTGCTGTAAAACGCCCTAGAACTCCAAAACTGTGGGCAATAGCTCATGAAAACAGCCATAAAACACGAAAAACTACGAGTTTTGGGTCATGTATCAGGTCTTAATATTATTGTAAATCGCCCTCGAACCCCTAAACAGTGGGCAATAGCTCATAAAACGGCCACAAATCACGAAAACGATGAGGTTTTGGTCATAAACTCTGAAACATATATTTGTTCTTAAGTTCGTTGTAAATCGCCCTAGAACCCCAAAGTTTGGGCAATAGTTCAAGAAAACTACAATAAATACGAAAATGACGAGTTTCTGTTCATATCTCTCAAACATGTAAGGGTTCTTACGAGGCATGCAAATCTGCCTAGAACCCAAAAACTATGGGCAATAACACATGAAAACACCATAAAACATGAAAACGACGAGGTTTTCGGTCATAAAATCTGAAACATGTGTTGGTTCTTAAGGTCCTTATAAATCGCCCTACAACCCCAAAATTATTGGAAATAGCTCATGAAAACGACCATAAAATGCGAAAACAACGAGTTTTTGATCATATCTCTCAATCATGTAAGGGTTCGTACGAGGCATCCTAATCCACCTGGAACCCAAAAACTGTGGGCAATAACCCATGAAAACGACCATAAAACACGAAAACGATGATTTTTGGTCATAACTCTCAAACAAGTATCAGGTCTTAAGGTTGCTGTAAAACGCTCTCGAACCCCAAAACTGTGGGCAATAGCTCATGAAAACAGCCATAAAACCCGAAAAACTGCGAGTTTTGGGTCATATCTCTCCACCATGTATCAGGTCTTAATATCATTGTAAATCGCCCTCAAACCCCTAAACAGTGGGCAATAGCTCATAAAACGGCCATAAAACATGAAAACGATGAGGTTTTGGTCATAAACTCTGAAACATGTATTGGTTCTTAAGTTCATTATAAATCGCCCTACAACCCCAAAATGATTGGCAATATCTCATGAAAATGACCATAAAATGCGAAAACAACGAGTTTTTGATCATATCTCTCAATCATGTAAGGGTTCGTACGAGGCATGGAAATCCACCTGGAACCCAAAAACTGTGGGCAAACCCATGAAAACGACCATAAAACACGAAAACGATGATTTTTTGGTCATGACTCTCAAACAAGTATCAGGTCTTAAGGTTGCTGTAAAACGCCCTGGAACCCAAAAACTGTGGGCAATAGCTCATGAAAACAGCCATAAAACACGAAAAACTACGAGTTTTTGCTCATGAAAATGGCCATAAGTCGAGAAAAGGACGAGTTCCTGGTCATATCTCTCAAACATGTAAGCGTTCTTACGAGGCATGCAAATCCGCCTAGAACCCAAAAACTGTGGGCAATAAACCATGAAAACGACCATAAAACAAGAAAACAATGATTTTTTGGTCATAACTCTCAAACAAGTATTAGGTCTTAAGGTTGCTGTGAAACGCCCTGGAACCCCAAAACTGTGGGAAATAGCTCATGAAAACAACCATAAAACACGAAAAACTGCGAGTTTTGGGTCATATCTCTCCAACATGTATCAGGTCTTAAGATCATTGTAAATCGCCCTCAAACCCCTAAACAGTGGGCAATAGCTCATAAAACGGCCATAAAACACGAAAACGATGAGGTTTTGGTCATAAACTCTCAAACATGTATTGGTTCTTAAGGTCTTTGTAAATCGCCCTAGAACCCCAAAACTTTGGGAAATAGCTCATGAAAACACCATAAACACGAAAACGACGAGTTCCTGGTCATATCTCTCAAACATGTAAGGGTTCTTACGAGGCATGCAAATCTGCCTGGAACCCAAAAACTATAGGCAATAACTCATGAAAACACCATAAAACATGAAAACGACGAGGTTTTCGGTCATAAACTCTGAAACATGTATTGGTCTTAAGGTCGCTAAAAATCGCCCTACAACCCCAAAATTATTGGCAATATCTCATGAAAACGGCCATAAAATGCGAAAACAACGAGTTTTTGATCATATCACTCAATCATGTAAGGGTTCGTAGGAGGCATGCAAATCCACCTGGAACCCAAAAACTGTGGGCAATAACCCATGAAAACGACCATAAAACAAGAAAACGATGATTCTTTGGTCATAACTCTCAAACAAGTATCAGGTCTTAAGGTTGCTGTAAAACGCTCTAGAACCCCAAAACTGTGGGCAATAGCTCATGAAAACAACCATAAAACACGAAAAACTGCGAGTTTTGGGTCATATCTCTCCAACATGTATCAGGTCTTAATATCACTGTAAATCGCCCTCAAACCCATAAACAGTGGGAAATAGCTCATGAAAACAGCCATAAAACACGAAAAACTGCGAGTTTTGGGTCATATCTCTCCAACATGTATCAGGTCTTAATATCACTGTAAATCGCCCTCAAACCCCTAAACAGTGGGCAATAGGTCATGAAAACAGCCATAAAACACGAAAAACTATGATTTTTGGGTCATATCTCTCCTACATGTATCAGGTCTTAATATTATTGTAAATCGCCCTCGAACCCCTAAACAGTGGGCAATAGCTCATAAAACGGCCACAAATCACGAAAACGATGAGGTTTTCGTCATAAACTCTGAAACATATATTTGTTCTTAAGTTCGTTGTAAATCGCCCTAGAACCCCAAAGTTTGGGCAATAGTTCAAGAAAACTACAATAAATACGAAAATGACGAGTTTTTGGTCATATCTCTCAAACATGTAAGGGTTCTTACGAGGCATGCAAATCCGCCTAGAACCCAAAAACTATGGGCAATAACTCATGAAAACACCATAAAACATGAAAACTGCGAGTTTTGGGTCATATCTCTCCAACATGTATCAGGTCTTAATATCACTGTAAATCGCCCTCAAACCCCTAAACAGTGGGCAATAGGTCATGAAAACAGCCATAAAACACGAAAAACTATGATTTTTGGGTCATATCTCTCCTACATGTATCAGGTCTTAATATTATTGTAAATCGCCCTCGAACCCCTAAACAGTGGGCAATAGCTCATAAAACGGCCACAAATCACGAAAACGATGAGGTTTTCGTCATAAACTCTGAAACATATATTTGTTCTTAAGTTCGTTGTAAATCGCCCTAGAACCCCAAAGTTTGGGCAATAGTTCAAGAAAACTACAATAAATACGAAAATGACGAGTTTTTGGTCATATCTCTCAAACATGTAAGGGTTCTTACGAGGCATGCAAATCCGCCTAGAACCCAAAAACTATGGGCAATAACCCATGAAAACGACCATAAAACAAGAAAACGATTTTTTTGGTCATAACTCTCAAACAACTATCATGTCTTAAGGTTGCAGTAAAACGCCCTGGAACCCCAAAACTGTGGGCTATAGCTCATGAAAACAGCCATAAAACACGAAAAACTGCCGGTTTTGGGTCATATCTCTCCAACATCTATCAGGTCATAATATCATTGTAAATCGCCCTCAAACCCCTAGACAGTGGGCAATAGCTCATAAAACGGCCATAAAACACGAAAACGATGAGGTTTTGGTCATAAACTCTCAAACATGTATTGGTTCTTATGGTCGTTGTAAATCGCCCTAGAACTGCAAAACTTTGGGCAAGAGCTCGTGAAAACACCATAAACACGAAAACGACGAGTTCATGGTCATATCTCTCAAACATGTAAGGGTTCTTACGAGGCATGCAAATCTGCCTGGAACCCAAAAAATATGGGCAATAACTCATGAAAACACCATAGAACATGAAAACGACGAGGTTTTCGGTCATAAACTCTGAAACATGTGTTGGTTCTTAAGGTCGTTATAAATCGCCCTACAACCCCAAAATTATTGGCAATAGCTCATGAAAACGACCATAAAATGCGAAAACAACGAGTTTTTGATCATATCTCTCAATCATGTAAGGGTTCGTACGAGGCATGCTAATCCACCTGGAACCCAAAAACTGTGGGCAATAACCCATGAAAACGACCATAAAACACGAAAACGATGATTTTTGGTCATAACTCTCAAACAAGTATCAGGTCTTAAGGTTGCTGTAAAACGCCCTGGAACCCCAAAACTGTGGGCAATAGCTCATGAAAACAGCCATAAAACACGAAAAACTACGAGTTTTGGGTCATATCTCGCCAACATGTATCAGGTCTTAATATCGTTGTAAATCGCCCTCGAACCCCTAAACAGTGGGCAATAGCTCATAAAACGGCCACAAAACACGAAAACGATGAGGTTTTGGTCATAAACTCTGAAACATGTATTGGTTCTTAAGTTCGTTGTAAATCGCCCTAGAATCCCAAAAGTTTGGGCAATAGTTCATGAAAACTACAATAAACCCGAAAATGACGAGTTTCTGGTCTTATCTCATTCATGTAAGGGTTCTTACGAGGCATGCAAATCCTCCTGGAACCCAAAAACTATGCGCAATAACTCATGAAAACGACCATAAAACATGAAAACGATGAGTTTTGGTCATAACTCTCAAACATGTATCGGGTCTTAAGGTTAATGTAAAACGCCCAGGAAACCCTAAAACGAAGGGAAAGCTCATGAAAATGGCCATAAGTCGTGAAAAGGACGAGTTCCTGGTCATATCTCTCAAAATTAAGGGTTCTTATGAGGCATGCAAATCCACGTGAACCCAAAACTTGGGCAATAACTCATGAAAACGACCATAAAACACGAAAATGATGATTTTTTGGTCATAACTCTCAGACACGAATAAGGTCTTAAGGTTGATGTAAAACTCCTCGGAACCCCAAAACATGGGCAATAGCTCATGAAGACGACCATAAAAAACGAAAACTGCAAGTTTTGGTAATATCTCTCAACATGTATCAGGTCTTCATGTCATTATAAATCGACCTCAACCCCTAAAAGAGTGGGCAATAGCTCATAAAAACGGCCATAAACACGAAAACGATGAGGTTTTGGTCATAAATTAAACATGTATTGGTTCTTAAGGTCGTTGTAAATCTCCCTAGAACCCAAGAACTTTGGGCATAGCTCATGAAAAACACCATAAACACGAAAACAACGAGTTCCTGGTTATATCTCTCAAAATGTAAGGGTTCTTAAGAGGCATTCAAATCCGCCTGGAACACAAAAGTTATGGGCAATAAGTCATGAAAACACCATAAAACATGAAAATGACGAGGTTTTGGTCATAACTCTGAAACATGTATTGGTTCTTAAGGTCGTTATAAATCGCCCTAACAACCCAAAAATGTTGGCAATAGCTCATGAAAACACCATAAAATGCGAAAACGACGAGTTTTTGATCATATCTCTCAATCATGTAAGGTTTCTTACGAGGCATGCAAATCCACCTGGAACCCAAAAACTGTGGGCAATAACCCATGAAAACGACCATAAAACAAGAAAACGATGATTTTTTGGTCATAACTCTCAAACAAGTATCAGGTCTTAAGGTTGCTGTAAAACGCTCTGGAACCCCAAAACTGTGGCAATAGCTCATGAAAACAGCCATAAAACACGAAAAACTGCGAGTTTTGTGTCATCTGTCCCAACATGTATAGGTCTTAATATCATTGTAAATCGCCCTCAAACCCCTAAACAGTGGAAATAGCTCATAAAACGGCCATAAAACATGAAAACGATGAGTGTTTGGTCATAAACTCTCAAAAATGTATTGGTTCTTAAGGTCGTTGTAAATCGCCCTAGAACCCCAAAACTTTGGGCAATTGCTCATGAAAACAGCCATAAAAACGAAAACGACGAGTTTCCTGTCATATCTCTCAAACATGTAAGCGTTCTTACGAGGCATGCAAATCCGCCTAGAACCCAAAAACTATGGGCAATAACCCATGAAAACGACCATAAAAGAAAACGATGATTTTTTGGTCATAACTCTCAAACAATTATTAGGTCTTAAGTTGCTGTAAACGCCCTGGAACCCCAAAAGTGGGCAATAGCTCATGAAACAGCCATAAACACGAAAAACGCGAGTTTTGGGTCATCTCTCTCAAACATGTATCAGGTGTTAATATCATTGTAAATCGCCCTCAAACCCCAAAAAGTGGGCAATAGCTCATAAAACAGCCAAAAAAACGAAAACGATGAGGTTTTGGTCATAAACTCTGAACATGTATTGGTTCTTAGGTCATTATAAATCGCCCTACACCCCAAAATTGTTGGCAATAGCTCATGAAAACGACCATAAAATGCGAAAACGACGAGTTTTTGATATTCTCTCAATCATGTAAGGTTTCTTACGAGGCATGCAAATCCACCTGGAACCAAAAAATGTGGGCAATAACCATGAAAACGACCATAAAACAGAAAACGATGATTTTTTGGTCATAACTCTCAAACAAGTATTAGGACTTAAGGTTGCTGTAAAACGCTCTGGAACCCCAAAACTATGGGCAATAGCTCATGAAAATAGCCATAAAACACGGAAAACTGCGAGTTTTGTGTCATATGTCTCCAACATGTATAAGGTCTTAATATCATTGTAAATCGCCCTCAAACCCCTAAACAGTGGGAAATAGCTCATAAAACGGCCATAAAACATGAAAATGATGAGGGTTTGGTCATAAACTCTCAAACATGTATTGGTTCTTAAGGTCATTGTAAATCGCCCTAGAACCCCAAAACTTTGGGCAATTGCTCATGAAAACAGCCATAAAACACGAAGACGATGAGTTCCTGGTCATATCTCTCAAACATGTAAGGGTTCTTACGAGGCATGCAAATCCACCTAGAACCCAAAAACTATGGCAATAACCGATGAAAACGACCATAAAACAAGAAAACGATGATTTTTTCTCATAACTCTCAAACAATTATCAGGTCTTAAGGTTTCTGTGAAACGCCCTGGAACCCCAAAACTGTGGGCAATAGCTCATGAAAACAGCCATAAAACACGAAAAACTACGAGTTTTGGGTCATATCTCTCCAACATGTATCAGGTCTGAATATCATTGTAAATCGCCCTCAAACCCCTAAACAGTGGGCAATAGCTCATAAAACGGCCATAAAACACAAAAACGATGAGGTTTTGGTCATAAACTCTCTAACATGTATTGGTTCTTAAGGTCGTTGTAAATCTCCCTAGAACCCTAAAACTTTGGGAAATAGCTCATGAAAACACCATAAACACGAAAACGACGCGTTCCTGGTTCATAAAACGCCCTGGAACCCCAAAACTGTGGGCAATAGCTCATCAAAACAGCCATAAAACACGAAAAACTACGAGTTTTGGGTCATGTTGTGCAGGCATGTCGACGAGTATCAGGTCTTAAGGTTGCTGTAAAATGCCCTAGAACCCCAAAACTGTGGGCAATAGGTCATTAAAACAGCCATAAAACACGAAAAACTGCGAGTTTTGGGTCATATCTCTCCAACATGTATCAAGTCTTAATATCATTGTAAATCGCCCTCAAACCCCTAAACAGTGGGCAATAGCTCATAAAACGGCCACAAAACACGAAAACGATGAGGTTTTGGTCATAAACTCTGAAACATGTATTGGTTCTTAGGGTCATTATAAATCGCCCTACAACCCCAAAATTGTTGGCAATAGCTCATGAAAATGACCATAAAATGCGAAAACGACGAGTTTTTGATCATATCTCTCAATCATGTAAGGTTTCTTACGAGGCATGCAAATCCACCTGGACCCAAAAACTGTGGGCAATAACCCATGAAAACGACCATAAAACAAGAAAACGATGATTTTGTGGTCATAACTCTCAAACAAGTATTAGGTCTTAAGGTTGCTGTAAAACGCTCTGGAACCCCAAAACTGTGGGCACTAGCTCATGAAAATAGCCATAAAACACGGAAAACTACGAGTTTTGTGTCATATGTCTCCAACATGTATAAGGTCTTAATATCATTGTAAATCGCCCTCAAACCCCTAAACAGTGGGAAATAGCTCATAAAACGGCCATAAAACATGAAAATGATGAGGGTTTGGTCATAAACTCTCAAACATGTATTGGTCCTTAAGGTCATTGTAAATCGCCCTAGAACCCCAAAACTTTGGGCAATTGCTCATGAAAACAGCCATAAAACACGAAGACGATGAGTTCCTGGTCATATCTCTCAAACATGTAAGGGTTCTTACGAGGCATGCAAATCCGCCTAGAACCCAAAATCTATGGCAATAACCGATGAAAACGACCATAAAATAAGAAAACGATGATTTTTTCTCATAACTCTCAAACAATTATCAGGTCTTAAGGTTTCTGTGAAACGCCCTGGAACCCCAAAACTGTGGCAATAGCTCATTGTAAATCGCCCTCAAACCCCTAAACAGTGTGCAATAGCTCATAAAACGGCCATAAAACACAAAAACGATGAGGTTTTGGTCATAAACTCTCTAACATGTATTGGTTCTTAAGGTCGTTGTAAATCTCCCTAGAACCCTAAAACTTTGGGAAATAGCTCATGAAAACACCATAAACACGAAAACGACGCGTTCCTGGTTCATAAAACGCCCTAGAACCCCAAAACTGTGGGCAATAGCTCATCAAAACAACCATAAAACACGAAAAACTACGAGTTTTGGGTCATGTCGTGGAGGCATGTCGACGAGTATCAGGTCTTAAGGTTGCTGTAAAACGCCCTGGAACCCCAAAACTGTGGGCAATAGGTCATTAAAACAGCCATAAAACACGAAAAACTGCGAGTTTTGGGTCATATCTCTCCAACATGTATCGGGTCTTAATATCATTGTAAATCGCCCTCAAACCCCTAAACAGTGGGCAATAGCTCATAAAACGGACACAAAACACGAAAACGATGAGGTTTTGGTCATAAACTCTTGAAACATGTATTGGTTCTTAAGTTCGTTATAAAGCGCCCTACAACCCCAAAATTATTGGCAATAGCTCATGAAAATGACCATAAAATGCGAAAACAACGAGTTTTTGATCATATCTCTCAATCATGTAAGGGTTCGTACGAGGCATGGAAATCCACCTGGAACCCAAAAACTGTGGGCAAACCCATGAAAACGACCATAAAACACGAAAACGATGATTTTTTGGTCATGACTCTCAAACAAGTATCAGTCTTAAGGTTGCTGTAAAACGCCCTGGAACCCAAAAACTGTGGGCAATAGCTCATGAAACAGCCATAAAACTGGAAGAACTACGAGTTTAACTCATGAAAATGGCCATAAGTCGTGAAAAGGACGAGTTCCTGGTCATATCTCTCAAACATGTAAGCGTTCTTACGAGGCATGCAAATCCGCCTAGAACCCAAAAACTATGGGCAATAACCCATGAAAACGACCATAAAACAAGAAAACGATGATTTTTTGGTCATAACTCTCAAACAAGTATTAGGTCTTAAGGTTGCTGTGAAACGCCCTGGAACCCCAAAACTGTGGGCAATAGCTCATGAAAACAGCCATAAAACACGAAAAACTGCGAGTTTTGGGTCATCTCTCTCCAACATGTATCAGGTCTTAATATCATTGTAAATCGCCCTCAAACCCCTAAACAGTGGGAAATAGCTCATAAAACGGCCATAAAACATGAAAATGATGAGGGTTTGGTCATAAACTCTCAAACATGTATTGGTTCTTAAGGTCGTTGTAAATCGCCCTAGAACCCCAAAACTTTGGGCAATTGCTCATGAAAATAGCCATAAAACACGAAGACGAGGAGTTCCTGGTCATATCTCTAAAACATGTAAGCGTTCTTACGAGGCATGCAAATCCGCCTAGAACCCAAAAACTATGGGCAATAACCCATGAAAACGACCATAAAACAAGAAAACGATGATTTTTTGGTCATAACTCTCAAACAAGTATTAGGTCTTAAGGTTGCTGTGAAACGCCCTGGAACCCAAAAACTGTGGGCAATAGCTCATGAAAACAGCCATAAAACACGAAAAACTGCGAGTTTTGGGTCATCTCTCTCCAACATGTATCAGGTCTTAATATCATGGTAAATCGCCCTCAAACCCCTAAACAGTGGGCAATAGCTCATAAAACGGCCATAAAAAAATAACACGATGAGGTTCTGGTTATAAACTCTCAAACATGTATTGGTTCTTAAGGTCGTTATAAATCGCCCTACAACCCCAAAAATGTTGGCAATAGCTCATGAAAACGACCATAAAATGCGAAAACGACGAGTTTTTGATCATATATCTCAATCATGTAAGAGGTCTTACGAGGCATGCAAATCCACCTGGAACCCAAAAACTATGGGCAATAACCCATGAAAACGACCATAAAACAAGAAAACAATGATTTTTTGGTCATAACTCTCAAACAAGTATCAGGTCTTAAGGTTGCTGTAAAACGCTCTGGAACCCCAAAACTGTGAGCAATAGCTCATGAAAATAGCCATAAAACACGGAAAACTGCGAGTTTTGTGTCATATGTCTCCAACATGTATAAGGTCTTAATATCATTGTAAATCGCCCTCAAACCCCTAAACAGTGGGAAATAGCTCATAAAACGGCCATAAAACATGAAAATGATGAGGGTTTGGTCATAAACTCTCAAACATGTATTGGTTCTTAAGGTCGTTGTAAATCGCCCTAGAACCCCAAAACTTTGGGCAATTGCTCATGAAAATAGCGATAAAACACGAAGACGAGGAGTTCCTGGTCATATCTCTCAAACATGTAAGCGTTCTTACGAGGCATGCAAATCCGCCTAGAACCCAAAAACTATGGGCAATAACCCATGAAAACGACCATAAAACAAGAAAACGATGATTTTTTGGTCATAACTCTCAAACAAGTATTAGGTCTTAAGGTTGCTGTGAAACGCCCTGGAACCCCAAAACTGTGGGCAATAGCTCATGAAAACAGCCATAAAACACGAAAAACTGCGAGTTTTGGGTCATCTCTCTCCAACATGTATCAGGTCTTAATATCATTGTAAATCGCCCTCAAACCCCTAAACAGTGGGCAATAGCTCATAAAACGGCCATAAAAAACAAACACGATGAGGTTCTGGTTATAAACTCTCAAACATGTATTGGTTCTTAAGGTCGTTATAAATCGCCCTACAACCCCAAAAATGTTGGCAATAGCTCATGAAAACGACCATAAAATGCGAAAACGACGAGTTTTTGATCATATCTCTCAATCATGTAAGTTTCTTACGAGGCATGCAAATCCACCTGGAACCCAAAACTGTGGGCAATAACCCATGAAAACGACCATAAAACAACAAAACGATGATTTTTTGGTCATAACTCTCAAACAAGTATCAGGTCTTAAGGTTGCTGTAAAACGCTCTGGAACCCCAAAACTGTGGGCAATAGCTCATGAAAATAGCCATAAAACACGGAAAACTGCGAGTTTTGTGTCATATGTCTCCAACATGTATAAGGTCTTAATATCATTGTAAATCGCCCTCAAACCCCTAAACAGTGGAATAGCTCATAAAACGGCCATAAAACATGAAATGATGAGGGTTTGGTCATAAACTCTCAACATGTATTGGGTCTTAAGGTCGTTGTAAATCGCCCTAGAACCCCAAAACTTTGGGCAATTGCTCATGAAAATAGCCATAAAACACGAAGACGAGGAGTTCCTGGTCATATCTCTCAAACATGTAAGGGTTCTTATGAGGCATGCAAATCCGCCTAGAACCCAAAAACTATGGCAATAACCGATGAAAACGGCCATAAAACAAGAAAACGATGATTTTTT
>OU342733.1:4268374-4309280 GCA_910589765.1 Avena atlantica
TCTCAAACATGTAAATCGCCTTGGAACCCTAAAAGTATGGAAATAGCTCGTGAAAGCAGGCATAAAATGGCGAGAACAACAAATTTTTGGTCATTACTCTCAAACATGTATCGGTTCTTACGGTCATGCGAATCCCCCTGGAAACTCCAAACGGTGGGAAATAGCTCATGAAAACGGCAATAATACGCAAAATAACGAGTTTTTGGTCATAACTCTCAAACTTGTAAATCGCCTTGGAACTCCAAAACTGTGGGCAATAGGTCATGAACAGCCATAGCGCACGAATGACAAGTTTTTGGTCATAACTCTCAAACTTGTAAATCGCCTTGGCAACCCCAAAACTATGGCAATAGCTCATGAAAATAGCCATGACACACGAAAATGACGTGTTATAGGTCATGTCCTCAAAATATGTATCATGTCTTACAGCCATTGTAATCGCCCTAGAATTCTAAACTGTGGGCAATCACTCATGAAAATGGCCATAAACACGCAAAAACGATGTTTTTTGGTCATAACTCTCAAGATGTAAATCGCCTTGGAACCCCAAAACTATGGGTAATAGCTCATGAAAACGGCCATAAAACACGAAAATGAGAAGTGTTTGGCCATGACCTCAAACTTTATCAGGTCTGATGGTCATTTTAAATCGCTTGGAACCCCAAAACTGTGGGCAATAACTCATGAAAACAGCCATAAAACATGAAAATGACGAGTTTTTTATCATGTCCTCAAACATGTATCGGTTCTTACGGTCATTGTAAATCGCCCTGGAACCCCAAAACTTTGGGCAATAGCTCATGAAAATGGCCATAAAACGCGAAAGCAGCGAGTTTTTGGTCATGACTCTCAAACATGTAAATCGCCTTGGAACCCCAAAAGTATGGACAATAGCTCGTGAAAGCAGGCATAAAATGCGAGAACAACAAAATTTTTGTCATTACTCTCAAACATGTATCGGGTCTTACGGTCATGCGAATCCCCTGGAAACTCCAAACGGTGGGAAATAGCTCATGAAAACGGCCATAATACGCAAAATAACGAGTTTTTGGTCATAACTCTCAAACTTGTAAATCGCCTTGGAACTCCAAAACTGTGGGCAATAGGTCATGAAAACAGCCATAGCGCACGAAAATGACAATTTTTTGGTCATAACTCTCAAACTTGTAAATCGCCTTGGCACCCCAAAACTATGGCAATAGCTCATGAAAACAGCCATGACACACGAAAATGACGTGTTATAGGTCATGTCCTCGAACATTTATCATGTCTTACATCCATTGTAAATCGCCCTAGAATTCCTAAACTGTGGGCAATCACTCATGAAAATGGCCATAACACGCAAAAACGATGAGTTTTTTGGTCATAACTCTCAAAATGTAAATCGCCTTGGAACCCCAAAACTATGGGTAATAGCTCATGAAAACGGCCATAAAACACGAAAATGAGAAGTTTTGGCCATGACCTCAAACATTTATCAGGTCTGATGGTCATTTTAAATCGCTTTGGAACCCCAAAACTGTGGGCAATAACTCATGAAACAGCCATAAAACATGAAAATGACGAGTTTTTTATCATGTCCTCAAACATGTATCGGTTCTTACGGTCATTGTAAATCGCCCTGGAACCCCAAAACTTGGGCAATAGCTCATGAAAATGGCCATAAAACGCGAAAGCAGCGAGTTTTTGGTCATGACTCTCAACATGTAAATCGCCTTGGAACCCCAAAGTATGGACAATAGCTCGTGAAAGCGGGCATAAAATGCGAGACAACAAATTTTTGGTCATTACTCTCAAACATGTATCGGGTCTTACGGGTCATGCGAATCCCCCTGGAAACTCCAAACGGTGGGAAATAGCTCATGAAAACGGCCATAATACGCAAAATAACGAGTTTTTGGTCATAACTCTCAACTTGTAAATCGCCTTGGAACTCCAAAACTGTGGGCAATAGGTCATGAAAACAGCCATAGCGCACGAAAATGACAAGTTTTGGTCATAACTCTCAAACTTGTAAATCGCCTTGGCACCCCAAAACTATGGGCAATAGCTCATGAAAACAGCCATGACACACGAAAATGACGTGTTATAGGTCATGTCCTCGAACATTTATCATGTCTTACAGCCATTGTAAATCGCCCTAGAATTCCTAAACTGTGGGCAATCACTCATGAAAATGGCCATAAACGCAAAACGATGAGTTTTTGGTCATAACTTTCAAAATGTAAATCGCCTTGGAACCCCAAAACTATGGGTAATAGCTCATGAAAACGGCCATAAAACCGAAAATGAGAAGTGTTTGGCCATGACCTCAAACATTTATCGGGTCTGATGGTCATTTTAAAATCGCTTTGGAACCCCAAAATTGTGGGCAATAACTCATGTAAAAGCCATAAAACACGAAAATGACGAGTTGTTTATCATGTCCTCAAACATGTATCGGTTCTTACGGTCATTGTAAATCGCCTTGGAACCCCAAAACTTTGGGCAATAGCTCATGAAAATGGCCATAAACCGCGAAAGCAGCGAGTTTTTGGTCATGACTCTCAAACATGTAAATCGCCTTGGAACCCTAAAAGTATGGACAATAGCTCGTGAAAGCAGGCATAAAATGCGAGAACAACAAATTTTTGGTCATTACTCTCAAACATGTATCGGGTCTTACGGGTCATGCGAATCCCCTGGAAACTCCAAACGGTGGGAAATAGCTCATGAAAACGGCCATAATACGCAAAATAACGAGTTTTTGGTCATAACTCTCAAACTTGTAAATCGCCTTGGAACTCCAAAACTGTGGGCAATAGGTCATGAAAACAGCCGTAGCGCACGAAAATGACAAGTTTTTGGTCATAACTCTCAAACTTGTAAATCGCCTTGGCACCCCAAAACTATGGGCAATAGCTCATGAAAAAGCCATGACACACGAAAATGACGTGTTATAGGTCATGTCCTCAAACATGTATCATGTCTTACAGCCATTGTAAATCGCCCTAGAATTCTAAACTGTGGGCAATCACTCATGAAAATGGCCATAACACGCAAAAACGATTTGTTTTTGGTCATAACTCTCAAAGATGTAAATCGCCTTGGAACCCCAAAACTATGGGTAATAGCTCATGAAAACGGCCATAAAACACGAAAATGAGAAGTGTTTGGCCATGACCTCAAACATTTATCGACTGATGGTCATTTTAAATTGCTTTGAACCCCAAAACTGTGGGCAATAACTCATGAAAACAGCCATAAAACATGAAAATGACGAGTTTTTTATCATGTCCTCAAACATGTATCGGTTCTTACGGTCATTGTAAATCGCCCTGGAACCCCAAAACTTTGGGCAATAGCTCATGAAAATGGCCAGAAAACGCGAAAGCAGCAAGTTTTTGGTCATGACTCACAAATATGTAAATCGCCTTGGAACCCCAAAAGTATGGACAATAGCTCGTGAAAGCAGGCATAAAATGCGAGAACAAAAAAATTTTAGTCATTACTCTCAACCATGTATCGGGTCTTACGGGTCATGCGAATCCCCTGGAAACTCCAAACGGTGGGAAATAGCTCATGAAAACGGCCATAATACGCAAAATAACGAGTTTTTGGTCATAACTCTCAACTTGTAAATCGCCTTGGAACTCCAAAACTGTGGGCAATAGGTCATGAAAACAGCCATAGCGCACGAAAATGACAATTTTTTGGTCATAACTCTCAAACTTGTAAATCGCCTTGGCACCCCAAAACTATGGGCAATAGCTCATGAAACAGCCATGACACACGAAAATGACGTGTTATAGGTCATGTCCTCGAACATTTATCATGTCTTACAGCCATTGTAAATCGCCCTAGAATTCCTAAACTGTGGGCAATCACTCATGAAAATGGCCATAACACGCAAAAACGATGAGTTTTTGGTCATAACTCTCAAAGATGTAAATCGCCTTGGAACCCCAAAACTATGGGTAATAGCTCATGAAAACGGCCATAAAACCCGAAAATGAGAAGTTTTGGCCATGACCTCAAACATTTATCAGGTCTGATGGTCATTTTAAATCGCTTTGGAACCCCAAAACTGTGGGCAATAACTCATGAAACAGCCATAAAACATGAAAATGACGAGTTTTTATCATGTCCTCAAACATGTATCGGTTCTTACGGTCATTGTAAATCGCCCTGGAACCCCAAAACTTTGGGCAATAGCTCATGAAAATGGCCATAAAACGCGAAAGCAGCGAGTTTTTGGTCATGACTCTCAAACATGTAAATCGCCTTGGAACCCCAAAAGTATGGACAATAGCTCGTGAAAGCGGGCATAAAATGCGAGAACAACAAATTTTTGGTCATTACTCTCAAACATGTATCGGGTCTTACGGGTCATGCGAATCCCCCTGGAAACTCCAAACGGTGGGAAATAGCTCATGAAAACGGCCATAATACGCAAAATAATGAGTTTTTGGTCATAACTCTCAAACTTGTAAATCGCCTTGGAACTCCAAAACTGTGGGCAATAGGTCATGAAAACAGCCATAGCGCACGAAAATGACAAGTTTTTGGTCATAACTCTCAAACTTGTAAATCGCCTTGGCACCCCAAAACTATGGGCAATAGCTCATGAAAACAGCCATGACACACGAAAATGACGTGTTATAGGTCATGTCCTCGAACATTTATCATGTCTTACAGCCATTGTAAATCGCCCTAGAATTCCTAAACTGTGGGCAATCACTCATGAAAATGGCCATAACACGCAAAAACGATGAGTTTTTGGTCATAACTCTCAAAAATGTAAATCGCCTTGGAACCCCAAAACTATGGGTAATAGCTCATGAAAACGGCCATAAAACCCGAAAATGAGAAGTGTTTGGCCATGACCTCAAACATTTATCGGGTCTGATGGTCATTTTAAATCGCTTTGGAACCCCAAAACTGTGGGCAATAACTCATGTAAACAGCCATAAAACACGAAAATGACGAGTTGTTTATCATGTCCTCAAACATGTATCGGTTCTTACGGTCATTGTAAATCGCCTTGGAACCCCAAAACTTTGGGCAATAGCTCATGAAAATGGCCATAAACGCGAAAGCAGCGAGTTTTTGGTCATGACTCTCAAACATGTAAATCGCCTTGGAACCCTAAAAGTATGGACAATAGCTCGTGAAAGCAGGCATAAAATGCGAGAACAACAAATTTTTGGTCATTACTCTCAAACATGTATCGGGTCTTACGGGTCATGCGAATCCCCCTGGAAACTCCAAACGGTGGGAAATAGCTCATGAAAACGGCCATAATACGCAAAATAACGAGTTTTTGGTCATAACTCTCAAACTTGTAAATCGCCTTGGAACTCCAAAACTGTGGGCAATAGGTCATGAAAACAGCCATAGCGCACGAAAATGACAAGTTTTTGGTCATAACTCTCAAACTTGTAAATCGCCTTGGCACCCCAAAACTATGGGCAATAGCTCATGAAAACAGCCATGACACACGAAAATGACGTGTTATAGGTCATGTCCTCGAACATTTATCATGTCTTACAGCCATTGTAAATCGCCCTAGAATTCCTAAACTGTGGGCAATCACTCATGAAAATGGCCATAACACGCAAAAACGATGAGTTTTTGGTCATAACTTTCAAAAATGTAAATCGCCTTGGAACCCCAAAACTATGGGTAATAGCTCATGAAAACGGCCATAAAACCGAAAATGAGAAGTGTTTGGCCATGACCTCAAACATTTATCGGGTCTGATGGTCATTTTAAATCGCTTTGGAACCCCAAAACTGTGGGCAATAACTCATGTAAACAGCCATAAAACACGAAAATGACGAGTTGTTTATCATGTCCTCAAACATGTATCGGTTCTTACGGTCATTGTAAATCGCCTTGGAACCCCAAAACTTTGGGCAATAGCTCATGAAAATGGCCATAAACCGCGAAAGCAGCGAGTTTTTGGTCATGACTCTCAAACATGTAAATCGCCTTGGAACCCTAAAAGTATGGACAATAGCTCGTGAAAGCAGGCATAAAATGCGAGAACAACAAATTTTTGGTCATTACTCTCAAACATGTATCGGGTCTTACGGGTCATGCGAATCCCCTGGAAACTCCAAACGGTGGGAAATAGCTCATGAAAACGGCCATAATACGCAAAATAACGAGTTTTTGGTCATAACTCTCAAACTTGTAAATCGCCTTGGAACTCCAAAACTGTGGGCAATAGGTCATGAAAACAGCCGTAGCGCACGAAAATGACAAGTTTTTGGTCATAACTCTCAAACTTGTAAATCGCCTTGGCACCCCAAAACTATGGGCAATAGCTCATGAAAATAGCCATGACACACGAAAATGACGTGTTATAGGTCATGTCCTCAAACATGTATCATGTCTTACAGCCATTGTAAATCGCCCTAGAATTCTAAACTGTGGGCAATCACTCATGAAAATGGCCATAACACGCAAAAACGATGTGTTTTTGGTCATAACTCTCAAAGATGTAAATCGCCTTGGAACCCCAAAACTATGGGTAATAGCTCATGAAAACGTCCATAAAACACGAAAATGAGAAGTGTTTGGCCATGACCTCAAACATTTATCAGGACTGATGGTCATTTTAAATTGCTTTGGAACCCCAAAACTGTGGGCAATAACTCATGAAAACAGCCATAAAACATGAAAATGACGAGTTTTTTATCATGTCCTCAAACATGTATCGGTTCTTACGGTCATTGTAAATCGCCCTGGAACCCCAAAACTTTGGGCAATAGCTCATGAAAATGGCCAGAAAACGCGAAAGCAGCGAGTTTTTGGTCATGACTCACAAATATGTAAATCGCCTTGGAACCCCAAAAGTATGGACAATAGCTCGTGAAAGCAGGCATAAAATGCGAGAACAAAAAATTTTGGTCATTACTCTCAAACATGTATCGGGTCTTACGGGTCATGCGAATCCCCCTGGAAACTCCAAACAGTGGGAAATAGCTCATGAAAACGGCCATAATACGCAAAATAACGAGTTTTTGGTCATAACTCTCTAACTTGTAAATCGCCTTGGAACTCCAAAACTGTGGGCAATAGGTCATGAAAACAGCCATAGCGCACGAAAATGACAATTTTTTGGTCATAACTCTCAAACTTGTAAATCGCCTTGGCACCCCAAAACTATGGGCAATAGCTCATGAAAACAGCCATGACACACGAAAATGACGTGTTATAGGTCATGTCCTCGAACATTTATCATGTCTTACAGCCATTGTAAATCGCCCTAGAATTCCTAAACTGTGGGCAATCACTCATGAAAATGGCCATAACACGCAAAAACGATGAGTTTTTGGTCATAACTCTCAAAGATGTAAATCGCCTTGGAACCCCAAAACTATGGGCAATAGCTCATGAAAACGGCCATAAAACACGAAAATGAGAAGTGTTTGGCCATGACCTCAAACATTTATCGGGACTGATGGTCATTTTAAATCGCTTTGGAACCCCAAAACTGTGGGCAATAACTCATGAAAACAGCCATAAAACATGAAAATGACGAGTTTTTATCATGTCCTCAAACATGTATCGGTTCTTACGGTCATGGTAAATCGCCCTGGAACCCCAAAACTTTGGGCAATAGCTCATGAAAATGGCCAGAAAACGCGAAAGCAGCGAGTTTTTGGTCATGACTCTCAAACATGTAAATCGCCTTGGAACCCCAAAAGTATGGACAATAGCTCGTGAAAGCGGGCATAAAATGCGAGAACAACAAATTTTTGGTCATTACTCTCAAACATGTATCGGGTCTTACGGGTCATGCGAATCCCCCTGGAAACTCCAAACGGTGGGAAATAGCTCATGAAAACGGCCATAATACGCAAAATAACGAGTTTTTGGTCATAACTCTCAAACTTGTAAATCGCCTTGGAACTCCAAAACTGTGGGCAATAGGTCATGAAAACAGCCATAGCGCACGAAAATGACAAGTTTTTGGTCATAACTCTCAAACTTGTAAATCGCCTTGGCACCCCAAAACTATGGGCAATAGCTCATGAAAACAGCCATGACACACGAAAATGACGTGTTATAGGTCATGTCCTCGAACATTTATCATGTCTTACAGCCATTGTAAATCGCCCTAGAATTCCTAAACTGTGGGCAATCACTCATGAAAATGGCCATAACACGCAAAAACGATGAGTTTTTGGTCATAACTTTCAAAAATGTAAATCGCCTTGGAACCCCAAAACTATGGGTAATAGCTCATGAAAACGGCCATAAAACCCGAAAATGAGAAGTGTTTGGCCATGACCTCAAACATTTATCGGGTCTGATGGTCATTTTAAATCGCTTTGGAACCCCAAAACTGTGGGCAATAACTCATGTAAACAGCCATAAAACACGAAAATGACGAGTTGTTTATCATGTCCTCAAACATGTATCGGTTCTTACGGTCATTGTAAATCGCCTTGGAACCCCAAAACTTTGGGCAATAGCTCATGAAAATGGCCATAAACCGCGAAAGCAGCGAGTTTTTGGTCATGACTCTCAAACATGTAAATCGCCTTGGAACCCTAAAAGTATGGACAATAGCTCGTGAAAGCAGGCATAAAATGCGAGAACAACAAATTTTTGGTCATTACTCTCAAACATGTATCGGGTCTTACGGGTCATGCGAATCCCCCTGGAAACTCCAAACGGTGGGAAATAGCTCATGAAAACGGCCATAATACGCAAAATAACGAGTTTTTGGTCATAACTCTCAAACTTGTAAATCGCCTTGGAACTCCAAAACTGTGGGCAATAGGTCATGAAAACAGCCGTAGCGCACGAAAATGACAAGTTTTTGGTCATAACTCTCAAACTTGTAAATCGCCTTGGCACCCCAAAACTATGGGCAATAGCTCATGAAAACAGCCATGACACACGAAAATGACGTGTTATAGGTCATGTCCTCAAATATGTATCATGTCTTACAGCCATTGTAAATCGCCCTAGAATTCTAAACTGTGGGCAATCACTCATGAAAATGGCCATAACACGCAAAAACGATGTGTTTTTGGTCATAACTCTCAAAGATGTAAATCGCCTTGGAACCCCAAAACTATGGGTAATAGCTCATGAAAACGGCCATAAAACCCGAAAATGAGAAGTGTTTGGCCATGACCTCAAACATTTATCGGGTCTGATGGTCATTTTAAATCGCTTTGGAACCCCAAAACTGTGGGCAATAACTCATGAAAACAGCCATAAAACATGAAAATGACGAGTTTTTTATCATGTCCTCAAACATGTATCGGTTCTTACGGTCATGGTAAATCGCCCTGGAACCCCAAAACTTTGGGCAATAGCTCATGAAAATGGCCATAAAACGCGAAAGCAGCGAGTTTTTGGTCATGACTCTCAAACATGTAAATCGCCTTGGAACCCCAAAAGTATGGACAATAGCTCGTGAAAGCAGGCATAAAATGCGAGAACAACAAATTTTTGGTCATTACTCTCAAACATGTATCGGGTCTTACGGGTCATGCGAATCCCCCTGGAAACTCCAAACGGTGGGAAATAGCTCATGAAAACGGCCATAATACGCAAAATAACGAGTTTTTGGTCATAACTCTCAAACTTGTAAATCGCCTTGGAACTCCAAAACTGTGGGCAATAGGTCATGAAAACAGCCATAGCGCACGAAAATGACAAGTTTTTGGTCATAACTCTCAAACTTGTAAATCGCCTTGGCACCCCAAAACTATGGGCAATAGCTCATGAAAACAGCCATGACACACGAAAATGACGTGTTATAGGTCATGTCCTCGAACATTTATCATGTCTTACAGCCATTGTAAATCTCCCTAGAATTCTAAACTGTGGGGCAAGCACTCATGAAAATGGCCATAACACGCAAAAACGATGTGTTTTTGGTCATAACTCTCAAAGATGTAAATCGCCTTGGAACCCCAAAACTATGGGTAATAGCTCATGAAAACGTCCATAAAACACGAAAATGAGAAGTGTTTGGCCATGACCTCAAACATTTATCAGGACTGATGGTCATTTTAAATTGCTTTGGAACCCCAAAACTGTGGGCAATAACTCATGAAACAGCCATAAAACATGAAAATGACGAGTTTTTATCATGTCCTCAAACATGTATCGGTTCTTACGGTCATGGTAAATCGCCCTGGAACCCCAAAACTTTGGGCAATAGCTCATGAAAATGGCCAGAAAACGCGAAAGCAGCGAGTTTTTGGTCATGACTCTCAAACATGTAAATCGCCTTGGAACCCAAAAGTATGGACAATAGCTCGTGAAAGCGGCATAAAATGCGAGAACAACAAATTTTTGGTCATTACTCTCAAACATGTATCGGGTCTTACGGGTCATGCGAATCCCCCTGGAAACTCCAAACGGTGGGAAATAGCTCATGAAAACGGCCATAATACGCAAAATAACGAGTTTTTGGTCATAACTCTCAAACTTGTAAATCGCCTTGGAACTCCAAAACTGTGGGCAATAGGTCATGAAAACAGCCATAGCGCACGAAAATGACAAGTTTTTGGTCATAACTCTCAAACTTGTAAATCGCCTTGGCACCCCAAAACTATGGGCAATAGCTCATGAAAACAGCCATGACACACGAAAATGACGTGTTATAGGTCATGTCCTCGAACATTTATCATGTCTTACAGCCATTGTAAATCGCCCTAGAATTCCTAAACTGTGGGCAATCACTCATGAAAATGGCCATAACACGCAAAAACGATGAGTTTTTGGTCATAACTCTCAAAGATGTAAATCGCCTTGGAACCCCAAAACTATGGGTAATAGCTCATGAAAACGGCCATAAAACCCGAAAATGAGAAGTGTTTGGCCATGACCTCAAACATTTATCGGGTCTGATGGTCATTTTAAATCGCTTTCGAACCCCAAAACTGTGGGCAATAACTCATGTAAACAGCCATAAAACATGAAAATGACGAGTTTTTTATCATGTCCTCAAACATGTATCGGTTCTTACGGTCATTGTAAATCGCCCTGGAACCCCAAAACTTTGGGCAATAGCTCATGAAAATGGCCATAAACCGCGAAAGCAGCGAGTTTTTGGTCATGACTCTCAAACATGTAAATCGCCTTGGAACCCCAAAAGTATGGACAATAGCTCGTGAAAGCAGGCATAAAATGCGAGAACAAAAAATTTTTGGTCATTACTCTCAAACATGTATCGGGTCTTACGGGTCATGCGAATGCCCCTGGAAACTCCAAACGGTGGGAAATAGCTCATGAAAACGGCCATAATACGCAAAATAACGAGTTTTTGGTCATAACTCTCAAACTTGTAAATCGCCTTGGAACTCCAAAACTGTGGGCAATAGGTCATGAAAACAGCCATAGCGCACGAAAATGACAAGTTTTTGGTCTTAACTCTCAAACTTGTAAATCGCCTTGGCACCCCAAAACTATGGGCAATAGCTCATGAAAACAGCCATGACACACGAAAATGACGTGTTATAGGTCATGTCCTCGAACATTTATCATGTCTTACAGCCATTGTAAATCGCCCTAGAATTCCTAAACTGTGGGCAATCACTCATGAAAATGGCCATAACACGCAAAAACGATGAGTTTTTGGTCATAACTCTCAAAATGTAAATCGCCTTGGAACCCCAAAACTATGGGTAATAGCTCATGAAAACGGCCATAAAACCCGAAAATGAGAAGTGTTTGGCCATGACCTCAAACATTTATCGGGTCTGATGGTCATTTTAAATCGCTTTGGAACCCCAAAACTGTGGGCAATAACTCATGTAAACAGCCATAAAACATGAAAATGACGAGTTTTTTATCATGTCCTCAAACATGTATCGGTTCTTACGGTCATTGTAAATCGCCTTGGAACCCCAAAACTTTGGGCAATAGCTCATGAAAATGGCCATAAACCGCGAAAGCAGCGAGTTTTTGGTCATGACTCTCAAACATGTAAATCGCCTTGGAACCCTAAAAGTATGGACAATAGCTCGTGAAAGCAGGCATAAAATGCGAGAACAACAAATTTTTGGTCATTACTCTCAAACATGTATCGGGTCTTACGGGTCATGCGAATCCCCCTGGAAACTCCAAACGGTGGGAAATAGCTCATGAAAACGGCCATAATACGCAAAATAACGAGTTTTTGGTCATAACTCTCAAACTTGTAAATCGCCTTGGAACTCCAAAACTGTGGGCAATAGGTCATGAAAACAGCCGTAGCGCACGAAAATGACAAGTTTTTGGTCATAACTCTCAAACTTGTAAATCGCCTTGGCACCCCAAAACTATGGGCAATAGCTCATGAAAACAGCCATGACACACGAAAATGACGTGTTATAGGTCATGTCCTCGAACATTTATCATGTCTTACAGCCATTGTAAATCGCCCTAGAATTCCTAAACTGTGGGCAATCACTCATGAAAATGGCCATAACACGCAAAAACGATGAGTTTTTGGTCATAACTCTCAAAATGTAAATCGCCTTGGAACCCCAAAACTATGGGTAATAGCTCATGAAAACGGCCATAAAACCCGAAAATGAGAAGTGTTTGGCCATGACCTCAAACATTTATCGGGTCTGATGGTCATTTTAAATCGCTTTGGAACCCCAAAACTGTGGGCAATAACTCATGTAAACAGCCATAAAACACGAAAATGACGAGTTTGTTTATCATGTCCTCAAACATGTATCGGTTCTTACGTTCATTGTAAATCGCCCTGGAACCCCAAAACTTTGGGCAATAGCTCATGAAAATGGCCATAAACCGCGAAAGCAGCGAGTTTTTGGTCATGACTCTCAAACATGTAAATCGCCTTGGAACCCTAAAAGTATGGACAATAGCTCGTGAAAGCAGGCATAAAATGCGAGAACAACAAATTTTTGGTCATTACTCTCAAACATGTATCGGGTCTTACGGGTCATGCGAATCCCCCTGGAAACTCCAAACGGTGGGAAATAGCTCATGAAAACGGCCATAATACGCAAAATAACGAGTTTTTGGTCATAACTCTCAAACTTGTAAATCGCCTTGGAACTCCAAAACTGTGGGCAATAGGTCATGAAAACAGCCGTAGCGCACGAAAATGACAAGTTTTTGGTCATAACTCTCAAACTTGTAAATCGCCTTGGCACCCCAAAACTATGGGCAATAGCTCATGAAAACAGCCATGACACACGAAAATGACGTGTTATAGGTCATGTCCTCGAACATTTATCATGTCTTACAGCCATTGTAAATCGCCCTAGAATTCCTAAACTGTGGGCAATCACTCATGAAAATGGCCATAACACGCAAAAACGATGTGTTTTTGGTCATAACTCTCAAAGATGTAAATCGCCTTGGAACCCCAAAACTATGGGTAATAGCTCATGAAAACGGCCATAAAACCCGAAAATGAGAAGTGTTTGGCCATGACCTCAAACATTTATCGGGTCTGATGGTCATTTTAAATCGCTTTGGAACCCCAAAACTGTGGGCAATAACTCATGTAAACAGCCATAAAACATGAAAATGACGAGTTGTTTATCATGTCCTCAAACATGTATCGGTTCTTACGTTCATTGTAAATCGCCCTGGAACCCCAAAACTTTGGGCAATAGCTCATGAAAATGGCCATAAACCGCGAAAGCAGCGAGTTTTTGGTCATGACTCTCAAACATGTAAATCGCCTTGGAACCCTAAAAGTATGGACAATAGCTCGTGAAAGCAGGCATAAAATGCGAGAACAACAAATTTTTGGTCATTACTCTCAAACATGTATCGGGTCTTACGGGTCATGCGAATCCCCCTGGAAACTCCAAACGGTGGGAAATAGCTCATGAAAACGGCCATAATACGCAAAATAACGAGTTTTTGGTCATAACTCTCAAACTTGTAAATCGCCTTGGAACTCCAAAACTGTGGGCAATAGGTCATGAAAACAGCCGTAGCGCACGAAAATGACAAGTTTTTGGTCATAACTCTCAAACTTGTAAATCGCCTTGGCACCCCAAAACTATGGGCAATAGCTCATGAAAACAGCCATGACACACGAAAATGACGTGTTATAGGTCATGTCCTCGAACATTTATCATGTCTTACAGCCATTGTAAATCGCCCTAGAATTCCTAAACTGTGGGCAATCACTCATGAAAATGGCCATAACACGCAAAAACGATGAGTTTTTGGTCATAACTTCAAAAATGTAAATCGCCTTGGAACCCCAAAACTATGGGTAATAGCTCATGAAAACGGCCATAAAACCCGAAAATGAGAAGTGTTTGGCCATGACCTCAAACATTTATCGGGTCTGATGGTCATTTTAAATCGCTTTGGAACCCCAAAACTGTGGGCAATAACTCATGTAAACAGCCATAAAACACGAAAATGACGAGTTGTTTATCATGTCCTCAAACATGTATCGGTTCTTACGGTCATTGTAAATCGCCTTGGAACCCCAAAACTTTGGGCAATAGCTCATGAAAATGGCCATAAACCGCGAAAGCAGCGAGTTTTTGGTCATGACTCTCAAACATGTAAATCGCCTTGGAACCCTAAAAGTATGGACAATAGCTCGTGAAAGCAGGCATAAAATGCGAGAACAACAAATTTTTGGTCATTACTCTCAAACATGTATCGGGTCTTACGGGTCATGCGAATCCCCCTGGAAACTCCAAACGGTGGGAAATAGCTCATGAAAACGGCCATAATACGCAAAATAACGAGTTTTTGGTCATAACTCTCAAACTTGTAAATCGCCTTGGAACTCCAAAACTGTGGGCAATAGGTCATGAAAACAGCCATAGCGCACGAAAATGACAAGTTTTTGGTCATAACTCTCAAACTTGTAAATCGCCTTGGCACCCCAAAACTATGGGCAATAGCTCATGAAAACAGCCATGACACACGAAAATGACGTGTTATAGGTCATGTCCTCGAACATTTATCATGTCTTACAGCCATTGTAAATCGCCCTAGAATTCCTAAACTGTGGGCAATCACTCATGAAAATGGCCATAACACGCAAAAACGATGAGTTTTTGGTCATAACTTTCAAAAATGTAAATCGCCTTGGAACCCCAAAACTATGGGTAATAGCTCATGAAAACGGCCATAAAACCCGAAAATGAGAAGTGTTTGGCCATGACCTCAAACATTTATCGGGTCTGATGGTCATTTTAAATCGCTTTGGAACCCCAAAACTGTGGGCAATAACTCATGTAAACAGCCATAAAACACGAAAATGACGAGTTGTTTATCATGTCCTCAAACATGTATCGGTTCTTACGGTCATTGTAAATCGCCTTGGAACCCCAAAACTTTGGGCAATAGCTCATGAAAATGGCCATAAACCGCGAAAGCAGCGAGTTTTTGGTCATGACTCTCAAACATGTAAATCGCCTTGGAACCCTAAAAGTATGGACAATAGCTCGTGAAAGCAGGCATAAAATGCGAGAACAACAAATTTTTGGTCATTACTCTCAAACATGTATCGGGTCTTACGGGTCATGCGAATCCCCCTGGAAACTCCAAACGGTGGGAAATAGCTCATGAAAACGGCCATAATACGCAAAATAACGAGTTTTTGGTCATAACTCTCAAACTTGTAAATCGCCTTGGAACTCCAAAACTGTGGGCAATAGGTCATGAAAACAGCCGTAGCGCACGAAAATGACAAGTTTTTGGTCATAACTCTCAAACTTGTAAATCGCCTTGGCACCCCAAAACTATGGGCAATAGCTCATGAAAACAGCCATGACACACGAAAATGACGTGTTATAGGTCATGTCCTCGAACATTTATCATGTCTTACAGCCATTGTAAATCGCCCTAGAATTCCTAAACTGTGGGCAATCACTCATGAAAATGGCCATAACACGCAAAAACGATGAGTTTTTGGTCATAACTCTCAAAGATGTAAATCGCCTTGGAACCCCAAAACTATGGGTAATAGCTCATGAAAACGGCCATAAAACCCGAAAATGAGAAGTGTTTGGCCATGACCTCAAACATTTATCGGGTCTGATGGTCATTTTAAATCGCTTTGGAACCCCAAAACTGTGGGCAATAACTCATGTAAACAGCCATAAAACACGAAAATGACGAGTTGTTTATCATGTCCTCAAACATGTATCGGTTCTTACGGTCATTGTAAATCGCCTTGGAACCCCAAAACTTTGGGCAATAGCTCATGAAAATGGCCATAAACCGCGAAAGCAGCGAGTTTTTGGTCATGACTCTCAAACATGTAAATCGCCTTGGAACCCTAAAAGTATGGACAATAGCTCGTGAAAGCAGGCATAAAATGCGAGAACAAAATATTTTTGGTCATTACTCTCAAACATGTATCGGGTCTTACGGGTCATGCGAATCCCCCTGGAAACTCCAAACGGTGGGAAATAGCTCATGAAAACGGCCATAATACGCAAAATAACGAGTTTTTGGTCATAACTCTCAAACTTGTAAATCGCCTTGGAACTCCAAAACTGTGGGCAATAGGTCATGAAAACAGCCGTAGCGCACGAAAATGACAATTTTTTGGTCATAACTCTCAAACTTGTAAATCGCCTTGGCACCCCAAAACTATGGGCAATAGCTCATGAAAACAGCCATGACACACGAAAATGACGTGTTATAGGTCATGTCCTCGAACATTTATCATGTCTTACAGCCATTGTAAATCGCCCTAGAATTCCTAAACTGTGGGCAATCACTCATGAAAATGGCCATAACACGCAAAAACAATGTGTTTTTGGTCATAACTCTCAAAGATGTAAATCGCCTTGGAACCCCAAAACTATGGGTAATAGCTCATGAAAACGGCCATAAAACACGAAAATGAGAAGTGTTTGGCCATGACCTCAAACATTTATCGGGTCTGATGGTCATTTTAAATCGCTTTGGAACCCCAAAACTGTGGGCAATAACTCATGTAAACAGCCATAAAACATGAAAATGACGAGTTTTTTATCATGTCCTCAAACATGTATCGGTTCTTACGGTCATGGTAAATCGCCCTGGAACCCCAAAACTTTGGGCAATAGCTCATGAAAATGGCCAGAAAACGCGAAAGCAGCGAGTTTTTGGTCATGACTCTCAAACATGTAAATCGCCTTGGAACCCTAAAAGTATGGACAATAGCTCGTGAAAGCAGGCATAAAATGCGAGAACAACAAATTTTTGGTCATTACTCTCAAACATGTATCGGGTCTTACGGGTCATGCGAATCCCCCTGGAAACTCCAAACGGTGGGAAATAGCTCATGAAAACGGCCATAATACGCAAAATAACGAGTTTTTGGTCATAACTCTCAAACTTGTAAATCGCCTTGGAACTCCAAAACTGTGGGCAATAGGTCATGAAAACAGCCATAGCGCACGAAAATGACAAGTTTTTGGTCATAACTCTCAAACTTGTAAATCGCCTTGGCACCCCAAAACTATGGGCAATAGCTCATGAAAACAGCCATGACACACGAAAATGACGTGTTATAGGTCATGTCCTCGAACATTTATCATGTCTTACAGCCATTGTAAATCGCCCTAGAATTCCTAAACTGTGGGCAATCACTCATGAAAATGGCCATAACACGCAAAAACGATGAGTTTTTGGTCATAACTTTCAAAAATGTAAATCGCCTTGGAACCCCAAAACTATGGGTAATAGCTCATGAAAACGGCCATAAAACCCGAAAATGAGAAGTGTTTGGCCATGACCTCAAACATTTATCGGGTCTGATGGTCATTTTAAATCGCTTTGGAACCCCAAAACTGTGGGCAATAACTCATGTAAACAGCCATAAAACACGAAAATGACGAGTTGTTTATCATGTCCTCAAACATGTATCGGTTCTTACGTTCATTGTAAATCGCCCTGGAACCCCAAAACTTTGGGCAATAGCTCATGAAAATGGCCATAAACCGCGAAAGCAGCGAGTTTTTGGTCATGACTCTCAAACATGTAAATCGCCTTGGAACCCTAAAAGTATGGACAATAGCTCGTGAAAGCAGGCATAAAATGCGAGAACAACAAATTTTTGGTCATTACTCTCAAACATGTATCGGGTCTTACGGGTCATGCGAATCCCCCTGGAAACTCCAAACGGTGGGAAATAGCTCATGAAAACGGCCATAATACGCAAAATAACGAGTTTTTGGTCATAACTCTCAAACTTGTAAATCGCCTTGGAACTCCAAAACTGTGGGCAATAGGTCATGAAAACAGCCGTAGCGCACGAAAATGACAAGTTTTTGGTCATAACTCTCAAACTTGTAAATCGCCTTGGCACCCCAAAACTATGGGCAATAGCTCATGAAAACAGCCATGACACACGAAAATGACGTGTTATAGGTCATGTCCTCGAACATTTATCATGTCTTACAGCCATTGTAAATCGCCCTAGAATTCCTAAACTGTGGGCAATCACTCATGAAAATGGCCATAACACGCAAAAACGATGAGTTTTTGGTCATAACTTCAAAAATGTAAATCGCCTTGGAACCCCAAAACTATGGGTAATAGCTCATGAAAACGGCCATAAAACCCGAAAATGAGAAGTGTTTGGCCATGACCTCAAACATTTATCGGGTCTGATGGTCATTTTAAATCGCTTTGGAACCCCAAAACTGTGGGCAATAACTCATGTAAACAGCCATAAAACACGAAAATGACGAGTTGTTTATCATGTCCTCAAACATGTATCGGTTCTTACGTTCATTGTAAATCGCCCTGGAACCCCAAAACTTTGGGCAATAGCTCATGAAAATGGCCATAAACCGCGAAAGCAGCGAGTTTTTGGTCATGACTCTCAAACATGTAAATCGCCTTGGAACCCTAAAAGTATGGACAATAGCTCGTGAAAGCAGGCATAAAATGCGAGAACAACAAATTTTTGGTCATTACTCTCAAACATGTATCGGGTCTTACGGGTCATGCGAATCCCCCTGGAAACTCCAAACGGTGGGAAATAGCTCATGAAAACGGCCATAATACGCAAAATAACGAGTTTTTGGTCATAACTCTCAAACTTGTAAATCGCCTTGGAACTCCAAAACTGTGGGCAATAGGTCATGAAAACAGCCGTAGCGCACGAAAATGACAAGTTTTTGGTCATAACTCTCAAACTTGTAAATCGCCTTGGCACCCCAAAACTATGGGCAATAGCTCATGAAAACAGCCATGACACACGAAAATGACGTGTTATAGGTCATGTCCTCGAACATTTATCATGTCTTACAGCCATTGTAAATCGCCCTAGAATTCCTAAACTGTGGGCAATCACTCATGAAAATGGCCATAACACGCAAAAACGATGAGTTTTTGGTCATAACTTTCAAAAATGTAAATCGCCTTGGAACCCCAAAACTATGGGTAATAGCTCATGAAAACGGCCATAAAACCCGAAAATGAGAAGTGTTTGGCCATGACCTCAAACATTTATCGGGTCTGATGGTCATTTTAAATCGCTTTGGAACCCCAAAACTGTGGGCAATAACTCATGTAAACAGCCATAAAACACGAAAATGACGAGTTGTTTATCATGTCCTCAAACATGTATCGGTTCTTACGGTCATTGTAAATCGCCTTGGAACCCCAAAACTTTGGGCAATAGCTCATGAAAATGGCCATAAACCGCGAAAGCAGCGAGTTTTTGGTCATGACTCTCAAACATGTAAATCGCCTTGGAACCCTAAAAGTATGGACAATAGCTCGTGAAAGCAGGCATAAAATGCGAGAACAACAAATTTTTGGTCATTACTCTCAAACATGTATCGGGTCTTACGGGTCATGCGAATCCCCCTGGAAACTCCAAACGGTGGGAAATAGCTCATGAAAACGGCCATAATACGCAAAATAACGAGTTTTTGGTCATAACTCTCAAACTTGTAAATCGCCTTGGAACTCCAAAACTGTGGGCAATAGGTCATGAAAACAGCCATAGCGCACGAAAATGACAAGTTTTTGGTCATAACTCTCAAACTTGTAAATCGCCTTGGCACCCCAAAACTATGGGCAATAGCTCATGAAAACAGCCATGACACACGAAAATGACGTGTTATAGGTCATGTCCTCGAACATTTATCATGTCTTACAGCCATTGTAAATCGCCCTAGAATTCCTAAACTGTGGGCAATCACTCATGAAAATGGCCATAACACGCAAAAACGATGAGTTTTTGGTCATAACTTTCAAAATGTAAATCGCCTTGGAACCCCAAAACTATGGGTAATAGCTCATGAAAACGGCCATAAAACCCGAAAATGAGAAGTGTTTGGCCATGACCTCAAACATTTATCGGGTCTGATGGTCATTTTAAATCGCTTTGGAACCCCAAAACTGTGGGCAATAACTCATGTAAACAGCCATAAAACACGAAAATGACGAGTTGTTTATCATGTCCTCAAACATGTATCGGTTCTTACGGTCATTGTAAATCGCCTTGGAACCCCAAAACTTTGGGCAATAGCTCATGAAAATGGCCATAAACCGCGAAAGCAGCGAGTTTTTGGTCATGACTCTCAAACATGTAAATCGCCTTGGAACCCTAAAAGTATGGACAATAGCTCGTGAAAGCAGGCATAAAATGCGAGAACAACAAATTTTTGGTCATTACTCTCAAACATGTATCGGGTCTTACGGGTCATGCGAATCCCCCTGGAAACTCCAAACGGTGGGAAATAGCTCATGAAAACGGCCATAATACGCAAAATAACGAGTTTTTGGTCATAACTCTCAAACTTGTAAATCGCCTTGGAACTCCAAAACTGTGGGCAATAGGTCATGAAAACAGCCGTAGCGCACGAAAATGACAAGTTTTTGGTCATAACTCTCAAACTTGTAAATCGCCTTGGCACCCCAAAACTATGGGCAATAGCTCATGAAAACAGCCATGACACACGAAAATGACGTGTTATAGGTCATGTCCTCGAACATTTATCATGTCTTACAGCCATTGTAAATCGCCCTAGAATTCCTAAACTGTGGGCAATCACTCATGAAAATGGCCATAACACGCAAAAACGATGAGTTTTTGGTCATAACTCTCAGATATGTAAATCGCCTTGGAACCCCAAAACTATGGGTAATAGCTCATGAAAACGGCCATAAAACCCGAAAATGAGAAGTGTTTGGCCATGACCTCAAACATTTATCGGGTCTGATGGTCATTTTAAATCGCTTTGGAACCCCAAAACTGTGGGCAATAACTCATGTAAACAGCCATAAAACACGAAAATGACGAGTTGTTTATCATGTCCTCAAACATGTATCGGTTCTTACGTTCATTGTAAATCGCCCTGGAACCCCAAAACTTTGGGCAATAGCTCATGAAAATGGCCATAAACCGCGAAAGCAGCGAGTTTTTGGTCATGACTCTCAAACATGTAAATCGCCTTGGAACCCTAAAAGTATGGACAATAGCTCGTGAAAGCAGGCATAAAATGCGAGAACAACAAATTTTTGGTCATTACTCTCAAACATGTATCGGGTCTTACGGGTCATGCGAATCCCCCTGGAAACTCCAAACGGTGGGAAATAGCTCATGAAAACGGCCATAATACGCAAAATAACGAGTTTTTGGTCATAACTCTCAAACTTGTAAATCGCCTTGGAACTCCAAAACTGTGGGCAATAGGTCATGAAAACAGCCGTAGCGCACGAAAATGACAAGTTTTTGGTCATAACTCTCAAACTTGTAAATCGCCTTGGCACCCCAAAACTATGGGCAATAGCTCATGAAAACAGCCATGACACACGAAAATGACGTGTTATAGGTCATGTCCTCGAACATTTATCATGTCTTACAGCCATTGTAAATCGCCCTAGAATTCCTAAACTGTGGGCAATCACTCATGAAAATGGCCATAACACGCAAAAACGATGAGTTTTTGGTCATAACTTTCAAAAATGTAAATCGCCTTGGAACCCCAAAACTATGGGTAATAGCTCATGAAAACGGCCATAAAACCCGAAAATGAGAAGTGTTTGGCCATGACCTCAAACATTTATCGGGTCTGATGGTCATTTTAAATCGCTTTGGAACCCCAAAACTGTGGGCAATAACTCATGTAAACAGCCATAAAACACGAAAATGACGAGTTGTTTATCATGTCCTCAAACATGTATCGGTTCTTACGTTCATTGTAAATCGCCCTGGAACCCCAAAACTTTGGGCAATAGCTCATGAAAATGGCCATAAACCGCGAAAGCAGCGAGTTTTTGGTCATGACTCTCAAACATGTAAATCGCCTTGGAACCCTAAAAGTATGGACAATAGCTCGTGAAAGCAGGCATAAAATGCGAGAACAACAAATTTTTGGTCATTACTCTCAAACATGTATCGGGTCTTACGGGTCATGCGAATCCCCCTGGAAACTCCAAACGGTGGGAAATAGCTCATGAAAACGGCCATAATACGCAAAATAACGAGTTTTTGGTCATAACTCTCAAACTTGTAAATCGCCTTGGAACTCCAAAACTGTGGGCAATAGGTCATGAAAACAGCCGTAGCGCACGAAAATGACAAGTTTTTGGTCATAACTCTCAAACTTGTAAATCGCCTTGGCACCCCAAAACTATGGGCAATAGCTCATGAAAACAGCCATGACACACGAAAATGACGTGTTATAGGTCATGTCCTCGAACATTTATCATGTCTTACAGCCATTGTAAATCGCCCTAGAATTCCTAAACTGTGGGCAATCACTCATGAAAATGGCCATAACACGCAAAAACGATGAGTTTTTGGTCATAACTCTCAAAAATGTAAATCGCCTTGGAACCCCAAAACTATGGGTAATAGCTCATGAAAACGGCCATAAAACCCGAAAATGAGAAGTGTTTGGCCATGACCTCAAACATTTATCGGGTCTGATGGTCATTTTAAATCGCTTTGGAACCCCAAAACTGTGGGCAATAACTCATGTAAACAGCCATAAAACACGAAAATGACGAGTTGTTTATCATGTCCTCAAACATGTATCGGTTCTTACGTTCATTGTAAATCGCCCTGGAACCCCAAAACTTTGGGCAATAGCTCATGAAAATGGCCATAAACCGCGAAAGCAGCGAGTTTTTGGTCATGACTCTCAAACATGTAAATCGCCTTGGAACCCTAAAAGTATGGACAATAGCTCGTGAAAGCAGGCATAAAATGCGAGAACAACAAATTTTTGGTCATTACTCTCAAACATGTATCGGGTCTTACGGGTCATGCGAATCCCCCTGGAAACTCCAAACGGTGGGAAATAGCTCATGAAAACGGCCATAATACGCAAAATAACGAGTTTTTGGTCATAACTCTCAAACTTGTAAATCGCCTTGGAACTCCAAAACTGTGGGCAATAGGTCATGAAAACAGCCATAGCGCACGAAAATGACAAGTTTTTGGTCATAACTCTCAAACTTGTAAATCGCCTTGGCACCCCAAAACTATGGGCAATAGCTCATGAAAACAGCCATGACACACGAAAATGACGTGTTATAGGTCATGTCCTCGAACATTTATCATGTCTTACAGCCATTGTAAATCGCCCTAGAATTCCTAAACTGTGGGCAATCACTCATGAAAATGGCCATAACACGCAAAAACGATGAGTTTTTGGTCATAACTTTCAAAAATGTAAATCGCCTTGGAACCCCAAAACTATGGGTAATAGCTCATGAAAACGGCCATAAAACCCGAAAATGAGAAGTGTTTGGCCATGACCTCAAACATTTATCGGGTCTGATGGTCATTTTAAATCGCTTTGGAACCCCAAAACTGTGGGCAATAACTCATGTAAACAGCCATAAAACACGAAAATGACGAGTTGTTTATCATGTCCTCAAACATGTATCGGTTCTTACGGTCATTGTAAATCGCCTTGGAACCCCAAAACTTTGGGCAATAGCTCATGAAAATGGCCATAAACCGCGAAAGCAGCGAGTTTTTGGTCATGACTCTCAAACATGTAAATCGCCTTGGAACCCTAAAAGTATGGACAATAGCTCGTGAAAGCAGGCATAAAATGCGAGAACAACAAATTTTTGGTCATTACTCTCAAACATGTATCGGGTCTTACGGGTCATGCGAATCCCCCTGGAAACTCCAAACGGTGGGAAATAGCTCATGAAAACGGCCATAATACGCAAAATAACGAGTTTTTGGTCATAACTCTCAAACTTGTAAATCGCCTTGGAACTCCAAAACTGTGGGCAATAGGTCATGAAAACAGCCGTAGCGCACGAAAATGACAAGTTTTTGGTCATAACTCTCAAACTTGTAAATCGCCTTGGCACCCCAAAACTATGGGCAATAGCTCATGAAAACAGCCATGACACACGAAAATGACGTGTTATAGGTCATGTCCTCGAACATTTATCATGTCTTACAGCCATTGTAAATCGCCCTAGAATTCCTAAACTGTGGGCAATCACTCATGAAAATGGCCATAACACGCAAAAACGATCAGTTTTTGGTCATAACTTTCAAAGATGTAAATCGCCTTGGAACCCCAAAACTATGGGTAATAGCTCATGAAAACGGCCATAAAACCCGAAAATGAGAAGTGTTTGGCCATGACCTCAAACATTTATCAGGTCTGATGGTCATTTTAAATCGCTTTGGAACCCAAAAACTATGGGCAATAACTCATGTAAACAGCCATAAAACACGAAAATGACGATTTGTTTATCATGTCCTCAAACATGTATCGGTTCTTACGTTCATTGTAAATCGCCCTGGAACCCCAAAACTTTGGGCAATAGCTCATGAAAATGGCCATAAACCGCGAAAGCAGCGAGTTTTTGGTCATGACTCTCAAACATGTAAATCGCCTTGGAACCCTAAAAGTATGGACAATAGCTCGTGAAAGCAGGCATAAAATGCGAGAACAACAAATTTTTGGTCATTACTCTCAAACATGTATCGGGTCTTACGGGTCATGCGAATGCCCCTGGAAACTCCAAACGGTGGGAAATAGCTCATGAAAACGGCCATAATACGCAAAATAACGAGTTTTTGGTCATAACTCTCAAACTTGTAAATCGCCTTGGAACTCCAAAACTGTGGGCAATAGGTCATGAAAACAGCCGTAGCGCACGAAAATGACAAGTTTTTGGTCATAACTCTCAAACTTGTAAATCGCCTTGGCACCCCAAAACTATGGGCAATAGCTCATGAAAACAGCCATGACACACGAAAATGACGTGTTATAGGTCATGTCCTCGAACATTTATCATGTCTTACAGCCATTGTAAATCGCCCTAGAATTCCTAAACTGTGGGCAATCACTCATGAAAATGGCCATAACACGCAAAAACGATGAGTTTTTGGTCATAACTTTCAAAATGTAAATCGCCTTGGAACCCCAAAACTATGGGTAATAGCTCATGAAAACGGCCATAAAACCCGAAAATGAGAAGTGTTTGGCCATGACCTCAAACATTTATCGGGTCTGATGGTCATTTTAAATCGCTTTGGAACCCCAAAACTGTGGGCAATAACTCATGTAAACAGCCATAAAACACGAAAATGACGAGTTGTTTATCATGTCCTCAAACATGTATCGGTTCTTACGTTCATTGTAAATCGCCCTGGAACCCCAAAACTTTGGGCAATAGCTCATGAAAATGGCCATAAACCGCGAAAGCAGCGAGTTTTTGGTCATGACTCTCAAACATGTAAATCGCCTTGGAACCCTAAAAGTATGGACAATAGCTCGTGAAAGCAGGCATAAAATGCGAGAACAACAAATTTTTGGTCATTACTCTCAAACATGTATCGGGTCTTACGGGTCATGCGAATCCCCCTGGAAACTCCAAACGGTGGGAAATAGCTCATGAAAACGGCCATAATACGCAAAATAACGAGTTTTTGGTCATAACTCTCAAACTTGTAAATCGCCTTGGAACTCCAAAACTGTGGGCAATAGGTCATGAAAACAGCCATAGCGCACGAAAATGACAAGTTTTTGGTCATAACTCTCAAACTTGTAAATCGCCTTGGCACCCCAAAACTATGGGCAATAGCTCATGAAAACAGCCATGACACACGAAAATGACGTGTTATAGGTCATGTCCTCGAACATTTATCATGTCTTACAGCCATTGTAAATCGCCCTAGAATTCCTAAACTGTGGGCAATCACTCATGAAAATGGCCATAACACGCAAAAACGATGAGTTTTTGGTCATAACTTTCAAAAATGTAAATCGCCTTGGAACCCCAAAACTATGGGTAATAGCTCATGAAAACGGCCATAAAACCCGAAAATGAGAAGTGTTTGGCCATGACCTCAAACATTTATCGGGTCTGATGGTCATTTTAAATCGCTTTGGAACCCCAAAACTGTGGGCAATAACTCATGTAAACAGCCATAAAACACGAAAATGACGAGTTGTTTATCATGTCCTCAAACATGTATCGGTTCTTACGGTCATTGTAAATCGCCTTGGAACCCCAAAACTTTGGGCAATAGCTCATGAAAATGGCCATAAACCGCGAAAGCAGCGAGTTTTTGGTCATGACTCTCAAACATGTAAATCGCCTTGGAACCCTAAAAGTATGGACAATAGCTCGTGAAAGCAGGCATAAAATGCGAGAACAACAAATTTTTGGTCATTACTCTCAAACATGTATCGGGTCTTACGGGTCATGCGAATCCCCCTGGAAACTCCAAACGGTGGGAAATAGCTCATGAAAACGGCCATAATACGCAAAATAACGAGTTTTTGGTCATAACTCTCAAACTTGTAAATCGCCTTGGAACTCCAAAACTGTGGGCAATAGGTCATGAAAACAGCCGTAGCGCACGAAAATGACAAGTTTTTGGTCATAACTCTCAAACTTGTAAATCGCCTTGGCACCCCAAAACTATGGGCAATAGCTCATGAAAACAGCCATGACACACGAAAATGACGTGTTATAGGTCATGTCCTCGAACATTTATCATGTCTTACAGCCATTGTAAATCGCCCTAGAATTCCTAAACTGTGGGCAATCACTCATGAAAATGGCCATAACACGCAAAAACGATGAGTTTTTGGTCATAACTCTCAAAGATGTAAATCGCCTTGGAACCCCAAAACTGTGGGTAATAGCTCATGAAAACGGCCATAAAACCCGAAAATGAGAAGTGTTTGGCCATGACCTCAAACATTTATCGGGTCTGATGGTCATTTTAAATCGCTTTGGAACCCCAAAACTGTGGGCAATAACTCATGTAAACAGCCATAAAACACGAAAATGACGAGTTTTTTATCATGTCCTCAAACATGTATCGGTTCTTACGTTCATTGTAAATCGCCCTGGAACCCCAAAACTTTGGGCAATAGCTCATGAAAATGGCCATAAACCGCGAAAGCAGCGAGTTTTTGGTCATGACTCTCAAACATGTAAATCGCCTTGGAACCCTAAAAGTATGGACAATAGCTCGTGAAAGCAGGCATAAAATGCGAGAACAACAAATTTTTGGTCATTACTCTCAAACATGTATCGGGTCTTACGGGTCATGCGAATCCCCCTGGAAACTCCAAACGGTGGGAAATAGCTCATGAAAACGGCCATAATACGCAAAATAACGAGTTTTTGGTCATAACTCTCAAACTTGTAAATCGCCTTGGAACTCCAAAACTGTGGGCAATAGGTCATGAAAACAGCCGTAGCGCACGAAAATGACAAGTTTTTGGTCATAACTCTCAAACTTGTAAATCGCCTTGGCACCCCAAAACTATGGGCAATAGCTCATGAAAACAGCCATGACACACGAAAATGACGTGTTATAGGTCATGTCCTCGAACATTTATCATGTCTTACAGCCATTGTAAATCGCCCTAGAATTCCTAAACTGTGGGCAATCACTCATGAAAATGGCCATAACACGCAAAAACGATGAGTTTTTGGTCATAACTTTCAAAAATGTAAATCGCCTTGGAACCCCAAAACTATGGGTAATAGCTCATGAAAACGGCCATAAAACCCGAAAATGAGAAGTGTTTGGCCATGACCTCAAACATTTATCGGGTCTGATGGTCATTTTAAATCGCTTTGGAACCCCAAAACTGTGGGCAATAACTCATGTAAACAGCCATAAAACACGAAAATGACGAGTTGTTTATCATGTCCTCAAACATGTATCGGTTCTTACGTTCATTGTAAATCGCCCTGGAACCCCAAAACTTTGGGCAATAGCTCATGAAAATGGCCATAAACCGCGAAAGCAGCGAGTTTTTGGTCATGACTCTCAAACATGTAAATCGCCTTGGAACCCTAAAAGTATGGACAATAGCTCGTGAAAGCAGGCATAAAATGCGAGAACAACAAATTTTTGGTCATTACTCTCAAACATGTATCGGGTCTTACGGGTCATGCGAATCCCCCTGGAAACTCCAAACGGTGGGAAATAGCTCATGAAAACGGCCATAATACGCAAAATAACGAGTTTTTGGTCATAACTCTCAAACTTGTAAATCGCCTTGGAACTCCAAAACTGTGGGCAATAGGTCATGAAAACAGCCGTAGCGCACGAAAATGACAAGTTTTTGGTCATAACTCTCAAACTTGTAAATCGCCTTGGCACCCCAAAACTATGGGCAATAGCTCATGAAAACAGCCATGACACACGAAAATGACGTGTTATAGGTCATGTCCTCGAACATTTATCATGTCTTACAGCCATTGTAAATCGCCCTAGAATTCTAAACTGTGGGCAATCACTCATGAAAATGGCCATAACACGCAAAAACGATGAGTTTTTGGTCATAACTCTCAAAGATGTAAATCGCCTTGGAACCCCAAAACTATGGGTAATAGCTCATGAAAACGGCCATAAAACCCGAAAATGAGAAGTGTTTGGCCATGACCTCAAACATTTATCGGGTCTGATGGTCATTTTAAATCGCTTTGGAACCCCAAAACTGTGGGCAATAACTCATGTAAACAGCCATAAAACACGAAAATGACGAGTTTTTATCATGTCCTCAAACATGTATCGGTTCTTACGGTCATTGTAAATCGCCCTGGAACCCCAAAACTTTGGGCAATAGCTCATGAAAATGGCCATAAACCGCGAAAGCAGCGAGTTTTTGGTCATGACTCTCAAACATGTAAATCGCCTTGGAACCCTAAAAGTATGGACAATAGCTCGTGAAAGCAGGCATAAAATGCGAGAAAAAATTTTTGGTCATTACTCTCAAACATGTATCGGGTCTTACGGGTCATGCGAATCCCCCTGGAAACTCCAAACGGTGGGAAATAGCTCATGAAAACGGCCATAATACGCAAAATAACGAGTTTTTGGTCATAACTCTCAAACTTGTAAATCGCCTTGGAACTCCAAAACTGTGGGCAATAGGTCATGAAAACAGCCATAGCGCACGAAAATGACAAGTTTTTGGTCATAACTCTCAAACTTGTAAATCGCCTTGGCACCCCAAAACTATGGGCAATAGCTCATGAAAACAGCCATGACACACGAAAATGACGTGTTATAGGTCATGTCCTCGAACATTTATCATGTCTTACAGCCATTGTAAATCGCCCTAGAATTCCTAAACTGTGGGCAATCACTCATGAAAATGGCCATAACACGCAAAAACGATGAGTTTTTGGTCATAACTTTCAAAAATGTAAATCGCCTTGGAACCCCAAAACTATGGGTAATAGCTCATGAAAACGGCCATAAAACCCGAAAATGAGAAGTGTTTGGCCATGACCTCAAACATTTATCGGGTCTGATGGTCATTTTAAATCGCTTTGGAACCCCAAAACTGTGGGCAATAACTCATGTAAACAGCCATAAAACACGAAAATGACGAGTTGTTTATCATGTCCTCAAACATGTATCGGTTCTTACGGTCATTGTAAATCGCCTGGAACCCCAAAACTTTGGGCAATAGCTCATGAAAATGGCCATAAACCGCGAAAGCAGCGAGTTTTTGGTCATGACTCTCAAACATGTAAATCGCCTTGGAACCCTAAAAGTATGGACAATAGCTCGTGAAAGCAGGCATAAAATGCGAGAACAACAAATTTTTGGTCATTACTCTCAAACATGTATCGGGTCTTACGGGTCATGCGAATCCCCCTGGAAACTCCAAACGGTGGGAAATAGCTCATGAAAACGGCCATAATACGCAAAATAACGAGTTTTTGGTCATAACTCTCAAACTTGTAAATCGCCTTGGAACTCCAAAACTGTGGGCAATAGGTCATGAAAACAGCCGTAGCGCACGAAAATGACAAGTTTTTGGTCATAACTCTCAAACTTGTAAATCGCCTTGGCACCCCAAAACTATGGGCAATAGCTCATGAAAACAGCCATGACACACGAAAATGACGTGTTATAGGTCATGTCCTCGAACATTTATCATGTCTTACAGCCATTGTAAATCGCCCTAGAATTCTAAACTGTGGGCAATCACTCATGAAAATGGCCATAACACGCAAAAACGATGAGTTTTTGGTCATAACTCTCAAAGATGTAAATCGCCTTGGAACCCCAAAACTATGGGTAATAGCTCATGAAAACGGCCATAAAACACGAAAATGAGAAGTGTTTGGCCATGACCTCAAACATTTATCAGGTCTGATGGTCATTTTAAATCGCTTTGGAACCCCAAAACTGTGGGCAATAACTCATGAAAACAGCCATAAAACATGAAAATGACGAGTTTTTTATCATGTCCTCAAACATGTATCGGTTCTTACGGTCATTGTAAATCGCCCTGGAACCCCAAAACTTTGGGCAATAGCTCATGAAAATGGCCATAAACCGCGAAAGCAGCGAGTTTTTGGTCATGACTCTCAAACATGTAAATCGCCTTGGAACCCAAAAGTATGGACAATAGCTCGTGAAAGCAGGCATAAAATGCGAGAACAACAAATTTTTGGTCATTACTCTCAAACATGTATCGGGTCTTACGGGTCATGCGAATCCCCCTGGAAACTCCAAACGGTGGGAAATAGCTCATGAAAACGGCCATAATACGCAAAATAACGAGTTTTTGGTCATAACTCTCAAACTTGTAAATCGCCTTGGAACTCCAAAACTGTGGGCAATAGGTCATGAAAACAGCCATAGCGCACGAAAATGACAAGTTTTTGGTCATAACTCTCAAACTTGTAAATCGCCTTGGCACCCCAAAACTATGGGCAATAGCTCATGAAAACAGCCATGACACACGAAAATGACGTGTTATAGGTCATGTCCTCGAACATTTATCATGTCTTACAGCCATTGTAAATCGCCCTAGAATTCCTAAACTGTGGGCAATCACTCATGAAAATGGCCATAACACGCAAAAACGATGAGTTTTTGGTCATAACTTTCAAAGATGTAAATCGCCTTGGAACCCCAAAACTATGGGTAATAGCTCATGAAAACGGCCATAAAACCCGAAAATGAGAAGTGTTTGGCCATGACCTCAAACATTTATCAGGTCTGATGGTCATTTTAAATCGCTTTGGAACCCAAAAACTATGGGCAATAACTCATGTAAACAGCCATAAAACACGAAAATGACGATTTGTTTATCATGTCCTCAAACATGTATCGGTTCTTACGTTCATTGTAAATCGCCCTGGAACCCCAAAACTTTGGGCAATAGCTCATGAAAATGGCCATAAACCGCGAAAGCAGCGAGTTTTTGGTCATGACTCTCAAACATGTAAATCGCCTTGGAACCCCAAAAGTATGGACAATAGCTCGTGAAAGCAGGCATAAAATGCGAGAACAACAAATTTTTGGTCATTACTCTCAAACATGTATCGGGTCTTACGGGTCATGCGAATCCCCCTGGAAACTCCAAACGGTGGGAAATAGCTCATGAAAACGGCCATAATACGCAAAATAACGAGTTTTTGGTCATAACTCTCAAACTTGTAAATCGCCTTGGAACTCCAAAACTGTGGGCAATAGGTCATGAAAACAGCCATAGCGCACGAAAATGACAAGTTTTTGGTCATAACTCTCAAACTTGTAAATCGCCTTGGCACCCCAAAACTATGGGCAATAGCTCATGAAAACAGCCATGACACACGAAAATGACGTGTTATAGGTCATGTCCTCGAACATTTATCATGTCTTACAGCCATTGTAAATCGCCCTAGAATTCCTAAACTGTGGGCAATCACTCATGAAAATGGCCATAACACGCAAAAACGATGAGTTTTTGGTCATAACTTTCAAAAATGTAAATCGCCTTGGAACCCCAAAACTATGGGTAATAGCTCATGAAAACGGCCATAAAACCCGAAAATGAGAAGTGTTTGGCCATGACCTCAAACATTTATCGGGTCTGATGGTCATTTTAAATCGCTTTGGAACCCAAAAACTGTGGGCAATAACTCATGTAAACAGCCATAAAACACGAAAATGACGATTTGTTTATCATGTCCTCAAACATGTATCGGTTCTTACGTTCATTGTAAATCGCCCTGGAACCCCAAAACTTTGGGCAATAGCTCATGAAAATGGCCATAAACCGCGAAAGCAGCGAGTTTTTGGTCATGACTCTCAAACATGTAAATCGCCTTGGAACCCTAAAAGTATGGACAATAGCTCGTGAAAGCAGGCATAAAATGCGAGAACAACAAATTTTTGGTCATTACTCTCAAACATGTATCGGGTCTTACGGGTCATGCGAATCCCCTGGAAACTCCAAACGGTGGGAAATAGCTCATGAAAACGGCCATAATACGCAAAATAACGAGTTTTTGGTCATAACTCTCAAACTTGTAAATCGCCTTGGAACGCCAAAACTGTGGGCAATAGGTCATGAAAACAGCCGTAGCGCACGAAAATGACAAGTTTTTGGTCATAACTCTCAAACTTGTAAATCGCCTTGGCGCCCCAAAACTATGGGCAATAGCTCATGAAAACAGCCATGACACACGAAAATGACGTGTTATAGGTCATGTCCTCGAATATTTATCATGTCTTACAGCCATTGTAAATCGCCCTAGAATTCTAAACTGTGGGCAAGCACTCATGAAAATGGCCATAACACGCAAAAACGATGTGTTTTTGGTCATAACTTTCAAAGATGTAAATCGCCTTGGAACCCCAAAACTATGGGTAATAGCTCATGAAAACGGCCATAAAACACGAAAATGAGAAGTGTTTGGCCATGACCTCAAACATTTATCAGGTCTGATGGTCATTTTAAATCGCTTTGGAACCCCAAAACTGTGGGCAATAACTCATGTAAACAGCCATAAAACATGAAAATGACGAGTTTTTTATCATGTCCTCAAACATGTATCGGTTCTTACGGTCATTGTAAATCGCCCTGGAACCCCAAAACTTTGGGCAATAGCTCATGAAAATGGCCATAAACCGCGAAAGCAGCGAGTTTTTGGTCATGACTCTCAAACATGTAAATCGCCTTGGAACCCAAAAGTATGGACAATAGCTCGTGAAAGCAGGCATAAAATGCGAGAACAACAAATTTTTGGTCATTACTCTCAAACATGTATCGGGTCTTACGGGTCATGCGAATCCCCCTGGAAACTCCAAACGGTGGGAAATAGCTCATGAAAACGGCCATAATACGCAAAATAACGAGTTTTTGGTCATAACTCTCAAACTTGTAAATCGCCTTGGAACTCCAAAACTGTGGGCAATAGGTCATGAAAACAGCCATAGCGCACGAAAATGACAAGTTTTTGGTCATAACTCTCAAACTTGTAAATCGCCTTGGCACCCCAAAACTATGGGCAATAGCTCATGAAAACAGCCATGACACACGAAAATGACGTGTTATAGGTCATGTCCTCGAACATTTATCATGTCTTACAGCCATTGTAAATCGCCCTAGAATTCTAAACTGTGGGCAATCACTCATGAAAATGGCCATAACACGCAAAAACGATGAGTTTTTGGTCATAACTTTCAAAAATGTAAATCGCCTTGGAACCCCAAAACTATGGGTAATAGCTCATGAAAACGGCCATAAAACCCGAAAATGAGAAGTGTTTGGCCATGACCTCAAACATTTATCGGGTCTGATGGTCATTTTAAATCGCTTTGGAACCCCAAAACTGTGGGCAATAACTCATGTAAACAGCCATAAAACACGAAAATGACGAGTTGTTTATCATGTCCTCAAACATGTATCGGTTCTTACGTTCATTGTAAATCGCCCTGGAACCCCAAAACTTTGGGCAATAGCTCATGAAAATGGCCATAAACCGCGAAAGCAGCGAGTTTTTGGTCATGACTCTCAAACATGTAAATCGCCTTGGAACCCTAAAAGTATGGACAATAGCTCGTGAAAGCAGGCATAAAATGCGAGAACAACAAATTTTTGGTCATTACTCTCAAACATGTATCGGGTCTTACGGGTCATGCGAATCCCCCTGGAAACTCCAAACGGTGGGAAATAGCTCATGAAAACGGCCATAATACGCAAAATAACGAGTTTTTGGTCATAACTCTCAAACTTGTAAATCGCCTTGGAACTCCAAAACTGTGGGCAATAGGTCATGAAAACAGCCGTAGCGCACGAAAATGACAAGTTTTTGGTCATAACTCTCAAACTTGTAAATCGCCTTGGCACCCCAAAACTATGGGCAATAGCTCATGAAAATAGCCATGACACACGAAAATGACGTGTTATAGGTCATGTCCTCGAATATGTATCATGTCTTACAGCCATTGTAAATCGCCCTAGAATTCTAAACTGTGGGCAAGCACTCATGAAAATGGCCATAACACGCAAAAACGATGAGTTTTTGGTCATAACTCTCAAAGATGTAAATCGCCTTGGAACCCCAAAACTATGGGTAATAGCTCATGAAAACGTCCATAAAACACGAAAATGAGAAGTGTTTGGCCATGACCTCAAACATTTATCAGGTCTGATGGTCATTTTAAATTGCTTTGGAACCCCAAAAACTGTGGGCAATAACTCATGTAAACAGCCATAAAACATGAAAATGACGAGTTTTTTATCATGTCCTCAAACATGTATCGGTTCTTACGGTCATGGTAAATCGCCCTGGAACCCCAAAACTTTGGGCAATAGCTCATGAAAATGGCCATAAACCGCGAAAGCAGCGAGTTTTTGGTCATGACTCTCAAACATGTAAATCGCCTTGGAACCCCAAAAGTATGGACAATAGCTCGTGAAAGCAGGCATAAAATGCGAGAAAAAAAATTTTTGGTCATTACTCTCAAACATGTATCGGGTCTTACGGGTCATGCGAATCCCCCTGGAAACTCCAAACGGTGGGAAATAGCTCATGAAAACGGCCATAATACGCAAAATAACGAGTTTTTGGTCATAACTCTCTAACTTGTAAATCGCCTTGGAACTCCAAAACTGTGGGCAATAGGTCATGAAAACAGCCATAGCGCACGAAAATGACAATTTTTTGGTCATAACTCTCAAACTTGTAAATCGCCTTGGCACCCCAAAACTATGGGCAATAGCTCATGAAAACAGCCATGACACACGAAAATGACGTGTTATAGGTCATGTCCTCGAACATTTATCATGTCTTACAGCCATTGTAAATCGCCCTAGAATTCCTAAACTGTGGGCAATCACTCATGAAAATGGCCATAACACGCAAAAACGATGAGTTTTTGGTCATAACTTTCAAAATGTAAATCGCCTTGGAACCCCAAAACTATGGGTAATAGCTCATGAAAACGGCCATAAAACCCGAAAATGAGAAGTGTTTGGCCATGACCTCAAACATTTATCGGGTCTGATGGTCATTTTAAATCGCTTTGGAACCCCAAAACTGTGGGCAATAACTCATGTAAACAGCCATAAAACACGAAAATGACGAGTTGTTTATCATGTCCTCAAACATGTATCGGTTCTTACGTTCATTGTAAATCGCCCTGGAACCCCAAAACTTTGGGCAATAGCTCATGAAAATGGCCATAAACCGCGAAAGCAGCGAGTTTTTGGTCATGACTCTCAAACATGTAAATCGCCTTGGAACCCCAAAAGTATGGACAATAGCTCGTGAAAGCGGGCATAAAATGCGAGAACAACAAATTTTTGGTCATTACTCTCAAACATGTATCGGGTCTTACGGGTCATGCGAATCCCCCTGGAAACTCCAAACGGTGGGAAATAGCTCATGAAAACGGCCATAATACGCAAAATAACGAGTTTTTGGTCATAACTCTCAAACTTGTAAATCGCCTTGGAACTCCAAAACTGTGGGCAATAGGTCATAAAAACAGCCATAGCGCACGAAAATGACAAGTTTTTGGTCATAACTCTCAAACTTGTAAATCGCCTTGGCACCCCAAAACTATGGGCAATAGCTCATGAAAATAGCCATGACACACGAAAATGACGTGTTATAGGTCATGTCCTCAAATATGTATCATGTCTTACAGCCATTGTAAATCGCCCTAGAATTCTAAACTGTGGGGCAAGCACTCATGAAAATGGCCATAACACGCAAAACGATGTGTTTTTGGTCATAACTCTCAAAGATGTAAATCGCCTTGGAACCCCAAAACTATGGGTAATAGCTCATGAAAACGTCCATAAAACACGAAAATGAGAAGTGTTTGGCCATGACCTCAAACATTTATCAGGACTGATGGTCATTTTAAATTGCTTTGGAACCCCAAAACTGTGGGCAATAACTCATGAAAACAGCCATAAAACATGAAAATGACGAGTTTTTTATCATGTCCTCAAACATGTATCGGTTCTTACGGTCATGGTAAATCGCCCTAGAACCCCAAAACTTTGGGCAATAGCTCATGAAAATGGCCAGAAAACGCGAAAGCAGCAAGTTTTTGGTCATGACTCACAAATATGTAAATCGCCTTGGAACCCCAAAGTATGGACAATAGCTCGTGAAAGCAGGCATAAAATGCGAGAACAAGAAATTTTTGGTCATTACTCTCAAACATGTATCGGGTCTTACGGGTCATGCAAATCCCCCTGGAAACTCCAAACGGTGGGAAATAGCTCATGAAAACGGCCATAATACGCAAAATAACGATTTTTTGGTCATAACTCTCTAACTTGTAAATCGCCTTGGAACTCCAAAACTGTGGGCAATAGGTCATGAAATACAGCCATAGCGCACGAAAATGACAATTTTTGGTCATAACTCTCAAACTTGTAAATCGCCTTGGCACCCCAAAACTATGGGCAATAGCTCATGAAAACAGCCATGAGACACGAAAATGACGTGTTATAGGTCATGTCCTCGAACATTTATCATGTCTTACAGCCATTGTAAATCGCCCTAGAATTCCTAAACTGTGGGCAATCACTCATGAAAATGGCCATAACACGCAAAAACGATGATGTTTTTGGTCATAACTTTCAAAAATGTAAATCGCCTTGGAACCCCAAAACTATGGGTAATAGCTCATGAAAACGGCCATAAAACCCGAAAATGAGAAGTGTTTGGCCATGACCTCAAACATTTATCAGGTCTGATGGTCATTTTAAATCGCTTTGGAACCCCAAAACTGTGGGCAATAACTCATGTAAACAGCCATAAAACACGAAAAATGACGAGTTGTTTATCATGTCCTCAAACATGTATCGGTTCTTACGGTCATTGTAAATCGCCCTGTAACCCCAAAACTTTGGGCAATAGCTCATGAAAATGGCCATAAACTGCGAAAGCAGCGAGTTTTTGGTCATGACTCTCAAACATGTAAATCGCCTTGGAACCCCAAAAGTATGGACAATAGCTCGTGAAAGCGGGCATAAAATGCGAGAACAACAAATTTTTGGTCATTACTCTCAAACATGTATCGGGTCTTACGGGTCATGCGAATCCCCCTGGAAACTCCAAACGGTGGGAAATAGCTCATGAAAACGGCCATAATACGCAAAATAACGAGTTTTTGGTCATAACTCTCAAACTTGTAAATCGCCTTGGAACTCCAAAACTGTGGGCAATAGGTCATGAAAACAGCCATAGCGCACGAAAATGACAAGTTTTTGGTCATAACTCTCAAACTTGTAAATCGCCTTGGCACCCCAAAACTATGGGCAATAGCTCATGAAACAGCCATGACACACGAAAATGACGTGTTATAGGTCATGTCCTCAATATGTATCATGTCTTACAGCCATTGTAAATCGCCCTAGAATTCTAAACTGTGGGCAAGCACTCATGAAAATGGCCATAACACGCAAAAAGATGTGTTTTTGATCATAACTCTCAAAGATGTAAATCGCCTTGGAACCCCAAAACTATGGGTAATAGCTCATGAAAACGTCCATAAAACACGAAAATGAGAAGTGTTTGGCCATGACCTCAAACATTTATCAGGACTGATGGTCATTTTAAATTGCTTTGGAACCCCAAAAACTGTGGGCAATAACTCATGAAAAAACAGCCATAACACTGAAAATGACGAGTTTTTTATCATGTCCTCAAACATGTATCGGTTCTTACAGTCATGGTAAATCGCCCTGGAACCCCAAAACTTTGGGCAATAGCTCATGAAAATGGCCAGAAAACGCGAAAGCAGCAAGTTTTTGGTCATGACTCTCAAACATGTAAATCGCCTTGGAACCCCAAAAGTATGGACAATAGCTCGTGAAAGCACGCATAAAATGCGAGAACAACAATTTTTGGTCATTACTCTCAAACATGTATCGGGTCTTACGGGTCATGCAAATCCCCCTGGAAACTCCAAACGGTGGGAAATAGCTCATGAAAACGGCCATAATACGCAAAATAACGATTTTTTGGTCATAACTCTCTAACTTGTAAATCGCCTTGGAACTCCAAAACTATGGGAATAGGTCATGAATACAGCCATAGCGCACGAAAATGACAATTTTTTGGTCATAACTCTCAAACTTGTAAATCGCCTTGGCACCCCAAAACTATGGGCAATAGCTCATGAAAACAGCCATGACACACGAAAATGACGTGTTATAGGTCATGTCCTCGAACATTTATCATGTCTTACAGCCATTGTAAATCGCCCTAGAATTCCTAAAACTGTGGGCAATCACTCATGAAAATGGCCATAACACGCAAAAACGATGAGTTTTTGGTCATAACTTTCAAAAATGTAAATCGCCTTGGAACCCCAAAACTATGGGTAATAGCTCATGAAAACGGCCATAAACCCGAAAATGAGAAGTGTTTGGCCATGACCTCAAACATTTATCAGGTCTGATGGTCATTTTAAATCGCTTTGGAACCCCAAAACTGTGGGCAATAACTCATGTAAACAGCCATAAAACACGAAAATGACGAGTTGTTTTCATGTCCTCAAACATGTATCGGTTCTTACGGTCATTGTAAATCGCCCTGGAACCCCAAAACTTTGGGCAATAGCTCATGAAAATGGCCATAAACCGCGAAAGCAGCGAGTTTTTGGTCATGACTCTCAAACATGTAAATCGCCTTGGAACCCAAAAGTATGGACAATAGCTCGTGAAAGCGGGCATAAAATGCGAGAACAACAAATTTTGGTCATTACTCTCAAACATGTATCGGGTCTTACGGGTCATGCGAATCCCCCTGGAAACTCCAAACGGTGGGAAATAGCTCATGAAAACGGCCATAATACGCAAAATAACGAGTTTTGGTCATAACTCTCAAACTTGTAAATCGCCTTGGAACTCCAAAACTGTGGGCAATAGGTCATGAAAACAGCCATAGCGCACGAAAATGACAAGTTTTTGGTCATAACTCTCAAACTTGTAAATCGCCTTGGCACCCCAAAACTATGGGCAATAGCTCATGAAAACAGCCATGACACACGAAAATGACGTGTTATAGGTCATGTCCTCAAATATGTATCATGTCTTACAGCCATTGTAATCGCCCTAGAATTCTAAACTGTGGGCAAGCACTCATGAAAATGGCCATAACACGCAAAAACGATGAGTTTTTGGTCATAACTCTCAAAGATGTAAATCGCCTTGGAACCCCAAAACTATGGGTAATAGCTCATGAAAACGGCCATAAAACCCGAAAATGAGAAGTGTTTGGCCATGACCTCAAACATTTATCAGGTCTGATGGTCATTTTAAATTGCTTTGGAACCCAAAACTGTGGGCAATAACTCATGAAAACAGCCATAAAACATGGAAAATGACGAGTTTTTTATCATGTCCTCAAACATGTATCGGTTCTTACGGTCATGGTAAATCGCCCTGGAACCCCAAAACTTTGGGCAATAGCTCATGAAAATGGCCAGAAAACGCGAAAGCAGCGAGTTTTTGGTCATGACTCTCAAACATGTAAATCGCCTTGGAACCCCAAAAGTATGGACAATAGCTCGTGAAAACAGGCATAAAATGCGAGAACAAAAATTTTGGTCATTCTCTCAAACATGTATCGGGTCTTACGGGTCATGCGAATCCCCTGGAAACTCCAAACGGTGGGAAAATAGCTCATGAAAACGGCCATAATACGCAAAATAACGAGTTTTTGGTCATAACTCTCAACTTGTAAATCGCCTTGGAACTCCAAAACTGTGGGCAATAGGTCATGAAAACAGCCATACGCACGAAAATGACAAGTTTTTGGTCATAACTCTCAAATGTAAATCGCCTTGGCACCCCAAAACTATGGGCAATAGCTCATCAAGAAAACAGCCATGACACACGAAAATGACGTGTTATAGGTCATGTCCTCGAACATTTATCATGTCTTACAGCCATTGTAAATCGCCTAGAATTCTAAACTGTGGGCAATCACTCATGAAAATGGCCATAACACGCAAAAACGATGAGTTTTTGGTCATAACTTTCAAAATGTAAATCGCCTTGGAACCCCAAAACTATGGGTAATAGCTCATGAAAACGGCCATAAAACCCGAAAATGAGAAGTGTTTGGCCATGACCTCAAACATTTATCGGGTCTGATGGTCATTTTAAATCGCTTTGGAACCCCAAAACTGTGCAATAACTCATGTAAACAGCCATAAAACACGAAAATGACGAGTTGTTTATCATGTCCTCAAACATGTATCGGTTCT